>OX451407.1:4840554-5379754 GCA_949629135.1 Eremobia ochroleuca
AACATTTTGTTATGTAGGTACGTGGATATGATCACAACTACCAATGTTCCTAGTATACAACTAGTGGTTTTAGAGCGGCGATAGTCCTTAAAACTACCCACAACACTATGTTTTAGTCCGTACGGATATAAAATGCAATTATTATTAAGTAGGTCATTAACTAAAGTGAAGGCAACATTCCTTTCAAATGTACACAATCACTAGTAGTATATACCCAATGAATTGGGAATCCAAAATTATGTGAAGGTAACATCCCCATAAGATGTACACAACACTATTTAAGATAATATGACATCATGTCAGATTATGATACGGATATAGTCCGAAAAACTATTCACAATATCTTCCGTTTGTAAAAATAACACTTCAGCTTACCTTCATGGTCCGATAGTACCGGCGACATAATAATATTCGTCGACGAGCTACTACTCTCGGAACAACTTCGAACACGCGACCTTCTGTCGCGTTTATTAAGTTTCCTTTCGAGTTTTCGAATCTTCTTTCTTAAATAATCACTGTCGTCGTTTTTGTGACTACGTTTTGGCATCTTTTTGCACAATTCAAATGAAACGAAGAAAATAACGTGGTGATCGGCGACGCACTAAAACGCGAATGAGTGGCGGTACAGGCATAACTATCAGGAAGACAAAGTACCGACAAAAAAAAAAAAAAAAAAAAAAAATATTCAAACTTAGTGGATGAAAGGCGATACCCTAGACGTATTACTACATTGTTATCTTAATCTCGAAGGACGAAGCAACGAAGTATAATAATCGCAAAAAAATTATAAAATTAAAATGATAGAATTTTCAGGGTCGAAATAATTAGTATAGGTAAGTTCATGTTCATATTTGTCATTTTACGTGTAATCTTGTAATTTCATTGATACTACGTAATACATATTAACATTATAAGGCATGATGTGCCATGCACAAAAACATACGTTTCTATTGAGTCATGATTTTTCTAAATATTTTTTCGAGAAATGGCATCATATTTGCAGGCTGTATTTTTTTAAGCCGATAAGAAAAATCATGCACTGTAGGGTTAAGCAAAATGTTAAGGCCGCGTCCTAATCCTAACCAGTAGTGATCGCGCGTGCAAGCCATCGTCACGCGAGCAAGCCATCGTTGCGCTCATATTTACCTTTTGTTCGTAAAAACTTGTCGGCGCGACCACGCATTCCGAATCGCCGAACAAAAAGAAACATATGAACACGACGATAACTTGCTCGCGCGGCATTCGCGTGCTGGGGCGGCGAGCGCTTTTGATTAGGACGCGGCCTTAATATTTTGCTGTTTCAACCCAAAAGATGAAACATTATTTTCAGCAAGTTAGTCTAGCAAACGGTCAGCACCCGATCATAACGAACAAATTCTAGTAGAGCTGACCGCTATCGAGCTCAGTTACGTCGCTGCGTGCATTTGGAATGGTCAATGTGCAGCAGTGGACTTTTTTTTATTGTCCAGGCTTATTTTCGTTTTTATTTTACAGTCGAGACTTGTCTGGCTTGATTGCTAAATCACAAACATTTGTACGCCCTCTGGCTTAACAACGCGCACTATGCTACCTGTATATAACATCATTATTGTACCTATGTTCAACAAATAAATAAAAATAAAGGTAGACAGGAAAAGTCATATTACACATTGGAACTCCCCATGTGATTAAAAATACGGAACATAAAACATTTTACACAAATACTTTCTATTATCACATTCGACAGCAGGAACACAAAGCCAAAGGCCTATTCAAAGAAGAATTAACATAACAATCCTGACATAGTATTTATAAAACAAAGTCGACGAAATGTCTGTAAGCGCATAACTTCCGAATGACTCCACCAAATTGTATAATTCTTTTTTTGTTGTGTTCGGTATTGCTAGGAGAAGGTTTGTATGAAAGAAAATTTCAGAAATTCGGAAAAAAAGACATTGCATCCGTGCGAAGCTGGGGCGGGCAGCTAGTAGAGGATAAACTATTAAACTCGATATAAAAAGGAACGCATTAGCCAACTAGGAAGTGTCGTTGGAGCCGGGAGAAACTAAACGTGTATATTGGCTCATAAAATTTTTGTGGCTGATTGGTTAAACCCACCCAAATAGCCTTGCAAACTTAGCTTTTACGATGAAACTCGCAGTCAATTTAAGCCTACATACGCACGGGCGCTTTTGGAACGCCTAACTTAACCCATTTGGTCGAGGTTTCCTAGCTTACTTACTGCGACCGACTGTCAGAAAAGGCTAGCCACAGTAAAACTGTGACTCTGCGGATCTGTCTCTCTTGATGAGTCGGCGGGGTAATTGCGTAACACACTATCAGTAGCAACGGGTTTCATTTTTACAGTTCAACAACATACACTGTGATAGATATTTACATTGTTGAGCAGACACATTTTTCGAACTTATGAAGCAATGGTTTAGCAATATCTTTCAAAATGATTCAGATTGAGATTGATAATGCGTTACGCAATTAGGGTGCAGGTCAATAGTGACTTTGGAATGACAAAGTTCTTTGACGCGGCTTACGGTAGGAGTTGACATGTAAAAAGCGTCACGCTGACAAAGCGTTATGCCCGTTCCATGCGAATTTCTCTCTCTCTCTCTCTCTCTCTCTCTGTTTCTTTCTATTCGAGTGTGTGTGGGAGCATTGCGTAATGAACTTCGTCCCTGACGGGGGTCCCCCAACCGCACAGTTTTTATTTTAACGCGAAGTTTTTGACCGTTCTCTGGATTTTAGAACCGAGCGTTGAAAGTGCAACAGAGCGCATCCCGAGCGCGTTGAAAAAGTTCACAGTTGAATTTTCAACTCACGCCGTTAAGCCAAACGTTGAAATAACAGTGAGTGGCAAAAAAAAATCGCGTTAAAAAGAGCGCCCGTCCAAACGCAGGCTTATCGTGAATAGAACATTTAAATCGTGCGTGTCCCGCTTTAAAATAAGGACGTATAGAGAATACCTATGCAAAAAAGAAAATAACTAAAAACAAACCACTTTGTTATTTATGGCTTTAGTCAGCTAGGTACAGAAAAAAAAAGCAGATTTTTTTTAAATCTGCATAAACTGCGTTCAACTTTGCCATTTGGTGGAATAATTTCCGCGCGCTATTTTAATTGACTACGTAATTTTAATCAAAAAATATTTTTGTGCAACAGGGTCCATTTTAATAGTGTAATTAAATTGGTTTCATTAAGTTAATGGAGCTAGGAAGAGCAAAAGAGGGTCGTCATTGCACGTTGAGTAGCATAATGACGACAAGATTTGATTCATTGAAATGATAAAATAAGATTGAATTGGAATTAATTAGAAAGGTTATGTTCCGATGACCGCCACTTGCGCGTTTTGCACGGTGTAACTTATTTATCTGTGGGTTTTCATGTATAAAGACTTGTTTTGATGAAGGTTCACACGATTCGATCCAGCCTGTCCCTTGCTGTCCTCCCCCAGTGACGTCCTTAGCTGAGGTTCCCCCTCAGGGGAGGTGTATTATGTACTATTGGGACACAGGCCTCCTCTCTGTGAGAGGAAGTGGGCCGTAATCCACCACGCGGTCCCAGTGCGGGTTAGTAGATGTCACAAATGTCTTCGAATTTTAGGTTCTAGGATATGCCAGTTTCCTCAAGATGTTTTCTTTCACCGTTTTGAACGCAGTGGTGATAAAATAATTTATAGAAAGTAAAGGGCCAGTCAGGGGTTCGAACCCACGACCGTAAGTCTTAGCCGTTACCTCTGGACCACCATTGCTATCTCGTAGTCGCTTAGTTTATAAGTTTTATGCCCTGGCTGGAGGTCTTAATTTATTAAGGCATGCACAAGATAGCCCTGTTAAGCAGCCGAACACCTTCTAGGTTGACGTGTGAGATGACATAAAAAAAAAGAAAATCGTTCACATAGATACGTGCGTTCGCGCACAATATCTATAGGTGCTGTTCAGACTTCGTTAATTTGCTGGCTCTAAGGCTAGGGAACTTTATGGGAAGATAAAATAAATAAGTTACGTTTTTATTGTTTTAATTTATTTTTACTTTACATTGTGGCTAAGACTGTTTTCAATATATTATTTCGCAGGTACCATCACATCACACAGTCGTTTAGTTTAACTTTTATAGTAAAAACAAATTATTTAGGAACTAAAATTAATGACTAAATAAATAAAACGTCGTACTTATTTACCAGGTTTTGCATAAAATGGCTAAGAATATATTTATATGACAGAAAACGTTACAAAATAATAACCAATAAGAAATTATAGCTTTTACACACTTATTCAGAATGCTTTCACATCTTGGACTTACACCTTGGACGCTAATAATTCCACTATAGAAATATTTTTATAGCACGAAGTGACTTCCGCAACCAACTATAGCTTCTTGGAAACACTCTAAAGCCAAATCCAATTATCTCTCCTTCTAGAGGGACATTCAACTGTTCATGAATGGCTTTCGTAGAATAGAAGAGGCCACATTTTTGCCAATATCACGTAGGCGCTGATATACAACGTGTAACGTTAAATGCGCAAAACCTCAGACAACCCAACTGATTTTTAATTCAATTGACCTATTTCCGAGAGAAAAAAAATCATTAAAAAAAATTGCAAAGGTTGTATGTGCTGTTTTAGTTTTACTGGCAATTCTGATCGTTTCTTGCGTCTGCGACGACGCTCTATCGAGGGAGGAGTCGTCACCGGGCTGCTGCGCCCCGCTGACATTATCTACGCTCATAATGAACTTAGGTTATCTTTGAACAGTGATTTAAATGGTTCCATCACTTTTCCAGGTTTTGGAAAAAACTTTTGACAACATTCTCACTATTTCACAATATTGAATGTTTGTGTACAAAAACGACATAGTCGCGAAATTCGCGCGCACGGCCGCCGGGATAGCGGGATAAAACAATTACACCTGTGACGCATGTGCCGGCGCCGCTCAGACTGAAGTAAACATGGCTACTGTCACGTATTTCGCACGTCCCGCCTTCGTGCAGATTGTCATTTCTCTTTCTAAACCTTAGGTTACGTTTAAGTTAAAAAAAAGATAGGTAGTTTACTTCAAATTCACTTATTCATGGTACTGTATGGAAGATTCGTATTTGCATTGAAATAAAAGCTATTATCCCGCGTATGAGAAAATTTAAATTGGTCGACAGCAATTTGTGTTTACCTGTTTTGGCGGGTTGGCACCTGTGGTGGGTTGACCTATTAATAAATAGAGACGGCAACGTTTTTAATGAAGATTTTTTGAAAAAAGTGACCTATATTAAAAAGTGGTTCAATTGATTCTGTTCGTTATTCTGATCAAACTATTTTCAGGTTTCCGCATTTAACGTTACACGTTGTATACCACCAAAGGCTGGATACTAATCAGCAATTTTTCACGTTTGATTTACTTTGGCCATTAAAATAAAAGCTAACACTGACTACAAATTAAGACTAACAATAACTTTATCCTATGAACACAAGACTCAAGGACAAAATGTAGGTCGGTCTTGGAGAACACCTACATTATGTCCAATAGCGGACGTTCTTTGGCTATGACTGCTGACGATGACGAGAAGTTGAATTTCAAATCTGGATTAATTGACTTGTTAAAAACATCAAATAACAAATTATTCAGAAGACATGATACTGGACCCCAAAAACGCTGCTTTTTTTTGGGAGTCGTGTCAAAAACCTTTACCGAATATCTCGTTTCGCTAACAGAGAATACAAAGAAAATATTTCGGGAGACAACTTGAGGACGTTGGACCGATAGTCTTTCCGCACTGTGGCATTCATCACCATCACCATCATCATCATTGGCAGCCCTGTCCCACCCACTGCTCTCTGCCTCCTCCTTTTTGTGCCATGCCATGACATTTTCAGCATAAAATTATATGAGCCAAGGAAAGAAAGTGTTTCAGAAACGATTGCCCCTTGCCCAAATCGTATCGCAATGTACACGAGGCTTTACCTCTGTCGCTGTGAGGAACCACGCAGAATGATGTCATATGTGAAACGCGAGTATGGCTGGCACAAGCTAGCTGTGTCCCTTTATGTCATATCATGTGTGTCGTCTCCCATAACCGATAGAGTAAAAAAGATACAGAACTCGAAATTTAATCTAACCCACTGCTGTTTTGGGAAGTCACTACTACACTGTAATACTACTCTAGTATACTGACTTGTACACCTTCAAAACAACAGTTTTTTTTTTCCCGAGGACGAATTTTATTGTAACAAAAACGCGATCGATAGGGGAACAACGTTGTGATAGTTTTTTTTTTTATGTGCCATGTGTCCGACGGGGATCCTCATCGGCAAAAATGACAAACTTTCGTCCCCTATTTAACGCCTTTAGCGGTTGCATTTTCAAAAATCCTTCGCGCGAAGTGTGGTAGACCTTATCGCGACAATGTACCCGTAACATTAGTTCTCACTTTCGTTATATGTATAAGAAACTCTTGCGCAAAATATCATGCTTCTAGCTAGACCCAGTTCATTCAGTGGTTTAGACTGTGCGTTGTCTGTCATTGAATGAATGAATGATTTTTTATTAAATTTTGTTAAGTAGATATTATTTTTAAACACAACTCATATTCATTTCAACGTGTCTAACGTCAAAAACAATAATGCGCGGAACTCTCATGCTACAGCCACATTGTCGCGATAACGCGAACTACACTTCGCGCGCTGTCTTTTGTACAGCCAGACGTCGAGCGGCGTAAAGCGTAGTTCGCGATATCGCGACAATGTAGCCGTAGCATCAGTACCATAGGTATACGTCCAACAGACGTGTTGTCCGTCACGAAACTCTCATTTTTATGTCATAAATGGAACATCGCAGCTGTCATTATGGTCTATCAAATTAAACCCCCTACAAAGTGGATGAGCTGTATGGTGCTGATCCAGGCGTCATGTTCGTGAACGGGTGCCGTCGGTGGAGACTGATCATCTCTAACACTTATTTTTATTATTATTTATTTTTTTTTTCATTGATCTCACATATTATAGAAAGCAACAAGAATGCTGTACCCAGGATTTTGTAATATCTTGATTTAAAACGAGTGTCCTTGGAGTTTCTTACCCGTTCTGCTCCATATAGAACTACGTTTTGGAATGGGCGTAGCTTCAACTTTTTGACTATCTGACTGACTCTTGGACAGTTCAAAAGTGCCTCTAAATAGTTTAATTGAAACAAATGCTTTGAGTTTGAGTTTAAACATCAGAGTTTACGTTGTTTTCGTCATTTTGTCACCGTACGACGGCTGACGCAAAAAAAGCCTGTCATATTATATTTCTCTGACGCCGACGCCGCCGGCTAACTCGTACAAATGTTTACTGTCTTGATGAAGTGTAGTTAGGAAGCGTACACATTAGCGATAATTAAGTAGAACGGAGGCAGCGCAGATAATTATTTTTAATAAAAAAAATAGATTAGCGTGCATCTTTGTCGGTAGACAAGACATGCGAACCGCTCGTAAGCATTAAGCGAACTTTTTCGCAGATGTTTAGACGTGCTTGTGCACCTGAATACTGACAGCACACTTCACTTATATTATCACGGTGGTATTTTTACAGAATAGGTGCTAGTATAAAGACTGAAACACACTTGTAACACACGACGCGACAAAATTAATATGATAGCGCGGAATATTAGGTCTGTCAAGTGTGAACTCTTAAGTGTTGTTTAATCTCTTGAAACTGACTAGACAATAATTCACAAAACCATGATTTTTTTAAAAAGTTCCATGTTTAACACTGTCGTTACAATAAAGAATGGACAAACTATTATAATTCTTTGTGTTCTAATAAAACTATCAAGTATAAAAAAAAATATTTACCTTGTTAACTTTGAGCGTGTGCGGATGCGGCTCGGCGAGCAGCGCCCGCAGTTCGCGCAACAATCGGCGCAGACGCGCGGGGAAGCGCGGGTCGCGCAGGTCGCCCTCACACGTCACCACAACGCCGCACGACCCGCCGCCCGCCGAGCCTAGCCCATCGCTATCCGCTGCCATGCTGCAGAAAGAGATATCATTAGGAACTATAGGAACACCAATTGCAGTTTGTTCCAAAAGTATCTGACTAAAGTGTATCTTAAATAACGCACAACCTCATAAGGGGTCATTGTACTAAATATTTTGAACAACTTTTACTATGGGACAAAATCGCAAAAAAAAAATAATCTTCTGTTCCCTACATTTATGTTCGCATAACTCGTCAAAATGTAGGGAACAGCTGATTTTTTTTTCGCGATTTCTGTTGCAATGCAATGTCCCCCCCCTTATGAGGTTTTGCGTTATTTAAGTTACAACTTGTATAAACCCTATTTAAGTTAAATTCTTACGCAATTATTCTCCCTAAAGTTAATTAGTATCTAACACATTCATTTGTATTTAGGTTTCAACGATATATCTCACTACACGGAGAGAAAATTCTTAGAAAAATTACTGTGCTCATCACTGTAAAGTGAGTGCAAGTGACATCTACAGAAAATTTTCTGAGTGAGATTGGGAAAATTCACTATTTGTCCAATAAATTTTACTGTACAGCATAAGAATTTTTACTGTGCTAGCATGGTCATTTTTCCATTACCACTCAAATGCACTCAGATTATGAGACAGCACAGTGATTTTTCTAAGATTTTTCTCTCCGTGTACTTTTTGTAATTGTTTGAATAATGATATTATTAAAGATTAATTGAAAAACCATCGACGAAAATTGAGTTAATAATTTGTCAAATGAAGAACATCTTTAAAGTGATTTAAAATTAAAACTTCGGGTTAAAATATTCAAACAATCAAAACAAAGCACTCAATTTGTAAATGGAAGTACAAATTGGTGTCCACGGGTACGTTTTCTGATCCATTCGTTTACATTTTCATCTGATACTTTTGGTACAGACCATAGTATGAAGTCGAAAGCAAAACGCATCGCGACTACTCGCGAGTCGAAAAGGAATTCACGGCGTCGCGCGTCAAGTCGCACGTGTGCTTGCGTAACTCAAAAATACTAGGAGAAACCCTCGGATAAACTTAATTAAGAACAAAAAATGCCTTATACATATGTATAAACAGATAAACACTTGTTAGTTGCTGGGAAGTTTGTCACTACACCTCTTTCCAGCTTTATACTAGAAAGTGGTGAAGGGTGGGTGTTTTGAGGGCTGTTTTGTAGAATTTAGATTTTAGAAGTTTAAAACAAATCCGGCATTACACCAGGCAACATTTTGCAAAATGACGTGATGCCAAAGAGCCGCTTGCCGCGTAGTTCAAATACGCACAAATTCGTGCGACTAGACAAAATCGCGCGTCAAGCCCCAAATTGCCGCGACTTGTATCCGAATATTAGATTCTGTGCGTGATTTCGTATGCGTCAGGATCAACCGATAAGATTCTGTTGCATTGATATAAGTTAATGTGTCGCAGGTTCCATACGTGGAAACTGGCAGTTGGGCTGGTGCACCAATTCAAGGTCGCTCAGCGCGCAATGGAACGGGCTATTCTCGGAGTTTCATTGAAAATCAGAAATGAAATTATCCAGAAAAGAACCGGAGTTACCGATATAGGTTGCAGAGTAAGCAAGTTGAAGTGGCAGTGGGCTGGCCATGTTTTTCGATGGCCGGTGGAGCAGACGAGTCCGGGAGTGGAGACCGCGTATCGGTAGGCGTAGTGTGGAACGAAGATGGCTGGGACAGACTGGATGTGGAAAGCGGAGTACAGGCTATTGTGGCGCAGCCTGGAAGTCTCCTATGTTCAGCAGTGGCCTGCGATAGGCTCAGTTGATTCACTCTTAGGGACGAGCTGGTACAAATTTGTACCGCTTGTAGTACAAACGTGTACCAGCTCGTCCTAAAGAATTTAAGGCTGCTTAAGTCGCATGATGTTGGCCTTTGTAGAATGTGACAAGGCAACGCACGCCACAACATCTAGTATTCTACACGGTGACACGAGGTTGGTTCGGTGTAAAGCCGGCTTAAGATAATAGGTTGTTTTTAGTCATGCGTGAAATGTCACGCTACGGAAATCCACTAACCACGTGTGGGTTAACGCGGGTCAAAACAAATACTGTGTACAGTGCCAAGTGCCAGTCGGACTCGCACAAGAAGATTTCCGTACTACTGTACAATATCTAACGTTTCTTGTATAATAATTATTATAATAGCGGCATAGTGGTACACACTACACACTTCGAAAATATCAAGTGTCTACCTATTACGGTTCAAAAGATACAGCCCTGTGACAGACGATCGGACAGCGGAGCCTGAATAATAGTCCCGTTGGCACCCTTTGGGTACGGAACCCTAAAAATAATGCGAGAAAACTTGCATGACAGTAAAACCTAAAGCACATAAACTTTTTATTTTGTCTTTTTAACTTCGTGTTGTTCCGGGTTTACTTGCCAGATAATTTCAGACTAGAACCGAGCCCTTTACTATGACATTAAATTGAATAATAATACTGCTAAAGAAACTAAGCGGTGAAGGGAAACATCGTGAGGAAACGGGCACGTCGCAGAAACAAAAATTCGAAGACATGTGACATCTACTAACCCGAACCGGGCCTGCGTGGTAGATTTATAGCCCACTCCCTATCGAAGAGAGGCCCATGTCCCAGCAGTGGAAACATTTCAGGCTGATTATTATTATTATTATTGAGGGGCCCGTGGCTAAATAATAACAGCCACACAGGTCGATCGATCAGGTTAAGCTACGCTTACCGCGGTTGGCCTGTGGATGGGTGACCATCTTTACATCCCGAGACTCCTCCGTGCCTCGGAAAGCACGTTAAGCCGTTGGTCCCGGCTGTCATTTGTGGATCTTTGACAGCCGTTACGGGTAGTCAGAAGCCCGAATATCTGACAACCAGTCTTACCAAGGGGTATCGTATTACCCAGTAAGTGGGTTGTGGAGGTCAGATAGGCAGTCGCTCCATGTAAAATACTGGTGTTCAGCTGTATCCGGTTAGACTGGAAGCCGACCCCAACATAGTTGGGAAAAGGCTAGGCAGGTGATGATATTATTATTATTGTTAAAAATGAACTTAGAAACATGTCATCTCATAAACATTATGATGACGATGATGACATACTTCTAACGATCATCTTCAATTTATATTAACTACTTGGCTATTATCGTGACTGCACGAATTTTTATCACGGCCTTGAAATGTGCTATGGGGGTAACAGACATTTAAGTAGTCAAATAGCCAGAAATTCACTTTTTAAAATTGAGTTTTAATTTAAAAATTCAAAAAATAATCGTTTATAAATTCTCTGTACTTACATTATATTCAAATCAAAAGTAATTTATTGAAACTAGGCTGAGAATCAGCACTTTTTGAGCGTCAAATTTACATAAGACAGTACCCAAAACGTCCGCCCTTCACCATGTCCTAGTGGCTTAGCTGGGAAGAAGTGCCACACCAAACTCCTCAGCAACAGCTATTCATTTGCCAACATTATTAAATGTTTCCAAACTAAAATACAAAATTTTATTTAAAATGAACAACCTATAGATCTACATTTAAATAACTAATAATGGATATTTTTGTTTACATGCAAATAAAGGTGTCTACGCACTAACGCAGCACGTGTATATTTGCGTAACATCGTACTTGCGGCGTTCGTACCACGTAATTCAACCCGCGCGGGCGCAACGCGGGCTATAAGTTTAATATAAAATCACGCGGTAACCCGATGCTTATAAAGTTACAAAGGACGGCCGATTCACGGCTTTACGACTAAAATGGAAGTTTCATAGAAAAGAAATCTTAAGTTGAATAATTTCGGTATAATTTTCATTGAACCATAAAATTTAAAATTTTAATAAGCTTTTCCTTTTTGTATAATAATGATTTTGTTGTAATGTGTATTATTAAATCAATACTAATATAATAGAGGTAACATTTGTGAGTTTGTATGTAGGGGGTGTAAGCTTCGGACATAATCCGATTTCTATAATTCTTTCTTATAATGGGAAGCAACACTATATCAGAGTGTCATAGGAATCAGGATATATTTTTATGTTAAAACGAGTTTCACGTGTACGAAATCGGGCAGAAGCTAGTGTTCAAGTATAATATTGAATTTCATAGTCACATTGCAAAAACGATAAGTTAGCTTTGTTTATTTCAATTCTATGCTTTTTTTATTCTTATGTTATTTTATTAATTTTAAGAAAACTTACAGCTAATACATTCGAGTAGTCAGAAGTAATATGTAGAGGAGGAAAGCCAATTACAAGTTTCCACTTATATAAACTTATGTAAACAATTGACAAAACGGTATAAACAGCGTGAGAATTAAGCATAGACACCGCTGAACAATAAACAAAAATAACATACATTACACAAAAAAATTACTTAGCATTTTTTTAAATTTCTGGACACTATTTGTGAATAAATCAAGCTCAACATCCCGGCACACCATATTGAACATTCGACATGCTCTTTAAATATACAGTATGCTTTTTTTTCGAGCTCCAAATTTTTACGGGGTGGTCCACCCATGAATATGAATAATTTTCACTATGGAACCAACTCTGAGATCACAAAAAAAAAATCAGCTGTTTCATACATTTTGGTCAAGTAGGTGTGAAGGGCTCCAAATTTTTACAGGGTGTTCTACTCATGAATATGAACAACTTTCTGAGATCACGGAAAAAAAAATAGCTGTTTCATACATTTTGGTCAAGTAGGTATTGAACTTTTGTATTATTATTTTTTTTTATTATTATTAAATTAATAAAAATAACAAAATTAAATCCTAACTAAAACTATAGATTTATAGAAAAAAAAATGCTTGTGTTATTTTAATAACAGTTTTGTAAATATAACTGATATGAAGCATTATTCCAGTAACTAAATAATACATTGCTAATATAATATTAAAACGAGTTAGTGAGTTATGTAGGGGTTATCTTCGGAACTACTGGTCCAATTCCGAAAATACTTTCACTAATGGGAAGTTACATTATCCCCGAGGGTCACAAGCTGCATTTAAAAATAAATTGGCTTTTAGGATTTTTTCCAACATTCGCGCGGGCGAAGGCGCAGGCAAAAGCTTGTGTTAAATAAACTGCTGGTGTATGGTATAATTTTACGATTTGTTCGAACTTGAATTACTTTCCTATACTCTTCTGTGGCCACTAAATATTTTCCCTATAATATAATATAGGAACTTTTTGGACATTAATCACATCAATCACCTGTGTTTATGTTTTTTTATAAAACAACCATTAACTGTGCCATCAATTATAAAGATTACTCATCAGCAGATATTAATTGATCATGACTTCCTTTAAAAAAAAAAAACACTTTATTTTTTCACATTTATAGTTTTGAGTAATAGATTTGTTTACCCTAATTAATATTATTTTTAGTAGGTCCACTAGATACTGGTAAAGTCTTAATTTTTGACTCATTAAGGAAAGTGCAATGAGAACAGTTATAAACATAAATAAAAACCATAAACTTTTTATGAATAGTTAAAAAAAAAAACACTAAGAAGACAGTCAGACACATATTTACAACAAAAAAAATATCAAACAAGAAATATTTTTGGTAAAATTATTTGGTATCCTAGCATTTTCTTCGAGAGCAATTTGAAGTTATCTATAGTAGTTGTAAATTGTTATTATTTTTAAACCAATTGAAACTACATCAAGCGGGAATGACATCACACTTTAAATCATAGTATGATAAGAATATTATGTTATTATTAAAATGGGGAATTATTGTGATAGTGTGCATTATTATAATGATGGTGATATCACCTACTTATCACTGCATATTATTTTTGGTTTAATTCCTACAAAAATTATGTTTAGAACATCAGCTGATTTCTTTGTTTATTCTGAACACTTTTCTTCAAGGTCAATTTGCTAGTTAGTTAAAGAAAACTTCAGAATCCTAAATATAAACATTATATATATTTTTTAAACTATTTATAAAGCAGACCTTTTAAATGCATTGTGTATATTAATAACTTGATGAATAGAAAAACAATGTTAATTTTCTGTATAAAATTAATGTGAATATTAGAATCAATATAGTTTTATAAATAGAATGTTTTGTATTTATAAAATTGTGTATTATTGATTCTAAAATTCACTACAGCACACTTGCCAATTAAAAACAAAAAGCCTGGTATGACTTTTACTCTTACACATCTTGTCCCATAAACACAAACCTATACTGGATGCTTTTTTTTATAGGCTCCAAATTTTTACAGGCTGTTCTACTCATGAATATGAACAACTGTCACTATGGGACCAACTCTGAAATTACGAAAACAAAATCAGCTGTTTAATACAAAAGTTCAATCCTTACTTGACCAAAATGTATGAAAAAGCTGATTTTTTTTCGTGATCTCAGAGTTGGTCCCATAGTGAAAGTTGTTCATATTCATGAGTAGAACACCCTGTAAAAATTTGGAGCCTGTAAAAAAAGCATCCAGTATAAATATTTACTTAATTAAGTATATGATTATAAATCAAAAACAACAAATGACACTGAAAAAAATTATATAATTTAGGTAATACACAAGCTGTAACTTAAATAACGCACAATCTCATAAGGGGTCATTATACTCATCATTATGAAAAACTTTTACAATGGGACCAAAACAGAAATCACGAAAAAAAATCAGCTATTCCCTACATTTTCACGAGTTATGCGAACATTAATGTAGGGAACAGCTGATTTTTTTTTTCGCGATTTCTGTTTTGGTCCCATAGTAAAAGTTGCTCATAATGATGAGTACAATGACCCCTTAAGAGGTTGTGCGTTCATTCTGGGACATGTTGTATACAGTATGGAAACCACATTTATGCAATAAATTATACCACATACTTGTTATCGCCTTTCCTGACGATATACAAAAAATGAATGAAATCAGTCACGAAAATAATCAGCTGTTCCCTACATTTTGACGAGTTATGCAAACATAAATGTAGGGAACGGCTGATTTTTATTGGAACCGATTTTGCTCATCTCTGTTTTTGTTTAATTTGATAGTAAAATATTAGTCATCCTTGGGTGAAAGAAAATAACTAAAATAATTACTCTTATCAATCTTTTGCAAGCAGAAAAGGAAGAAAATACATTGATTTAGCAAAAATTGCTTTGGATAAAAATTGTGTTCAAGAGAAATTTTGTGTTTTACTGCTTTGTAGGCATCAAACAGAGATATAAGAAAATATGGGAAGACCTTTGGCAAAAAATAAAATCAAAAAACATGTTTTTTTTTTTTTTTTTCAATCCAAGGTAATAAAATGTTTATAAGGAGTGTTGCTACCTAATACTGAGGCCTTTTCAAAAGAGTAGTAGAAAAAACACACACCAGTATTCCTTGAAAGAGGGTAAGCAAACATTTATCAAGGTCTGTATAATTAGAGTGAGAGTGAGCCTAATATGCCTTAAGATTTACAAAACGAAAAAAAAAAAAAACAATAATTTCAAGTTCATAATGATAACAAAACTAATTAGATTGTGTAACACACTACAACAAAACTCAAAAATAAAGTTTTAGTGAGACAACAAGATCATAAAACTATCTAGACTAATAGTCTTCACTATTTTTGGGCTTATCAACCCTTCAACAAAAAATAATAAACAAATCAAAGTGTAATAATGATAAATGATACTAATTTCTGTATATTGTTTCAAAAAATTGTTTACACATCAAAATTAAATTATGTTTTAAAACTAGAAGTTTGGTGTTTGCTGACTACTCTGAGAAGAAAGGCCGAAAAAAAGTTAAAGGATACCAATCAGAAAAAATCATAATCTTGGTCTTAAAGTCTTTTGAAGATGTTCACACAGAAATAAAAACAAAATATTAAAAAAAAGTATTGAAACAATATTTTTAGGTATGAGTAATTCCTCAGTCACAAATCCAAAATAGGTACTCATTTACCTTATCACAAAACATTGATTCACACTACCAACTTCCTGAAACTATTGAATGTGAAATCCTAGTTCTTATTAGTTTAATTATCCTTCTAATATTATTGAAATTTTAATGGATTATTTTCAAATTCTTTATGGTTGCTAAGTATTACTGATCTCCATGATCCTCACATGACCTGACCAAGATTATGTCTGGACTTTAAAAGAGACTTTGACCCCTAAGTTTGTTTCACCATTTACTATTAGGAATAGTCAATTGGAAATAATATAATTATTTATTTATTTCAGACACAATTCTAGTCCATAGTTTCAAATGTTGACTCCATCTAGGTTTGTAATTTACCAATTAATGTAATATTTTATGACTCTGAACAAAAATGATGTTAACAAACTCTTTTATTTACTTATTAAAGACAAAAACAACTATAAGTAACAAGTAAATGCTAAATCATTTTCATTAGGTGCAGTGTTTACTGAATATACAAAAAAGTAATTTCACAATTAATTTGAAGTCTTATAGAAAGTTGGAGAATACTTTTCTGGGGTAGTTCTGTTTTAATAAAATCTGAAACAATGTTAGGTTTTTCATCATTTTACATATTATCAGTTATAAAACAGGTAAAGTATGTGTTACATGTAATCATCACACTTCCTATACACCAATATTTCCAAGTCAAGCAATTTAAACAAAGAAGGTTGTGTTTCTCCATCAATTGATCACTAATCCATCATGTGTTATAAAAATAGGTTATGTGTTTTGTCTATGGTTCTATTTATTTCATAATTTGTGAATATTAGTACTCATTTTCCCTTCAGTAGATAGGATATCACTCTGTAGAAGTTTAGAATTAAATGGAAAACTTTTATGTAAAGTTGTTTTGTTGTGGAATGTACTACTGAACTATTAACCTTAACACATATTTGACAGTTTGCACTATTTGCAAACACTAAATAGGTAATAGGACGAAAATAACACTTGTAACAGCAAATTTGGTAACACCTACAGCTGAATATCCTTCAGAGAGCATCCCACTCGGCGTGCGTGCTAGCACGACTGCGTATCGACAACACGGCGGCATGTTACACAACTTTACAAAATCTAACACTGTGACATTAATACGACGTTTTTCGGCTCTAATCGCCGCTTTCAGGCGGGCGCCGCGCGGGACATGTCTTTGCCGGCGGACCGACGTCCCGTCACCCACCAATGTGTCCATTTTGTAATGAACATCGCACAACCCAGCACCCCGCGAAATGTAAATAAACTTAAAAAATACACTCACCTCTCATACAATGTCACATTCCGCTCAATTCCACACAATTTCTATTCCCTTGTGTCCCAAATCATGATGGAAAATCAAGCGCAACATTACCGTCCGGCTCGGACGCAAAGCAATATCGGTCCTATGGCCAGTGTCCACTCTACACCAAAAACATATGACACACCACTACTGTCCCGGTTCTGATGTACCCGGGAAACCGTCCGGGGCTTATTTTCGCTTTTTCACAGACGATCACACGACTAGAATCACTACAATATCATCACGAATCGAATCCACTGAATTATATTCCAGTGACGCAAAGCTCATATATCGTGAAGAGCAGCAGCCATTTTGAAATGTACGGGGAGAACAGTCACAGCATGGAACATTCGTAAATTACAGCCGCTCCCGTCTCTCGTTACACTTTTATACTAGAGCGATAGTTGAAAAACTTTATGCAGTTTCCATTTTAACACTTTAGGTCACAGAACTTCACTCCATTTTCTTATTGAAACTATCCAAAACAACCTAAGCGACATCCGATAATTCCAGCTTACCCCATTTGCATGACACACATAAAATAGCAAAAAAACACTAAAAACACTTAAAAACGTACATAAAACGTGTCGCGCCGAATTATGAGAAGTTAAAGCATCGCATCAATATAACAGTCCATTAGAAAAATCGCTAAAAAGATTGGTATATAATTTACAAATAGTTAATTCGGTACGAACAATAACAACGGCCGCCATTTGCAATTTTCAACTTGACATGCGCACTGACTCGCAGTAGACAAACATACGTGACGTAGCTTTAGACAAGCGTATGTTTTTCTCACTTTTTATAAAAAAAAAATAGTGATAAAAAAAAATATTTAATTGTAAGCACGCAAAATTATTCATAAATTATTCCAGGAGTATCAAACTTTTAATTAGGTGTGTAATTTTAATATTGTGTGGATTATTTTTTAATTTTCAGCGCTTTATCAAAGTCATGTCATCAGCCTTCCATGCTCCACTGAAGGCTATCTTTGATTGGTTGATGGTGTTATCTCCATGTTTTTATAATAATTCACAGCACGTTGATTGGCTGCCGCCATGCAATATAATCACTTCCTGTTGTAAATTTTAACTCCTGCATCACAGTGACTTTTATTTTGTTTTATTATTGAGTAACTTTAACTTTTGAGTTCAACTAATCAATACCCTTCTGCCTATTGCTTAGTATTATTTTTTCAGTCCATTTATTTTACTACTATAATAATAGTCTCGGTTGAGCCGCGTGTGGCCGCGTGACCAAAGAGGCAGAGCAGTTTTACTGATGTACTGCTTTGCAGCTCCTGTTTGCTCGTCGATTTCTCTACTAAGAGTGGTGAATGGTGCATTAAAGTACCTATTGGATATATTTCCCATAATTCTTTGACACTTCAGCAGAGGTCCAAGCTCGAGGTTTGCCAGTGAGCCATGGAGCGCAGTATCCTGGGGGCTCGAATTTCTGACCGTATAAGGAACACAATACTGCGCGCTAAAACCAGGTTATCGGATGTTACCCAAAAAGTCGCTAAACTTAAGTGGGACAGAGCCGGACATGTATGCGACATGTCAGATGACAATTGGCCTAAAAGAACTGCGCACGACGCCATCGCGGCAGGCCGAGACGAAGATGGCGGGACGAGCTTGACTCCTACCGTATGTACTGGCACTCGCAAGACAGAATTGTGTGGAAAAGAGAGAGGGAGACCTTTACCCTTCAGCAAGGCAATTCAGGCTAGTTAGATTAGTTTAGAATCCTTTGCTGATTGTGTGTAACATAAGCCTCTCCCTGTTAGTTTCAAGGGGTCGACTCACACCTCGCTGGTCATCTATCTGGACGTCCAGTGCGTGATGCACGATTATGAATGTAGGTACAATTTGAATCTCTAAGCATGATAGGTACCCTCCTTTCAAGTCCAGTAAGCTTCGCCTGCCGGTTACCTCTAATAGTCTGCTGAACAAGTAAACCTGAAAATATTTGACTAAAGGACTGCTAATCTGCTCAAAGACTCGCGACCGTTTCTGGCTGCTATATTTAAATATACTGCTGCCGGCTCACTCCACTATACGTATGTACAGACGCCAGCACATCAAGCTACTACAATCTGTCAGATTTCTTTAATATATTTTCAACTTTATCACTAAAGCATAAGGTTCAAAGTTGATTGGGAAAATCTGACAGTTTCGGGTAGCTTTACGTGCTGGCGTCTGTACATCTTCATGGTCTTTTTTTTTGGCTGGGAAATTATCAAATAACTTCTCCCGCTCTGGGCGGAGCGGTAGGGCGTGTTAGACTTTTACTGACTAAAACCCACCCGTGTTCCTTCAGTTGCCTGTGCCAAGGGCCACGGTAACTCTTTCGAACAACCCGCGACCCTGGCAAGCATCGGCCCCCAGCGGACCACGTCAGTTACTGCTGACATCATTTCTTTGAGGCGCGCGTGGAACACAACGCGCCGTCGACCCGAACCTGATCCTTACCGGATGGTGAACTGCCCATTGCTGGCCGTCCGCAAGCCCGCTCTTAGCGGAGCGGGAGCCGGGAGTGAGCTCTTGACTCCTGACGCCCAGGGCGTCTCCTGCGGCGACTAGGGGCGTGAGGGCGCAAAGATTGCCTCTCCCTACATCTTCATGGTCTCAAATATTGTTGATCATGCATTTGATGCTGGGTGTATGGAGGGTAGAGGTAAGGAGAACCGTCTCCAATGGGTGGAAAGTTGAAAAATTGTCCAGCTAGTAAATAACAGTTCAAAAACTCATCAAAATGGCGCTAGCGTAAGCAAAGGGTATGGTATGAATGTAGTAGTTGTTGACGGATTGAAGTATGCCGAGTTAGAAAATATATTTTTTTTTAGTGACGTAGAGTAGCTAGTGACAACCCAATAGACCAAACCTCAACTATTTACGTAGTCCAAAGTTTTACTGTCCTTGTTTATTTTTCCATCTTATTCTAATAACTTTTGGCGCTTTCTTTGAAAACCCTGTTGCTACTGTGGCGCCATCCTAATTTAACGCAGATTGACGGACACTTTTTCACAACAGAGTTCTCCTTAGTCCTTACCTCTATCCTCCATAGCCGGATGGTAGGTACTTGACGTTTTACCGAAGACGAGCGAATGCGTCTCAAGGCAAAGAGCAACTCCAAGTAAGTGTATACGGTGATTAAGGGTAAGTGTTCTGTGAAGTAAATGCTCTGATCATCTCAGAAATCCTCTTCGTTTGGTTGGCGCTTAGTTGGTCTGATCTCAGTTATCTGGAGTGTTGGTGTGACGTGGTGAGGTTTTATGATTATGAAACCCAGTGGAAGATAAAAAACAGTGCTCATTTTAATAATAAAAAAAAAAAAAAACTTTTATTCAACATCGAAGTCTCGGTATCAGAGAATATTTTACAATATAAATAATGTTCATGTTACGAAGCTCATTATTACTTCAATAATGAACAATGTTATTGAAATAACTAAAACCCTTTGTAACTTCTTCCTTTCCTTATTTTTGTGTTAAATCTTTCAAAGATTCCTTTGGTACCGATTGAAACAATCCTTTTCTGGCCATTTCGTCAGCCCAATCATCAAAACAACCTCTCCTGAAAAATATAAAATAACACATTTGAATCTAATTTAGTATATAGAAGTCGACTAAAAATAGTAGGTATTACTCCGTATTACACATGTCAATCATTTTACTAAAATAAATAGGGTTGGTGCTAGCAACCCCATAAATCCCGCAAAGAAAAAAAAAAGTAAACGATAAAAATGAATGAAACGATCTGTGTGTGATGCCTATAATTTTGTTAGGAGTAAATAATAGAAAATATCTTTTACAATTAATGACATGATGTGTTAAAAGGTGCCCCAATTAAACGCCTGCTTCAAAAATCTTCTTGCAATACTTATTTTTCTTCAATAAATAAACAAAACTGCCAGTGTTTTGTTGACTTAGTCACAATCTCACGAACAGCGTATGAATGTAAGTATTGTAACATTGGTATTAGCTGTATTTATTGAACTTATGTTATGAGAAATTTACTGTATGTATCATGTATTAAATTATGTCGCTTCCTTAATAAGAACAGCGTGTTAAATGCGGTCATCAAAATATCGCCAATAGGTACTTTCTCTAGGCATAGATTTAGGCGCTCTTCTAATTAAGTTCAATCAATTTATGTTTTACTTCTTTTTTAAAGAGAAAGATAGTGTGTTGATATGATAATTTTAGAAACTGGATAAGTAGATTAAAAAATGTTCCCCAGAGAAAAATGGTGAAATCAGGTGAATCATAAACCTGTAACACTAAAAGGTCCTGGTTTAATTTTTTGTCTTGTTTGTAGTTATCTACCAAGACAAATTTTATTTTAAAAACGGAATCTTTTTTTTTTTAAATAGAAACAGCATGTTTTACCTTAATTAGTGGCCAGTGTTCCTAGTCTAGTTCTAGAAAAGTATTGTAAAATTTCAGTTTAGAAATCTATCTTAACACTTTGCTAACAACCACAAAAAACCCGTTTCACCAGACTGAGATGCCTACCATGACTTTACTTATATGTCCTAAACACATAAAAATCACAACTTTTGGCTGGCAACTGAATTACCAATTCAGTTGTATTTTTATTACAAATGGCCCACCATAAATAGTCACTTCGTTGTTGTCACAAAAGTAATTTCTAGAATTTCATAAATTAAAATGGATATAGGTATTCCCAGTAAAACTAATAACTGTCAATGAAACAGGAAGTGTATAACTGATAAAAATCAGTTCAAACACTGGTAAGTATCAGTAATGTCAAATGAATGATGAGTATGCAAATAATTTGAATCTAACAATAAGGATTTGACTTGCAAACTATCTGATAAATAATCTGCTACATTCATTATTATGAGACAAAAAAAAAGTTGGATAGATAGTGTGAGTAAGAGGGATCATATGAAAGAAAAGAGAGTGAATGAGCGCATGCTGATTGACATGGGAGGAAAGAAGAGTGCTGACCCCAAGTACAACACTTCCACACTCTCGGCAACGGCCCGGCAGTGTGTATATCAATAAATTATTCTACAGTGTGGATGTCAAAAAATTATCCCAGAGGAATGTACAGGATGTAGGATAAAAAGTATCCCTATGTGTTAATCTACGTTATATCTGTGAGTGTGTGCCAAATCTGTTCAGCAGTTATTGCATGATTGAGTTACCAACATACATACATTCACCTTTATAATATGAGTACCTAGTATAATATTAGTTTATGATGACTAACAGTTTCTGAATAGCCAATCAACAGGAAAAAAATGCTAACTGACTATAAATCACCAAGATTGGGAGTCTGTAATAACAACAAACAATCAAATGACGTTTTACACTACTGTTTCATGAAGCAACCAATAGCTCCCATTTTCTATGTTCTATGGAACATGTCAATGTCATCATTAAGATAAATTTGTCTTATTTTGTCCCGTGACGTCATGTTCCATAGAAGAAATGGGAACTACTGGAAGCGACGCGCGCTTTACTTGTGGTAACAAAGTGTACAAACACGCTAAGAATGTGTGCGTGAAGACGAGTAGCGTCAACACATAACACACACACAACTCCGACTTCGCCCGTGTCTCGGGACGATTCTGAGAGCTCAGTCACCTATAATGATCCCTCTGCTGGGACTCAGGCCTCCTCTCTGTGAGGGGGAGTGGTCCATAATCCACCACGCGGGCCCAGTGCGGACTGGTAAACCTCGTAGGTTGTGCCAATCTCCGAACTTGTACCAGTCAAAAGCAACACCCTAAAAAAAAATTAAACGTACTTATAATATTCTATGTAGGCCTCCTTTCTCTGCACTCCCATGACATAGACGGCTGCACCGGCGGCCAGAGAAAGAAGGATCGCCTGGGCCAACTTGCGTTTAGTCTGCGCCCAGTGCAGGCCGCGCATGATCGGCTTGCTGCGGCAGGGCGGTAGGTCTGGGGGCGGCGGGCAAGTTTGCGGGCATGGCGGGTAGGGGGGCGGGGGACACGGCGGGCACGGGGGCAGCTCGCAGGCCATAGTGCTGGAAATATGTGACAGTTGAACGGAGAAAGGTTTGCTGTTGGAGACTTCGTTATTGTGTTCCCCTATCATATTATTTAATCTACATCTTATCCCCTCCTCAGATCAAATGAAAAATGGCTCAAAGCTCGCACGGAGGCAGTCACCGGCGGAGCAGAGACCATGATGGACCTGCTATGCGGTACACAAACACGGACTGGGAGGCCAAGGAGGCCCTCTATCAACGAGAACTCGACGAAGCAAGAGCCAGGGCCACGCAGATGGAGAAAACCATGCGCTGGTGGTCCGACTGCACGGCCAACTGGCGCGAGAAGTGGAGCAAAGTCCGCAACGAGCGAAACAAGGCACGAGAGGAATCAAAACAACTGAAAAACAAAGTTGACACACTCTCCAAAGAGCTGTTGACGTCCAAAACAGAAAAAAATGACCTAGAACAACAGTTGACAGAACTGAAAAGAGACAACGAAAAACTTTTAACTATAGGAGAGAGCAGGATACTAGCTGGCGATCTCACGACAGAAGACGGCGTAGAGTTGAGGCGGAAGAATGTAGGATACCTATCGCCCAATGAACCTTCGATGCGACAGAGAGCCTCCTTAGACTCGCACAAATTCTCAAACGTAGACAATGTCCTCGCTAACAAATTGAGCGAGCTAAGACTGCGGCTAGACGAAACTAGTAAGATCCTTCAAAGCGAGAAGGACGAGAAAGCATTCCTTCAAGCCAAAATTGAAAGCTTAACCGCAGAGCTACACAACATTAAATTGGAAGTAACTCAAAACGACAGAACCTTAGGATCTACTGACTCCAGTCACAGTGAAGTCGAAAGGCTCCAAAACGAGTTGCAAGACGAAATAGCAGCCAAACAAGTCCTCGAAGAAAAGATCGCCGAACTAAAAATGGAGATAGAGAGGCTGAAATCGGAAAACACAATACAATGGAGCAAACGAGAATTGCTGGAAACGGAAAATATAGCAATACTCAGGGAGAATAAAAAGTTGTACAGCCAAGTGTGCGAATTAAGAGAACAGATACACAAATTAAACCGAATATCGGACGGGAGCGCTTATTTCAGCGATCACAACAGATTAGATTCAAATATACTTTACGTTAGAAAGACGAGCGCAAGTCCAAGGTCCCACGAATCAAGTAACGGCTCTTCCGAAGCCAATTTGCATTTTGACGCCAAAACGAACACTTCCGGCGAAGACGACGAATTAGCGATAGTAGAACGAAATGACAATTGTTAAATAATTACCTTTTTCGGCTTTTTACGTGATCTTTGAGTTGCAAGAACGCAAGTTTAACGAAGTTCTGTCAAATTTGAAATAAGATCGTGTAGTTTGTGGTTATACGTAATTTATTCTTCTTCGAATTTATAGCTCGAAGTAGTTTGAAAGAGGTTGTATATGAATATTGGTGTGTGGTTAAAGTTGAGGTGAGGTCGTGAAAGTCGAGTATACACTGGAGCATTTCCATGTAAATGTTCTTACGAATGATACAATACAGGCAAGAGTCTGTTTCCAAAAGCATTTCTATGTAATGTAACGTTCTTGCGAATGCTCGACGCTGCGTTCGACGTAATGCTCAAGGCGAATGTACTATTTCTTTCAACTGTGCGTTCATTGTTGAAATGTCGGACCTACAGGTACCGCTCGTGCCTTGGCTCGATAAAGTGTAACTCGAATACGCTCGTTTGTTTTCAAAATCAGGTTATAACAAAATATCGAGCGTCGTGTTCGAAGTGGGGTTCGATAAAATAATAAAACGGCGAATGCTCGATGTTCTGTTACAAGTAAATGCTCTAGTCTGTACTCCCTGTTCTCGAAGGCGAGTAGAAATGTAGAATAATATTTTATGGAATCTTGGAATAGCGATCTCAGTAACTCTTGTAGGTTTTGCAATCATCTTGAATACTTTGGAAGGACAAACCAACTGATACTTACAACTACTCTACAATGATACAGGGAAAAGGGTTAATGCCACCATCTTGAAGGTTAGCAAACCAAGCAAACGAAACTTGTTGATACTTTATACAGGGTCGTAATTAATTAATTCGTATTAGCTAGCGAAACTCTACAGACATGATCGGTATCGATATCTAACCACTATAAAATGAAAACAAAAAAGATTAAAATTTGAATTTTTGGGGTTTAACGACCGCTGATGTTTTGTTACTTGAAGTATGAGCTGAGAAAATATGTTTTCTTTAGTTTTGTCGTGTTGAGATATGGATACCTATAGGCTCCAAAAAAAATCATCAAATTCTTAAAAAAATATATATCATGTTTAGTTATCGATACCCATCACCTCGGCGGAGTTTCGCTAGCTAATTCAATTTGACCCTGTACAATAGATCTCGGAATAAAACGCATTATATTTTAAAGTAGAGGGCTTTACGCTAGTAAATCTCTATGAAATAATTCCGATATTAATAAATATCAGATTCTGCAGCACGCCTTGACGGCCTAGATATTTTTATAGTTCCGACTATCGTTAACATCGCCAGTTTATATAAGATACCAATATTATCAAAAAGCCTTTAAAATAATTGAATGCATTTAAAATCATTCCATTGCGTTTTCCACTTTGAATGTTCTACGTACATCATTATATTAGGCACCATTTTACCTGTAAGTAATAAAAATATATTACAATTTAACACTTGGCATGCGGGCAACGTTTTTTTACGTTTTTTGCAGTCTGTCACTAGAGCGCGGGTCACGTAAAAATACGTATTTAGTAGATTTGTGGCCTGCTGCACGCGTAATTCGGCGGCGAAGTATGCCCGCATGCCAAGTGTTATACACTTCGATACAAGCTAAAAAAAAAAAAAATTAAAAGGCGCAAGGCAAAGGTTACGGATACGGAAAATGGTTATTAAATCAACTTTATTCATTTCATAAATGTTTTGGTTCGCAAACAAATGAGTCTATTATTGAAATTGTGTCGAATCCTTTACAAAACAAAATATTTTTCCTAAAGAATGGTAGACCAGAGGAGAGGGGAAGACCTAAGAAACGACGGATGTACTGTGTGAAAGATGATATGGCTAGAAACTGGGTCACCCCGAGATAACGACTAATAGACAAGTATGGAACAAAAAAGACATATTGCTCCGACCACAAATAATAATAATAATACTCCACAACTTTCACACAACGCCATCTAGTCCCAAACTAAGCAGAGCTTGTGCTATGAGTCCTAGACAACTGATAAACATACATATATATTTCTAAATACATACATATTATACATAAATTACACTCAGACAAAGAACAAATGATCGTGCTCATCACACAAACATTTGTCCTACGTGGGAATCGAACCAACGACCTTGCGTATAGCAGTCAGGGCCACTGACCACTAGACCAACAGGTCTGTCAAAAAATAAATATCAATAAATTGGGTTAGGGGCAAGAGAATGATGATGTAATGGTAGACCAGAAAATTAAACAAATTCTATATTATTTTATAATAGGGGGAGCTTATAAAAAGCACCTAATGTTTGGGTACACTTAACTACGCTTACATTAGCAAACAGTTTTGATAACTGAAGCAAGACCAAGATACGGTACCCTATGTTGCCCGTCTATACATATCACTGTGAAAACTTAGGTGAAGTGAGCTGTCATTCCACCTGACGCTAGGGATTGACACAATGACAGCTCACTTCACCTAACTTTTTACGGTGAAATTTTTACAGCATAGGCAAGGTCAAGTGAGAGTTGGACTCAGACTGTGGAGATATCAATTTCTCCAAAATTCAATCATCTTTCTGAAAAGTAAATTGAAGCACGTAGCCTTTGCTTTTCATCGTAAATATTACCCTTTTATGTGACGAATAGAATCAGATAGGTGTTACTTATTATGCGTTAGTGATTGTTGATCATTGTGATAGTCTAGTTTTACAATATAGGACGACTTTAGATAATTACACCCGGGATACGTGACTATAGATAGAACATCCATACATCGGCGTCGGCGAAAACTACGGATCCTGTGTGGATCTAACATTTTTCGACCTGCTTCGGAGAGTTGTGTTGCAATAATTCGTTAAAATGTATGTACAGACGCCAGCACATCAAGCTACCCGAAACTGTCAAATTTTCCCAATCAATCTTGAACCTAATGCGATAAAGTTGAAAATCTATTAAAGAATTTTGACAGATTGTAGTAGCTTGATGTGCTGGCGTCTGTACTTATACGTTTTTCCGGACATGATCAGCAAAAGTTCAGCGACCGACCGGAAGAGGGCGCTTTATTTAATTGGGTTTTCCAATGCCTGTAACCATCCTGTAACATTCAAGTTCTATTGTTGAATTATTCAAAAACGTCAAGCTACAGTTTTCTAAAGAGCGGTGACCGCCGCAGTGACGGCTGGTATGAAAATATCAAAAGAGCTAAACTTTTCACTTTGCGGTGTCAAAAAAACGCACTCTAGGAAAATACCCCAACTTAGTTTCTTATATAACGTTTCAGTGACGTTATCCGACTGTAAATTGCGGAAGCAATGTGACCGCCACAGCTCTTCTAGGAAATAATAACTTTAAAGTTCTACTGTTGAAATATTAAACAACGTAAACTAGCACCAACACTCCGATTACTACAAAATATTGTCTTAATTTACATTATATCAATACTTTAATTTACAGAACATTTAATATAATAACAATTGTTAATTTAAGCCCTAATCTCTACGTATTTTGTATATTTTTTAAGTTATTTATTTGCTTAACTTGCCCGCAAGAATCGAGAGTTTAAAATTATGTGAATATATTTTCAATATAATGTACAGTCAAATTGAATTGGCTAGCGAAACTCCGCAGAGGTGATGGCTATCGATATTTAAACACGGTAAAATAATATAATTAAAAAAATATTATGACTTTTTGGGGTCAACGACCGCTGGTGGTGTTGTATTGTTACTTGAAGCATAAGATGAGAAAATCTGTTTTGTTTTTTGTTTTATCGTATTTAGATATCGATACCTATTACGTCTGTGAAGTTTAGACAAAGAAAGCTGTTTTTTTAAAACTGATATTTCAAGTAACTACACTACAGCGGTGATGACCTCCAAAAAAAAAATCATCAAATTAGTTTATTTTTATTTGATCATGTTCAGATAGCGATACCATAATCATGATCTGCGGAATTTCTAGCTAATTCAATTTGTAAGCAGCATTTATGAATTTAAAGTACAATTCTGGTTTATTATAACCTTTTTATTTGTATTGGCCTAAGAAATGAAGTTCAAACAAAGTGTCCTACGGAGAATACGATATTAAATTGTATAGTAAATAATATAATGTACCTAATTATTAGATATCAATAAAGAAATGTCGTGTATTACATGTCTTTTCATCATCATCATTTCAGCTGAAACACGTCCACTGTTGGACATAGGACTCTCCCAACACGTGTCTCCCAAGTATCGCCACTTCGACCGGCGGGGCAATTGCGTTACACACTAGCAATGAATTTGACTTTGACAGTGCAACAACATTCATTGCGTTATTTACATCGTTGAGCAGACAAATTTTTCGAACAAACTAAGCAATGGATTAGTGACCTCCTTCAAAATGATTGATTGTAATTGATTGTGTTACGCAATTATTGTGCGGTTGTGTGCTTCTCGCATCGATTCTAACATGTCGTTTGCTTTCTAGTAATTTTACCAATACTTCACGAGTTCAAGTTTTTCCCGACTGCGCCGGAGCCCAATAAATACGGAGTAATGTTTTTTATTGATGTGAAAGAGGCGACCTCTCAGAAGCAGTTCTAAGTTAGGAATATGGTGCAATCGCTAGTAACTGAAGCTGGGATGCCTGTGAACTTCGGCCAACTTCGTATTCCCGAGGGTAGCCGAAGATTCACTACTTTTAAAAATACCCTCAGAAAGTAAATGAAACAATAATTTACTTCCAAATGTTTATTTATTACATTACACATATAGATAACCCTGTTTACACTTTACAAGTTTTACAACTAATATAATAAAGTAATAAATTATTATCACAGAAAACATGAATGAATTGTGAGAAATGAATAAAAATTTCAAAATGGAAAATATAGTATGAACTATCATAAAAGATAGGGCTTATACGTAGCTTCAAATATATAAGAAACACATTGGCGGTGTTCGGATATACAACGAAGTGAACACAGCGCCTCTATCGGTCGAACACGTAACAATTCAATATAAATGCCTACAAACGCCTTGGGGGCGAACCTATTGGCGTCAACCGAGCACAAATCCAGACTCTTCCATAATATGTACATAGATTGGTAATTAGGTAATTATAATAATTCGAAAGAGTTACCGTGGCCTTTGGCACAGGCAACTGAAGGAACACGGGTGGGTTTTAGTCAGTAAAAGTCTGACACGCCCTCCCGCTCTGGGCAGAACGGGAGAAGTTATTTGATAATTTCCCATCCAAAAAAAAAAAAAAAGGTAATTATAAATTATGACGAGCTTGTGAACACAGCATCTAAATGAACTATCATTTAGTGTCAAAATTAGCCACAGGCAGCATACCCATCCTTTTAAACCTAGATTTCACTAATGTCTTCTTCAAATCTCTCTTCTTAGTATCCGTAATTGACGTCGATGGTGAATTCAGCCCCGAAGTCGAAGGCTGGTTCAGTTCATCAATAAACTCTATCTCATAGGGATGACTGACTTCTCCTCTTAAAGCGTCTAAAGTGTCAAATTCAACATCCATTTCATCTTGGGAATTTGTTTTATTGAATTTCGTCAGATCCAGGTCTTCGTCACTTAGCAGCTCGTCTGCAGTCCCGAAGTCGGAGCCTTTCGCGGCGCTGTCAGACGAGGAATCGGATGCTCTTCTTTTACGTTTTTTGCCTCTGTTGTTGTTGGCTATGGTTGGATTGTCTTTGGATGTACTGGGTTCAGGTGTACTGGATTTTGATCTGTGGTGATTTGAATATTGTGAAATTTAGGTAAAATGTTACAGGCAGAAAAAAAAATATTAACAGGCTTTAAAAAAAAAATATTATATCATATACAGCATGTATAATGAGAGAGGCTTGTGGCTAAGTAATAAAAGCCGCACGGGTCGATCGATTAGATTAAGCTACGCTTGCTGCGGTTGGTCCGTGGATGGGTGACCAGCTTCACATACCAAGACCCATCCGTGCCTCGGAAGGGACGTTAAGCCGTTGGTCCCGGCTGTCATTTGTGGATCTTTGACAGTCGTTACGGGTCGTCAGTAGCCCGAAAGTCTGACAACCAGTCTTACCAAGGGGTATCGTATTATCTAGTTACTGGGTTGTGGAGGTCAGATAGGCAGTCGCTCCACGTAAAATACTGGTATTCAGCTGCATCCGATTAGACTGGAAGCCGACCCCAACATAGTTGGGAAAAGGCTCGGCAGATGATGATACAGTATGTATAAGAAATGTACGGTCATATTCAAGGTTGTGGTACAGAGCATCAAACTGAACCACTTTTATTTTGGAGACACCCTTTAATTTTTTAATTTTTGGTGTGTAAATTCGCTGTTTACAGTAGTGCGCAATGTAACACGCGAAACATTGTCCTTATGAGAGCATGCAACGGTCCAGGTATCGTTGGAGCATTTAAAGTTAAGTGTATTATAACACTATCTGAGCCGGCGAACTTTGTACCGCCTCAGATTTTTTTTTTGCTAATTTTTCCCCAGTTTTAATAGTTATTCTGCTATTTGAGGCAGAGACAAATCCAACATAAAAAAAACATCATAAAAATCGATTCAGCCATTTACTTGAGTTATAAATGGTGTAACTAACCCGACTTTATTTTATTTATATACAACATTATTTTTAGTATATGGCAAACCCGAAACACTTGTCTAGTATTTTTATGTAAAGAGTCTATGTACAAAATTTCAAAACGGTATCTTGAAAAATCACGAAGTTATAAGCTTGTTATGTTACCTGATTGTCCGTACAAAAAGTTGGTTACCACTTAACACGCGCCGCCGGCCGACCGGCTGTGACCTGTGTTATGCACATATGATCGCAGAAATGTATTTAGTGTCGCTCGGTGTCCAACTTGTTACCATTGTTAAATATTTTTGGGACAAAATATAAAATGGTGTAAAAACTATTGGAATCGATTCAGTTACTTATTCTGAACAAACTACATTCAGGTTTGAAGTATACTAAAAATAATGCTGTATACAACGTGTCCCAGAAATCAACGTCAAGCCGAAAACGGGCAATAGGCCAAGTCGTGACAGCTATTAGAAAAATATAAAAAAAAATCTTGGTCATGTACTTTTCGAATTATAAGCATTCAAAAATAAATCTCAAAAAGTGACACCCTGTGATGGTTTTTCAAGTCCTGTGACTACATTATTAACATTTCGGTAGTTTTTTTCTCTGTGATGTAACCATGAATAACCCTTCTGTAAATTACAGTTAAAAGTAAAACGTAACTGCCTCAGTTCTAAATTAAATGTTAGATTTTTGCCCAATATTGAATTCAAAATAATGACATCATCCAACTTTAACCGACTGTACTGAAAAAAAAATCTACTACACTATTTTGGCAAGTAACTTTAAAAGATGGCGCGTTTAGTCAGGATTCCAAAATGGTATAACACATACTAATTGAAAAAACATTTTTTTTTTTATGAAGCCGTATTTCATAAAAGTTCGATTGAGACGAAGAGTGACGTTATTTTGACTAGTGTGAGCGAGAAAGATTCATTTTAGCTAATGTGAGGTGACGCTACTTTGACAAGTGGGAGCGAGATAGATAGTGACGCTACTTTTATCTAACTAAGAGGGAGACGGATTGACACATCATTTCATATGTGTGAGTGAAACAGATAGAGACGCTACTCTGGCTAAACAGGGATGCGTCGGCAAATTGTGCAATACTGCAGTACGTTACGCTCTTTCTGCACATCTTTTTGTATTCGTATTGACTTCGTACTTACAACTGTGGCTTTGTTTATTGGACTTGATTTGCATTGTAATTTGGATTTATCTGCACCGTTTCTGACAACCCCGGACTTGTTTTAATCGCAACCCCGTGTTTGTGTAGTGTTTTATCATGCCATCTCGATACACCGCACAGGAATACGCCAACATGCATCTCATTTATGGAGAATGCTTATGCAACGCCAATGCCGCAGCAAGAGTGTATCGTGAGAGATACCCGAATGCTGAGCGTCATCCCGATCATCGAGTATTTATTAATGTGCATCGGTCATTATCAGAGGGTCGATTTCCTAGCCAAATGGTTAGCGAGGGAAGACCCGTTATGCCCTACGAAGCCGAAGTCTTGCAAGCAGTTGAAGAAGACAGAAGTATCTCAGTACGTGGAATTGAACAGAGCATAGGAGTCCCCAAAAGTACTGCACATCGTATTTTAAAAAAGAACGAGTTTCACCCATACCATGTACGACGAGTACAAAGTCTGCTACCCCGAGACTACCCAGAGAGAGTACGATTTTGTCGAACGATGTTGCAGAGGCACCGAGAGGACCCGCGATTCTTTGAAAAAATTCTATGGTCCGATGAATCAACATTTAAAAAGGACGGTTACATGAACCTCCACAATTTGCACGAATGGCACGTGGAAAATCCAAATTTGATGCGGGAAGATAGATCTCAGTACCAGTTTAAAGTAAATATGTGGACGGGAATTTTGAATGGTAAAGTTATTGGTCCAATCGAGCTGCCGGAGAATTTAAATGCCCAGGGTTATTTGAACTTCTTACAGAACCAATTACCAGAATTATTGGAAGAAGTGCCACTGAACATTTACGGCAGCATGTGGTATCAACAAGATGGCTGCCCAGCGCATTATGCTCTCACTGTACGAGAGTTTCTCAATCGAGAATACCCCAATAGGTGGATTGGGCGGGGCGGTACAATTTCGTGGCCTGCCCGTTCACCCGATTTAAACCCCATAGATTTTTTTTACTGGGGTACGATAAAGGATAAAGTGTACTCTAAACCAATTCAAGATTTAGACGAGCTGCGCCAAAGAATTGCAGAAGCCGCTGAATACATCAACTCAAGAAGATACGCCCGTCTTATTACGCGATCATTTTTAAAGAGATGTAGAACTTGCATTGCAGCTGAAGGAAAACAGTTTGAACATTTGTTATAAAACTTCGTAAATCTGATTTAATAAAAATTATAATAAAAGAAATCCAACGACTGAATTTTATTTCAAATGCACCTAAAACCAACAATGTACTTTTTTTCCTCAATTAAGAAGTAGCAATTAGTATGTGTTATACCATTTTGGAATCCTGACTAAACGCGCCATCTTTTAAAGTTACTTGCCAAAATAGTGTAGTAGATTTTTTTTTCAGTACAGTCGGTTAAAGTTGGGTGATGTCATTATTTTGAATTCAATATTGGGCAAAAATCTAACATTTAATTTAAAACTGAGGCAGTTACGTTTTAACTTTTAACTGTAATTTACAGAAGGGTTATTCATGGTTAGATCACAGAGAAAAAAACTACCGAAATGTTAATAATGTAGTCACAGGACTTGAAAAATCATCACAGGGTGTCACTTTTTGAGATTTATTTTTGAATGCTTATAATTCGAAAAGTACATGACCAAGATTTTTTTTTATATTTTTCTAATAGCTGTCACGACTTGGCCTATTGCCCGTTTTCGGCTTGACGTTGATTTCTGGGACACGTTGTATAGGTAATACGGGCTGGTGTCCGCAACTCCACGTCAATGCGCGTATTTTGCGTACGGTAATGCTGTATATAAGATTTAAAACTTGTTTTCGTAAAAAAAACGTCAAAACAGTTGGAACTTTGACCACCTTTGACCTTTAATATCTCCGAAACCAGAAGGTTCACAGATATGGTCCAGTACAAAAAAAAACATAATAACGGAAAGAACAAGTGACTTTCGGCTTCATTAAGGGTATTTTTACACCCTTTATATTTGGACGGCATTTTCGTTTGTGTACCCACCACAAAAATATAAAAAAAAAGTAATACATACTTATTTTCAACTGCAACTCGATGTCTTATGGGGTTCACTTGGGTCTTCATTGCTTTACTCTTTATATTCTTGATAGCATCACCGCTACTACAGGAATCTCCTGAAAAATATTGAGCAGTGAACCAAAATGGACCAGGGCTTTTTTATTTGGTCGAAAAATAACAAAATACTGGGTGAGTCTTTTAGTCAGCAGTAAGACAGCCATTGGCACCGATTCCTTTGTTCACAAAATAAACTAAATTTAAGTTCAGTGCATCTTTGCCTTTGTATTTAATTAAGAAAAGGACAGAAGATAAATATTAGTTAAGTCCCTGTCAAATTAGTCAGCGCCTGACGTAATTGACGTAGTAGCCAATTTTTTAATCACGTCTATACTTGTCTATGGAGTATTTAATTTGACAGGACTAAACTAATATTTATGTTCTGTTTTTTTCTTGAAGAAATGGAAAGTAAAAGATGGACTGAACTTAAATTTAGTTTAGTTTGTAAACAAGGGACTCGGCGCCACAAAAAAAATTGTTGGTGAGGTTAGTCACCAGTAAGACAGCCACTGTTGACTAAAAGCCATTGCTGAACCCAGTATTTTATTATTTTTATGCCATTAATTCTATATTCTGTTACAAAAAATCGGCTATGATTGCAATATTTGTAAATATGTGAGCAATATGTATCTATCAACATAATTAATTTATCTGGCGTTAATTTATTATTATAGATACATCTACACATATACAACATCATATTTTTTAGTATATTGCAAACCAGAATATAGTTTGTTCAGAATAAGTAACTGAATCGATTCCAATCGTTTTTATACCATGTTATATTTTGGCCCAAAAATATTTAAAAAAGCTAACAACTACATATCCGCAAACATATGCGCACAACACAGGTCACAGCCGGTCGGCCGGCGGCGCGTGTTAAGTGGTAACCAACTTTTTGTACGGACAATCAGGTAACATACCAAGCTTATAACTTTGAGATTTTTCATGATACACTTTTGAAATTTTGTACATAGATTCTTTACATAAAAATACTAGACACGTGTTTCGGGTTTGCCATATATTAAAAATAATGTTGTATAATGAATGTATACAAAATATTGTTAAACATTTTAAAAGAGTAACTATACAGTTTCTAGCCCATTCTTTTCCATAAGAAACTACCTATTGAAAGGAGCGCCATGAATCAATTATTTTTTTTGCAAATATTGATATTCAAAAGTGCCTTTTAATGGCCTATTCGAAATAAATGATTTGACTTTGAATGAATTCATGTATTTCCTTTACCTGTAAATAAATCTTACCTCCGTTTTCATCATTAATGATCCCGCTGATGATATTCTTCAAGGACGTGCCCAGGTCAGTGGCGAAGTTCGCGTCCAAGTAGTTGAGGTTGCGGTCATCGCGTGGCACACCTGGAAGTACATGATGTTTATTTAACAAGGCAACGCAGGAGAAAACAGGACATGACTGTTGCTGTTGACTGTAGTTGTTGACTGTTGCTGTTGTTGTTGTTGTTCTTGTTGTAACATGCTAGCTAAATGAGATTACGAAATCTTGCATCTAAATCATTATTTCTATCAGCTTTTTTACTAAAAATGCCATGTCCCAAATATGGGCTTCTTAAAACACTGTGCGCTGGTAATGTTCGACTTAACCCTTTACCGCATAGGAAACCATATATGGTTTGACATGTTTACAGTTTATTTACTCTAAAAAAATAAAAAACTAGCGTATAAATCCTAATGGGGTTTGTTTGTCATATCATTAGCAATAATAAAACACAACTGTTATGTCTATCATAACATACCACTTGGACATAAAAAAAAAAAAAACTACAATTAATTCTGAAGCTTTAGTAAAGACATTAACTTAAAAAAAAAATGTCACTTATTTAATATATCATGCAGTAAAGGGTTAAAGTATAAGTTCAAGAGCAGGCCCATTCAGAAATAAAAAAATAAAAAAGTTGTGAATATCTGTTTCCTTTTGTTTTAACCTGTTTAATACCCATCACGCCTGTGGAGTTTCGCTAGTTAATTTAGTTTTGACTCTGTATTTACCTGGGATATTCTCCTTTGCTGTGGTATATCGAACGGTTAGGTCCCTTAGTTCTCGTATTATATCCAGTTCTGTGTTCTGCCTGTAGAATACGCCTTTAGGACGAACTCCTAGTTTATCTACGTTTGCGTAGCCTGGTGACGAAAGACAATTAAGTTTTAGTATGTTTGATTATCAGGTCGGTTTGTGAATGGGTGACCATTACATATCGAGACCCCTCCGTGCCTCGGAAAGCACGTTAAGCTGTCAGTCCCGGCTGTCATTCGTTATCTTTGAAAGTTGTTATGGGTGGTCAGAAGCCCAAAAAAGTCTGACAACCAGTCTTACCAACGGGTATCGTATTACTCAGTAACAGGGTTGTGGAGGTCAGATACGCAGTCGCTCCATGTAAAATACTGGTATTCAGCTGCAACCGATTAGACTGGAAGCCGACGCCGAGATAGCTGTGAAGAGGCTAGGCAGATGATGTTTAAGTACGTTTACTAGTTAAAACCTAAGATTATTTATACCAATTTTCGATGAAATCAAAGCAAGTAGTCTAACCCTCCCCTTAAAAATTTGATGACCCCTGTAGGGACACATGTAAGTACGTAAGGCAGAGTGCAAGGTCAGCAAATTGTATGCGCGCGTGAGGTATGCTTTGGAACGATCAGTTACTGCGCACTGATTCGGGCGAACGGTTCTCCCTGGGATCACGTGAAATATATTCGGTCAACACAACCCAACTTTCATTGACTCCAGAACCCCGATACAGAAGAAGCAGTACTCGAAGTAGGGATTACCGTGGACATTCATACATGTTGCATAATCCCTAAACCCCTTTTCACTTATCTAGGGGTTGATTGTATGGATATACCAAACGCGAGTCTCTCAGCGAGTGTTCCGCCCACGAAGCGAGCGTCGCTGAGCGAGTACTCTTTTTGATACCTCTTGTCGCTGCGGCCAACGAGTATTCGCCGGTCAAGAGTCAGCAAGAAAATCGTTGATAATTAGTCGATCGAGGCGGTAGGACAGGCGCCTATAGCCGACTACGTACCTTCCAAATACTTCCTGATGGAGTACTCCATACCCCTCTCGCGCAGCACAGCGTGGTACTGCACCGGGCCCTGTATGAGCACCGAGCCCAGCACATACAGAACATCCTGTCTTCTATCGCGTCTGGCCACTAACTCAATGCGTTCTATAGCCCGTAAGTCTTCTTGGATGATGCGGAGTGATGCGAAGTTTGAGTATGGTTGGAGGTGCATCAGGCTGTAGACTAGGAAGAGGCCGGCAACTGATTCCTGGCGAAGAAATTGTATTTTTGGAACGAAGTTCTTAAACGCGGCTTGCGGTAGGAGCAAATTTGTAAAAATCGTCATTTTCCAAAAAGCGTTATGCTCCCTCTGTGCCACTTAAATTTTTTCCATTTTTTATTAAAGAGAAAGACATAGAGAGAGATCGTTTCCGTGATTTTCGAGGGAGCTGAAGCCTATGGTAAGATCAAAATGGAAATCCAAGATGGTGGCTCCGAAAATGTTCAAATTTTTCATCATGGGTGTCGTTTTCATGGTTTTCGAGGGTGCTAAGCCAATAGTGAGGTCAAAATGAAAATCCAAGATGGCGACAACTATATGAGAGCTTCTAAAACGTATATACTAGATGGCTCTATTTTTTTAAAACAGTTCAAAGAAATACAACGTGTAACATTAAATGCGCAAAACCTGAAAATAGTTTGTTCAGAATAACGAGCAGAATTAATTGAACCACTTTAATATAGGTCACATTTTTCAAAAAATCTTCATTAAAAACGTTGCCGTGTCTATTTATTAATAGGTCAAGCAAGCCAATGTCAGCGCGGCGCAGCGGCCCGGTGACGACTCCTCCCTCGATAAAGCGTCGTCGCAGACGCAAGAAACGATCAGAATGGCCAGTAAAACTAAAACAGCACATAAAACCTTTACAATTTTTTTAATGACTTATTTTCTCTGTGAAATAGGTCAATTGAATTAAAAATCAGCTGGGGTGTCTGAGGTTTTGCGCATTTAACGTTACACGTTGTATATATCTATAATAATTTATCATTTATCTATAGTGATAATAAAACTTTGGAAGTCGCTAATTTCTGGAACTTCAAAGCCGCCCATTGTATATTTTGTAGGGTTTGATGTTGTTTTTTTTGTTACGTATTTTTATGGTGTACAATATACTGGATGATTTTTTTTCAGGCTCCAAATTTTTACAGGGTGTTCTACTCATGAATATGAACAACTTTCACTATGGGTTCAACTCTGAAATCACGAAAACAAAATCAGCTGTTTAATACAAAAGTTCAATACCTACTTGACCAAAATGTATGAAACAGCTGATTTGTTTTCGTGATCTCAGAGTTGGTTCCATAGTGAAAGTTATTCATATTCACGGGTGGAACAGCCTGTATAAATTTCGAGCCAGTAAAAAAAAAGCACGCTGTATAAATAAATAATAAAAAACAGTAAGCGAAAACGAAATAATAACGCCGGCTGGCGATGCGGGGTCGCGGGAACAAAACATTTCACGCGGACGAAGTCAGTGGCAGAAGTTAGCTACTGATAAATTTAATATACTTTTAAACTTTACAAGTAAACCAGGGTCGAAATGCATAACAGTGGCTAAGTAAATGCTGTCTCTCACCACCCTTGGTTGACTGGTAGAGAATGCCTAAAGCATTAAGTCCGCCTTTGTATCTTTTGTGCAAAAAGTTTAAATAAAGAAATAAATCTACCAAAAATCTGACCGAGTTGAAACTTGGTGCCTTGATGCAAGAGCTCACCTCAAAATTGCTAGTATCAGCCACCATATAATGCTTCGCTATGTGTAGTACTTCTTCTGATAGTTCGGCTAACTCTGCACCTGAAGATCTTCCCCTATAAAAAAAAATTCTCACTTTAAAATAATTACAGCCAGTCGATTCTGCAAAAATGTGACTGTGAAATCATGAGTGAAGTGAGCACTTACTAGTGTTAATCCCTAGCGAATGACAGCTCACTCCACGCGAACTTCACCCAAGCTTTCACGGTGAGATGGTTACAGAATCGCACGGCAGTACTCGTACAATCTCAGTAATCCGGCACTATTAAAAACTAGAGGGCGCCATATTATGGGAATGTTCGGATTATTGGATTATAGAGGTTAGACTGCTCGACGGCGACAGAGCGCATACGCTGTGCGTGGGGGAGGGGCGAGAGAGGCGCGGGCGGAGGGATTATTGGACATATCGGTCTACTAAAGTGACGGATTATTGGACATATTGGTCTACTGAAGTGCCGGATTATTAGATCTATTATCTAGTGCATAGGTTCTAAACCTTATTTTGCTCACCACCTACTTTAAGAATTTTTTTTTTTCTAGAGCCCCAATTTTTTTTTTTTTACATACCTTCTGTCGTGAAACTGAAACAGCTATTGCCACAATTATATTTAAATATTATGTAAAATGTTTAATAATATATTTATTTTCATAATCTCTCAACTAATAATGTAGACTACGTACTAAATTAAAATACTAACTAACTAATTATATAAATAAATACAAAGCTATATATTCGTAAGAAAGGAGATTTAATTTTCTCTTTGTCTTCTACTGCTGAAAGTCTTAAACACCCACAAAGGGTTGTCATCACCCACATTGAGAACCTATGGTCTAGTGGTTGCAAGTGCTACTGCTGAGCATGAGATCTTGGGTTCAATTCCCAGATTGGCCAAAGTGCTATTGGGGTTTTCTATCTGTCTAACAGGATTAAGCGGAATACCAGTATTATACATGGAGCAACTGCCAGTCTGACCTCCGCAACCCAGTTACTACAATGTGTATTAGTGTAAGTTTTAATACCTTAATAAACTTAGAATTACTAGTATAAAACACATTAATATAGAGCCATTTCTTAAGTTTTTTGTTTTGAAATAATTTAATGGCAGCTCTCCTGATTTGTTTCGGTATTTGGTTGTAGATTTTGACAGACATACTGCTTAGCCTTTTTCCCAACTGTGTTGTGATCGGCTTCCAGTCTAACCATATTACACTATTAACCATCATCAACATATTATCATTTTTTTTCTGAAATAGTGTGCTTTTATGTCTTGTGTCAGCCACTACAAGGATCATAAGCCTATAAAGAACACTGTACCATTTCTAAATAAACAAACTTACTGGAATATACAAGACAGCTGCATATCCTTCCATATGTCGGAGAATATCTCGAATGTGAGGGTCCCTGCTTGCAGACAGCGGTGCATGAGCTCATCGCAGTCATCTGCGAAGCCATCAGCTATGTACACTTCACCTTGTATGAACGCCATTGCTAGAGTATAAGGAAAATATAAAGTATTTTGTTTACATTAATTTTCAACAGTAAAAACAAAAAAAAAAAATCCCTGAAATAAATCTTCACAAACCCAATTAACCTTGTTTAAAGGAGGTTTTATAGTCTAAGGTATATCCATAGATGTATTGCTCTCTTGGAACTGATAGATTCCAGGAATAATTTGTGGAACATCCATGAGGATTCCCAGACTTCGTAAAGTTTTTAATGTTGACAAACAATGTTCTATAAAAGAGAATCCTTTCTTGATAACTTTGATTAATTAATAAATGACGTACTGTGCAATTACTACTAGCCGCTTTGTTGAATAATCTATTGCGAAATTAAATAATGTTTAGTTAATTTCGCACAACCCCGCGCAACCAAATAAATAATCCTGATTCACTGACAACAGTGACAATTTGTCAAGTGTGACACAAATGACAAATGATTTCATTTTTGACAGCATTATTAGAACAGATCAAGAAATAATTTCCTTTCTGCACGATTGTTCAAACGAGATAGAATCATCTATTTTTCGTAGGAGAAAGAGATAAGTAACATTACTTTCATTGATTTCTGAACGCGCTAAACGGATGTCATTATCCGATTAGAGATAGACACGTCATAAGCTTAGGTCTCATACATACAAATTCACATAGAAATCGACTATTTAGTATGTTAGTCGAATATTGTTAAATAAATTATTAATGGCTGTGGGTCACGGCAAAAATACATCACTGTTGATGTCGAAAAACCTGTAATATTCCTGTGAAACCTTCAAACTACTGTACGACTACTAGAGCTTCTGCCAGCGACTTCCGTCTGTGTGGAAGATAATACCTTAAAACCTTAGAGTAGAGCATAGATGAATAAATATAAATGGGTAGAATAGGTCATGAGTAGTTTTCTAATATGGAAGCGTTTATTTGTAATCGGAACACAACTTCTACATAACTATTTACAAACAAACAATTTTAATAATATTAGTTTAGATGATCAAAGTGGAGCAGGAATGCAGGATGCTGATAATGAGAACGAAATTGATTTAATCGCTTTCTACTGTTCGTCAACCACTTATCAGCGATAGCCAATGATATTAGGATTAAAATATCGTTGTCGATAGCGTTGTTGATACGCCTTATAAAATAAAACGTTTACCGTATTGGTTTACCACATTGCATTAGACAACTACTATTGTAGGATTCCAGACTGGACCTGGCGTAGTCGTTCTCTTTTTTCTAGATACACCACGCCACATTTACCTATGGCATTGCTGCACTGTGCGGCACCTTTATGGCGATATACATGAAATCCACTCGAAAGACAAGATTTTTTTCCCCAGATTTTTCAGCGTTCAGCGGATTGGAGTTTCGAAATCATTTAATTCCAAAATAAGGTTCTTTCTGCATAGTGTGCTCCTCTCGTCTATCATATATGATTTTGTATGATATAGGCATGGAAATTGATGAAGATGGAAGGATATTTAGATGTCTTTAGTTATGGGGAACAACATCAACCTTACTATAATAAATATAGACTTTGAATACCAGTCTAGACGGAGGTCAAATAGGATGCACAGATACCAAAAATAAAATTTCCTGGGCCGTAAATAAGATTGTTTATTTATCTACACACTGACAAAGTGAACCCAATAAATACGCTACTAATAACGCAGGCAATAAAACACGTGTTTAAGTATGCTTACAATTATTTAATGATTTGTTGGTAATATGTTCAAACTAACGCATCTTCGATTGTTATTTATTTTTTACACATGGTAACACTGACCATACAGGAAGTGCGATGCGCATGATTGCGTGTTATACCACTACTATAGAAACTAAAATATTTAAGACGCGTTTAGAGGGGCTGCTTCTCGATCAGTTTGTACCAGTGGCCGCACTCGCAACGGCGGGGGTGGTCCTGAAACAAATAATAAAAGAACTCATTAGCAAAAATAAAAAATATTATTTTCGTATGAAACAGGCAACACAGAATTTTAACAATGGGACTTTTGAAATTAAACAATGCTTTCAATTGAACAAGGAAACGATTTTCCTGTTCCATGCATCACTATTTATTTTGGTATGCTCGTATTCCAAATAACTCCCATTTTGATGTCCTAAAAAATATTTATGAACAGATGCCAGCTCATCAAGCTACCAGAAACTGTCAAATTTTCTCAATCAACTTTGGACCTTACGCTTTAGCGATAAAGTTGAAAATCTTTTAAAGGAATTTACCTCGACGGAAGGTCAGCACTCAGCAGGGGATGGATGTAGAGCTGTGTCACATATTATGCTACACATATCCTGTTCTCTGTGTCCCAAAACATACAGCCAGAGACGTCTGCCCTGCCACCAATAACGCCGTGAAAGTGGCGAAGTTTTGGGCCAACGAAATTTGAATAACTGTCGTGCGAGCGACACGAAGGAGAAGCATAACATTAAAGTAGGAAAGGGAATCAAAAGTTCACGACATCATTATAATAGGTAGCAGTTATTATACCATATTGGTTGTACTTGTTGTTATTGAGGGCAAATTTCATCAAACTTTTAAGCCAAAAATAAGTCATAGGTCCTAAGAATAAATTTTGAATTTTTTACAGTTTCTCCATACTAGAACTGTCAGACGTCAATTTTATTCCACAGATAAAATATATCTGACTTTGGTAAAATCAGCCCTAAGAATATATAAAAAAGTTACATTACCTTGTGTAACCAAAGCCAAGTGACGGATGTGGCATGCTCTTCACCTGAAAACAATCAGTTGTTAATTAAACATTGTTACCACAGTATTGTTCAATAAGAAGAAGGTTGGAGTTAACTTGTAAAGATTTAAAAAATTGAGTGTAAGAAGTTTCTCTTCTATTGCGGTGGGTACACACAATAGGAGAGAAACTTCTTAAAAAAGAAAGATATAAACTCTCTTAGTTATATCTTTCTTCTCTCTCATGTAATGAAATGAGCCTAGAAATATCCTGTAAATTAAATCACCGCCTAGTATTTAATTAGCCTTTTTGGTGACCAGACCCTAGGCACTCCCTAATGAACTCATGGTATTACACACAGGTTTTGCGTGTGTGGGTTATCATTGTCTGGACTGAGCTAAAATTGGCACGGCACTGCTGCCAGGCCTACTGCTGCGCTGCAGAGTGGAGGCAAGGGGTGTCAGTACACAAACAGCCTAATGTTCCTACTGCTGGGACATAGGTCTCCTCTCTTTGAGAGTGAGTGGGCCGTAATCCAGTGCAGGTTCTTCCAATTTTTGGTTCTACGACATTCCGGTTTCCTCACAATGTTTTCCTTCACTGTTTTGAGAGAAGGGACGTGAGTGTTGCTACTTAATGTAGTAGTCATTTTTGGCTGTATTATCAAATTATTACAACTAGATCACTGAGATAGATGTTGTCCTAATAATGTCTTGTAAATTGTTTCTATGGAGATGTGCAAAACATGTAACAGTCCACATGAGAGCCTTCCAAGCCTATTATGGCAGTTTGCCATAACAATATTGATTGCGTAATAAGATTTAAATTCCTGTCTATGGAATATTTTAAGCTGTAACTAAGTAGGTAAAATACACGATGGCAAGGACATCGACGAGCAAACTGATTTTAGAGCCCCTAGCGAAGAAAATGTTCATCGGTTATAAAAAAAAAAAAAAAACACCGGTCAAGAGAGAGTCAGACTCGCGCACCGAGAGTTCTGTTATATCTTATAATACACGCGAAGGCATGTAAAATAATAATGATGACTAAGCTAGTCTTACACATGTAACCGTCTATGTCTTGTCAGCATTCTCGACACATGGCTACTTTTTTAGAGTCATATTACAGTGTGAATTTGAACGTCGTCACAGACCAATATCTTTTTGTATTTTTTTCCTAATTCAATTAAAATTCCAGTGTTTAATTAATTGTTTTGTTTTTTAATTCAAGACCCACTCCATAACAGTCTTATGTATATGCGTTTTCATTGGCCAAGGGTTCCAAATCTTCTGGTGGCTCCTTTCCAAAGCACCGCAGGTTTGTGGATATTAAGGCGCTGCCAACATATATTAAATTTTCATCGGCGAGGCCTTTATTCGTCAGAGAATTTTAACACTGCAGTGTGGAATATTGCTGTTTCAAGTCAGCGCCATCTTTAGACCGATAGTGGAACTAGTGTCATTTTTGTTTTACGCTTTCTGAAAGTGTGCTATTTAGAGACATTGTTTTATTTTTACTGTAATCTTTACATAATCTATCACAATGTGCAAACAGCGCTTTTTCATAATGATACCCCACATGCCCCAGTAGCCACACTACGAATTTTTGAGAACTCATTTTCAGTCCATGGGGCAAAAAATAAAAAAAAATCTTATTATTCTCTCTCTGATAACCAACGAAAAATTTCTACACTAGGGTTACAGTTTGCGCACTTTTAAAAAAATTATCTTGTATAAGTCCAGGTTTCCATTTTGACTACTTGTGTTATTTACTACTGCTAAGTTAGTACCACATATCAGGTATAATTATATGACATTAACATTTTTTAAATCAGGTTAAACGCTGCAGGTTTTTGGAATGAAGTTCCTTAACGCAGGTTGCACTAAGAGTTGACTAGTAAAAATCGTCACATAAGGAAAACCGTTATTTCCACTCCATGCGACTTTCTCTCTTTTTCTATCATATGCAAGTGTGTGTGTGTGCGAATATCGCGTAAGCGTAACTTTGTTGCTGCGGCGGTCCCCCAACTGCACCCTTTTTTTTTAATATCGGGTGTATTAAAAATAATTCAGTTATTAGCTTAGTTTTCAAAGTAGACCTTAGTAATAGACTAGAAACATTAGCAGCACACCCAAGCACTGTACAGAGACTTAAGTAGCCATAAAATTGTTTGCTTTACTAGAATTTCAAGTGTGTTAACAGGAAAATTATTTATTATCAGTAAAGTACTTGTGTTTAGTAAGTAGCTTTACATTTATGTGCATGTAAAAGCAGGTGATGTCTAGGTGTGGCCGTTTCAAAACGCATTTTAACTAAAATGAAAAACAAAAAACCCCCGGGGAAAAACAATTTACAATGATATATCATAATTTATCATCAATGCTGTTTTATGAGATAGGTTTGTCAACCCTTTTTCTGACAAGGGATACAAAGACAATGTTTATCCAATCATCCTTGTTCCAGTCTTGCATTCGAAATGGAATAATTTGTGAAAACATATTAGGCTTCGTGTACATGACACCTCACAATTTAAATTACACAATATGTTGGATTTGTCAATGATGTTTTGTTGGACAAAAATGAATAATTATGCTTTTTTTTATTACTGCCTAAACTAGAGTATATCCCTACCTAAAGTAATTAAGATCTAAGCTATACTTACATATACACCCGACGATACGGGCGTCAAAGCAAGAGGGCACTAGGGTGGGGTTGTCACGGGTACCCGCATTCTTCTTCACCACTTTCATGTTGAAGGGGTCATCATTGCCGGCCTGCATGGCCAACAGCTCCTTCCTCTCCATGCCAGTAGCATGCTCCAGGGGATCAGGCATCACTGGCAGAAAATAAATATCATTTTAAAAGGTGTTTTTGTGTTTCTAAGCTGCCCGGTGTTAGCTACATACAGGAAAAATATTTCAGTAACCCAGGTACTCTCTGTGAGATTTTCAGTAACATCAACCATTTGCTGGCCTTTCTTGAGGAACTAGAGTGAATCTAATGATCGATTTTCCTTACCATATGCAAACTATGCACATGGACATAAGAGTATGGACACCAGCCAGTTACACAATAACAATTAAAGGTATTTTTGAACTAGGCAAAATTACATTGTATGAAACAATGCTCTTTTAGTGGCATAATTTATCATTTTGTTTTTGTAAAACTGTAGCAAATGAATGAAAATACAATGGTGACATTCATTTAACATACAGGTGGGGCTAGTGCAGCCCATTAATCATATAAATGTTGATAGGTAAAATAATTCCTAAATTGAAAAAAAAAAAAAAAAAAAAATTTTTTTCAAACAAACTAAATAGTAAAAACTGTAACTAAAATTGGGATCATCCTTGCAAAAAATCATTCATGAAGTTATTGCTCTAAGCCAGCTAGTAAAAGGCCAACGATGACCAACACCTTTTTTTGTTCCTCTTCCTCGTTTGTCTATTGTTCTGACCAAGCTGGTAAGTAGCTCCTAGAATGAATTTTTTGCACACAGTGGTCCCAATTTTAATAACCCCCCAGAATAAAAACATCGAGTGGTGTGGCCTTTTTTGCTTGTCCATTTTAATTACATCTTTGCGTTACAGGTTGCTCCAAAATGCTATTTTAGAAAATTGTAAATATATCAATAAATAATAATGTTTAATGAAATTAAAATATCTTTATAAATTGAAAACGCAGAACCATGTATGTGTTTCAAATTGTCACTATTGCAGCGGCACATTGTATATATTTATATTCCATAGTTGTATGTTTGAGTTTAGGATTATGAGCAGATAAAAACAAAATGCTACTGAGTTTTTTTTCTTTAAATAACAAGTTTTTTTTTTTGGATTATGTGGACTAGTTTGTGACAAATGACTGTCTCTCAACCAAATTATTTGTATAAAAAGTATTGTCACTAAGAATTCATGTGTGAACCAGGAAGTCAGAATGTATAAACTGGTTTGAACTAAACATTCATACAGGAAAATTGAACCAAATAACTAAGTTACAAAAATACTTAATAAAAAACACGTCATTAAAGATCTGGGATGTTCATGACCCGACTTTTGCCTAATATTGATTTTTCTCAGCTGTCAGAAAAGTGAATGACCTTGTGACATTATAATTTTTGTAGAAAGTAAATACAATGATTGCAAATGCAGAATCGAACTATTTGAATTAAGTACAGCGCAGGTACGGTTCATACAATCGGAGATTATAAATGATAAGAAAGATAACCTAAAAATCAATTTATTCTGATGTACTGGCAGAAGGAAAATCAATAAATGTGTTCAGTCTGAAAATTAAGTGAAAAGCCTTTGGGGCATAAAAGTAATGAGTGACTTTTTAATTCATTATCGATGAACAATAACAAAAAATAATCAATAAAACGTGTATGACATGAAAAATGACGTCTTTACTTTACTGCAAAGTTCCGAAAGTAAAATTGCTCCTTTATGTAAAATTATAGGACTTTTACCGTTCATTTCGGGATAAATATAAATATAATTCAAATCGGATCTCATTTTACGGGAAATTTGACATTACGTAACTTTAGTGGCAGGGGTGGCGATGCTCATGAAAAACTTGAACTGAAAATATCAAGATTTCTTACTTTTGTCGGCATATCCTCGTCGGGCAGTGGATAACAGAACACTCTTAAATGCATTTCCTCTAACAATTTGCCTGCATAAGGACGCCATTGTGCTAAATTTCTCACTAGACCGCTTTTCACGAATGCAAGTGAAACTATTTTTTCTTTCAAGCTAGAGAAAAGAAGAACCGTACTTTTCCAGCACTGGCGAAAACCAACCGTTAAACCGGTAAGCATCGAATTAAAAGTATATCGATCCTTTTTACAATGCATAATTTGTATATTGTCATTATAATAAATAACTAATGTATAAAAATTAATGTATTCCAATAAAGTATTAATCGATAAGTAATTTTACGATGTTTATTCGATAATTAAATATATTTTTCTATTAAGCTTTAGAACGCCATCTATGGGTGAAAATGGAAATTAAAATAGAAACTACGTTTTTAAATTAGGAAATTCTACGTGGTTTATTTAATAAGGCTCTTGTTACTTGAAGTCTATATTCTGAAATAGTTGTTTCACTACTATAGTTTTTTTATACTTTCTGAATTTACGAACTTTTCGCACAACATAAGTCGCTGATGCAAGCCCGGCTGTGTTTCGTCAGTTAGTGGTTGGTACTAGATCGTTTGGATTCACCTGGACCCTCCAATACTTGCGAGCCAAATGACAGTGCTGTCCCGGTCTCAGCATAGTGGGTCGGAAAAAATATCATATAACCACTGTATCTACCAGCGATAGATACAGCGAAATGGATGCTAATTACGGCATTTTTCAACTTAAACAAACTCACGCCTTCTTCCCAAGGGAGTAAGCAAAAACTACAGAGAGCCACCGGGTATGATCCTTACTATAGTTGTAAATAAACCGTTTAACTATAATCCTTCCATACTTCTTTTGCTTCGTCTTTGTCACGATAAGACGCATTGCTACCTCAGGCAACGTCTCAGGTTGAAATAAATGTATAAATGCTTTTCGGAATGCTTTTAGGTAAATAAAAACTCGAAAAATATGTGACGAATACTTTATTACTCGCATTCCTCAATGTTACAATTTAATTAGTTATCATTTGTTGATGTTTTTAAAAGGTTTAAAGTATTATATTATTAATTGTTTTTTTTTTTTTTTTTATAATAGATCGGTGTCACCTTGCACGTATGTTTAAAAATAATACATGTGTCCAGCGCGTGCGTCACTAATAAATAAAAGTCTGACTGACTACTTTTTGCACCTTATTTATAATTGGGTGAAGTCTTATTTGTTCTGAATAAGTTTAAAAATACTGCAATGCGTGAGGGTAAAATAATTAATATTGGGCGGACAAAAATGAATACATGAAAAATAATCATTGACATTTTTCATCTTCACCGAAAAGCACTAGCTACAATTTGACTGTCATTTGAATCACTTTCGTATGAAATTTGCTTAGAAAATTGTTTAAAATACTTTTCGCACTACGCCATTTAAAAATGTTCCTCCTTCTGTGGTCTTGAAGAGCTGAAACAAATTACAGCATTTTCAGATTCCTTTGATGAGGCATAGAATGGAATTTATTTTTAAGAATTGTATTAGGTACAGACGCCAGCACATCAAGCTTCCTAGTTAGTACAACCTGTCAAATTTCTTTAATAGATTTTCAACTTTATCGCTAAAGCGTCAGGTTCAAAGTTGATTGCGAAAACTTGACAGTTTCGGGTAGCTTGATGTGCTGGTGTCTGTACATTACAGATGATCGAGTTTTATTACAGTCGCTAAAACAATTCGCTAAAACTGGCATGGAAAATTATTGATACGATACATGAAGCTTTTTAGCTTAGTACGTAAATCATAAATATTTTTATTATAATAATATTGTCAAGAATTTATCAAATTCTAAAAGTAAAATGTCTGTGCGAATCTTTAACAATTAGATACTTACTCACTTACAGAATAAACTGATTTGTCTTTGTGCCATTTGAATAAAGCTATTTTAAAACGACTGATTGAACCCTATATGATTTTAATAGACTTAAATAATATTTAACAAAGTAATACTTACTAGTAACATAAAACGCACTTTTCGAAAGATTTTAATTATCTTATTAGCGCATAGTACCTGTAAAGATACTATTTTTGGACGAAATCAATTTCTCGTTCGACCACTTCTTTGTATGAAGCATCCCTTGAAAGAGTTTAAACGGACATCGATTTCACCCTCCTCAAGCTGAAAAACACGAAAGAGAATGTTATTTATTACATGCCCATTTCGGCAAACGTAAGGTAGGACGCCCTCAGGTTAGCTGGAGCGACGGTCTTTGAAGGGAGGCTGGTAACGGCTGGATGTGAGTTGCCAAAAATCGAGTTGAATGGTGTTCAATAGGAGAGGCCTATGTCCAGCAGTGGACTGCTATAGGCTGATGATGATTTAATAATCACATGCCCATTTATTAATTTTATATGGGTTTTTCATAAATTCGCGTCATTTACAAGACTATATTCTGCAGAGTAATTGCGTAACACATTATCAGTGGGAATGGCTTTGATTTTGACAGTCCAACAACATTAATTGCGTTATTTACGTTGTATAGCAGACACATTTTTCGAACATGTGAAGCAATGGATTTTTAAAAAAATTAAATTTGACAGGCCTATTGGTCTAGTGGTCAGTGGCCCTGACTGCTATGCGCAAGGTCGTGGGTTTGATTCCCACGTACGACAAATGTTTGTGTGATGAACACGATCATTTGTTCTTTGTCTGCATGTAATTGATCTATAATATGTATGTATTTAGAAATATAAATGTATGTTCATCAGTTGTCCAGTACACATAGCACAAGCTCTGCTTAGTTTGGGACTAGATGGCACTGTGTGAAAGTTGTGGAATATTATTATTATTAATGTATTAGCAATATACTTCAAAATGATTCAGATTGTGATTTATAGTGTGTTACGCAATTAGGGTGCTGGATAGGTAATAATAATAAATTACCGCATCAGTCTGGTAAAGTTCTCGATAGCAGGATGGTGACACACATTCTCTCACGCACCGCGTTTTAAGCAGCCCCGTTATGTGACTGCAAGCTCCACTTTGTTCGCATGCAGTTTCAAATTCTCTGAACGTCATTTCCTGAAAATTTAGTTTTAACATTTGACTATTTTTTATTTGTCATCACGCTGCAGAAGAATTATGTTCATTTTCCGTCTAAATGTCTTGTAACCACAAAGAATTAGTGGGTTAACTTTATCAAAATGGGTGGGTAGAATTAATAAGTGAAATGAATAAATACAATAAGTATAAAAAAATATATATATAAAGTTGGTGTCAATCATTTTGAATAACTCACGAGTTCAACCTACGTTTTTTGGTGAATCTTTATACTGATATTCCTTGAAAGTGAAAGTCACCGGAGTTTTCTCAGCAAACGTGATTCGTATTCCAAAAGTATTTAAAATAATATAACATTCTAAAAAAATGTTAAATGTCGACATTTTGCTTTTACAAACAAGGGAACCTGATTTGTACACCAGATAAAATCAATAAAATGTTACGGTTGCATGTTGTAAAATTTAGCTGAATATTTTAAAGCAATTATGTTAAGTTTGCTTACATGACATCATAAGACTTACTAGTTATTAGCCATGACATATTATCAATGCAAGGTATTATTTGTCTGAATCATTAATCATTCATTGAAAACCGTAACTACACAAAATAACAGCACTAATAAAATCGATTCGAAGAAAGTGTTATAATCTGTCTTTTTCGATTATCTGTGGTCTTCAAATGAAAAAAAAAAATAATCTGTGGGTTTGTCATGTTCATAGACATATATATATGGACTGGAATGGTCATGTTTGCAATAGGGATGTTACACTGACAATCAGGTTGAAATAGAAGCTCAAAATCGACTAAATTTTAATTGATTTTTGTTTTTATTTAGTTATTTACATATGGACCTTTTTTAATTTTACGTATTTCAAATAAAATGAATGTATCACAACACAATTACACATTTATGGTTAATAACAGTAATCTTCTAATAAAAGTAACATTTACATTACACTACACGCGCTACACTATTTCTGATTTCTGTCAAACGAAACGAAACGGTAGGTACTGTGTGGTGTATTGCTGAATGGATTTTGTTGATTTTCTGATAATTGGATTATTTGCATTATTTCCCAACATTCGGAACTATCTTCCGCGTCAAATCTCGGTGACTTGTGTGTGCGTTATTTGTAATGTGTTTCGCTGTGCCAAAATTGGAAGTTACTGATGATTGACTGAGCAGACATCACAATAACAACAAGATTTGGTGAGTGAAATATAGATATTATTTCTATTTATTGTATGTTTGCCTGCTTGCAGGCGTTTAGTATCTGAAATAATTCACTAGACGGTATAAAAACCAGCGTTGCGTCACTAAAATATGTGATCATGAAACAATGGAAGGCTATTGTACAGTACTTTCTTTTTGCTATTACGAATAAGCCAAAACAAGGCACAAAATACTATTTATACAGCCTTTTGTTAAACAGTATACTTTTTGCTTAGAAACCTCCATGGTAATCTTAATATAATTTTCATGGCAAGTGATTGAGAATGATTCTCTTAAGTAAAAGGCGAACAATGAAAGCTGTTACTCCAGTGCATTTTTAAATGCTTACTCAAGTGTAACCACACTTAAAAGTAACAAGAATCATGCTCATTTAAAAAAAATTAAAAAATTAATGAGTGTGCATGTATGACCAGTTGTATGAACATAACTGAGGCAAAAGGAGTTTGTTAGGATCATAGCAGGTTGCATTCTGTATCTTCTGTCTACCCCCATGGGAAGAAGGTGTGACATTATGGATGTATTATTGAGGAATAGTCTGTTTATCGAATGCCGTAATTAGAGACACAATAGAAAGACAATTGCTTATGTCCAACTATGTGTAACTTAAGACATTCAAAAGGTTAATGTTTGTTTTTTCATTCCAACTTAATTACAAGCTTATAGTTAAAAACAGTATATCATTATACCTGTATCTCCATAAGAGTAGGCAGATTGCAGTCACATTACATCATTTACTGTCAAGTCCCATGTAATCCGGTGCTAGTATTATATTAAAGTTTTTGTGAAATGTTAATAATATTACATAATTTAAATAAATCTAGATTCCCAGTTATCCAGTAACTGTTGTTCATTTGTTTCTGATATGCAGTTGCTTCATGTAAAATACTGTTATTCAGCTGCATCCGGTTAGACTGGAAGCCAAGGCTTGGCAGAAGAAGACATAAGCTTCCTGTCCACCACAGACATAAGCTGGTCTAGCCAACGGTATGGCAAATCATCCTCCCACTCTTTCACCTGTGTTCCACTACGTCTTTGCATTCTGTTGACTTTCCAACAACTCAGCCTATCGCAGTCCACCGCTGGACATAGGCCTCTCCAGTGCTGAGCCACAACACCCTGTCCTCCGCATTCCGCATTCAGCCACCTTTTTGAGGTTACCGGCCCATCTAGCTGGGGGCCCATTATGCTGGTTGATATGTGGTCTCCACCCCACTTCATCCCATAGTTACTTTTCTTAGTTGCCTTACGACTGAATTTTTTTTTTTTTTTTGGAAAAAACCGTTATCTCACACTAGGAATTTCTCCTGTATCGTGGGTGCGTTTACAAACATTTAAACTCACATACACAAACAGCCAGACCTGGAACAACTACTTGTAGGTCATACAAATATTATTATTGTTCCGTGCGGGAATCAAACCCGCAACACGCAGCGCAGCAGTCAATTGCTTGACCACTGTGCCAATCGTGCGGTGAATATCAAAAGCAAAATAGTATCTACCTACTGTTGGTGTTGTCTGTAGTTATGTGCATGTAAAACACACAATTTACATAGTATTCAATGTTTGTACGTGATAAGTTTTTCAGCCATTTTCATTGTTCCATGGAACTAGAAATTTGTGTCTGACCAATTTAGTGTCGGTGTAGATTATAATATTCATATACCTGTAACTCCGAATTACTTCAATTCAAAAGTCATTTATTCTATTTAGGCTGAGAATCAGCACTTTTCGAACATGAAAATTACATCAGACAGTCCTCCAAAACGCCCGCCCTGCACCACTTCCTGGTGCTTTCGCTGAGAAGAAGTGGCGCAACAAACTCCCCAGCAGCACAGCTGTCTGTTCAGCTAGAAGAACTAAAATAAAATAAAAAAAAATAAAGTAAAAAAATAATAATAGTAATATTAGAAGCAATTATTTTTGGGTTAAGATATTTCTAAAAACAGAGTTGACAATCTGACTGCGAGGTATTACCTAATTTCGCGCCCCGCCATTCTTATTTCACTGTAATCCGATTTTTCGATTCAGATTAACCTCGCACACCTTTAACCTTGAAAAAAAAAGCCAATTTTCGCTATCAAGCAGGCAATCTAAATTAAATTTTTGATCCATAATTATAATCAAGTGTATGCGGTTTTATTATTAACACTAGCGAATCCCTTCAGCTTCGCGTGGTTTTTAAGATATCAAAAATTATTTATTTAAACTAGGCTGAGAATCAGCCCGTTTTGAACGTTAAAATTACATAAGACAAACCCCCCACAAAACTCCCGGCCCTCACCACTTCCTAGTGCTTTAACTGGGAAGAAGAAGTGGCGCAACAAACTCCCCAGCAGCACGGCAGTCTGTTAAGTCAGAAGAACTTGATTCTTATTACATTAGTAGGTATGCAAAGTAATTAACATTACGAGACACAAAACATTAAAATAAATTATTTATTCTTAAATTAATTATAATTAGACCACTCACCGCAAGCGAAACCATTTCGCAGAAATCATTTCGCAGCCCTTTCCGCTTGCTGCTTTTATTGTAAGTATTATGATTATTTATGAGATGCTCTCCAATCTTTTAAAAAAATTCCTTTTTAAATTTATTTCCTTTAAAATTCTTTCCTTTACGCCTATTCTATAGTACATTATTAAGCAAATCTCACGCTCTGATTACGTCACGGCCGAAAACATTACCTTGCAAAGTTGAGAAAAAATAAATTCAAGTCATTGCTTTAGTTCCATTTAAAGTTCACCCAACTTTGACTTTGCTAAATTGCTACAGTATTCATTAATGCTCGGTTCCCATAAACAAGAACGAATCGTTTTGCTGGTAGCATTTTTTATTGCCGAACTGGGCATATGATTAGATTCGTAAACTAATTTTACCTATGATAGCTATTTCCATATGGGAGGGTCTACTTTGCAAAGCTATGAGGTCTTTGCTTCATTGTTGGTAAAGATACGACTTAATCTAAACCAATATCGGTCTAAATTATAGGAATCGGCCATAAAACAGAATTTTGATAACCACTCGTACGTACCCATATAAAACCTTTTTAGTTTTTGTATCAATTAGCTGACCATAAACATTAAATTGTTGAGGTTTTTTCTTCCAAGTTTTTATAACTCTGCGTCAACACTACGCTGTACTCAGTGCAAACTGAGTGCAAGCGCACTCACGGACACTGAACTTCAAGCTAAAACACACATTGTTCCACAAAGAATAGAGTACATTTTTCCGTATATAGGAATACTTTCCTGAATCCCGCTGTCAAGGTATTTTGTTAGGTATTCTGTAAGCCAGTAGGTTGGTATTCAATTGTGTATTGTTGATTAAATTACGTTCATTGTGCTAGCTAGGTTGTTCTAAGTTGTTTTGTAACGTTACAGACTTTTTTTTTAACATTAATTGGCTTCGGTTGCCTACCAAAATGTGTTGGATTGTTGGCAGTTTGGTTAAACCTTTATTTTAAAGTTAGTTCAATTAAACACTCGTTATTATGTTATCTTTAACAGGATTTGCGGAACTTGTAGGTACACCGGAATTTGGGTACTATAAAGTACGTTCATTTTGCCTTCCAAACATCCATTCTTTTAATATTATTAATGCAAAATTAACTCTGTCTGTTTGCCTTTTCAAGTCTAAACCACTGAACCGATAGTTATGAAATTTGACAGATAGGTAGCCTGGGACCTGGACATAGGCTACTTTTCATTCTGTTTATTTGTATAAAAAAATGATGCATTGCCTACCCAAATGTCCTTTCATTGGTATTGTTCGTCGAATCGTGAGGCTCCTCAAGTTCTTGAGTTGAGCTGCACGATTTTTGACAAATGCGTCCACTGACTGGACAGGTCCGCTCAATCTGTGTGGTTCTTTACTCAAAAGACCATTTCAGACACCAATCTACATGGTCTTCACACGATCTGACCAAGATTATGTCTGGATTTTAAAAGAGACTGTGACCTCTGAGTTTGTTTCGGCCTTTCTTCTCAGAGTAGTCAGATAGGAAACGCCGACCTCATCTAATTTAAAAAAAAATATGATTGACATGTAAAAGTGTTTGTACAAACCTACTTACAGAAAATATGTCATTTATCATTATCATTTGATGAAATAAAAATACACGCATAGGAAGTATCGAGCAACAAAGTAATAACATATTGAAACCATGCATTTGGGAAATAACTTTAGTCGTCGTGTAGTTATCGCGGTGGACAACAGATTAATTCTCTAGCAGATTTCAAAAAAATAATGATATTTAACATTGAGATTCATGAATCGCTGAAGCACGCTTGAGCAACGGTTTAGAAAACCGACCTTAAAATCGCCGAGTAATGAAACTAATTTATAGAGCCACTCACGAGTGTTTATTTTGTTAGTTTTATAATCTATCCTTAGAATAAAGATGAAGAGTTTGTTTGTTTGAACGCGATAATCTCTGGAACCGGTCGGGTTTGAAAAACTCTTTCATGCAACTTTTGCGTTTGATAGTCCAATCTTTGAGGAAGGCTATAGGCTATTTTACATCACGCTAGGACCCTTAACTGCCGAGCAAATTGAAAAAAGGTCAGAAAGAACGAAATCAAAATCAAAAGTAATTTATTCAAACTAGGCTAACAATCAGCAGTTTTCGAAAGTCAAAATTACAAAAGACAGTCCGCCAAAACGCCCGCCCTTCACAAATTCCTAGTGCTTTCGCTGGCGAGAAGTGGCGCAACAAACTCCCCAGCAGCACAGATGTCTGTTCAGTTAGAAAATACTTGATTTAATACAATACAAGGTATGCAAAGTAATTAACATTACAAGACACAGAACACTAATTAAATTATGTCAGCTAGCCACGCCAATATACCAACAAATACAATAAAAACTATACGTACTCAAGCAAAATAATAATAAAACAAAATTAAAAATGTAAACAAAAACTTACTATCTAAATAAAAGCCTCCAGGTACACGGAGAGAAAACTCTTAGAAAAATTACTGTGCTGTCTCATAATCTGAGTGCATTTCAGTTGTAATGGAAAAATTACCATGTACAGTAAACGCTTAGAAGTCCATAAGCACGCTAAAGTTCACATTGCCATGAACAGTACGAGCGCGAACAGTCAGTGCGTGTGCGAGTGATGTCTCAACATTCCGCAGATAACACACACTAATGAATTACTGTCGTCGTAATAGACGAAATAACATGATATTTCTGTTGCATTTACAATACGCGTCTGTTCTTACCATAGCATTGCTAAAATTCGCAAGCTTCTAATATGTGCTGCTAGCTATTTGCGCTAAGCAACAGGTTCACGATCAATGAGGTCTGAGTTCGAATCTGAATTATTATTGTTAGCCGTTTTTTTGTTTCTTTGAAACCATAATAATGTTAAGTAAAAACTTATTAGGTTTATGTTTTTTTATAATGTATTCATGCTTATTATCATTTTTATAAGAAGCAAATATTAGTTATTGTATTATTATTTAAGTATTTATGTGATATTTAATTTATTTTTTCGGTTTTGGAAGGTGGAACTAAAATAGTCGTGCTAAATGATAACAAAAATGTTTATTCGTTTTATTTATTTATAAAATTAACAATTTTGATGACAATAATTGTGACGTCACATTCCTACTTAGATAAAAAGAAGTTCTCTTGTAACTGTTCATAAGATTTTTTGTTGTATACCCACTTAGTCAATTCATAATAACATAACAAGGAAAGGATGTTCTAATAACACAAATATAATTGGTGATACCCACTTATTAGAGGTATCGGTATTCAGTAAAGTTTATTAAAAAGTAATATATGATTTAGACTTTATAAACATGTTTTTTTTAATGTAACGTCACAATAAATGTATTGAGGTAATAGCTTAATTTTTCATTTTCTTGACGAAAAGAAGATTGAACTAAACCTCAATTGTTTAAGGTCATTAAATAATACGGATATGCTAATATTACTAAATATTTAGTTACACCGTCTAATTATAAAAAACAAAACATTTACATATTAATATTTTGTATAACTACATAAAAGCTAGTTCTAGTTCTCCTGGCCCTGCTGCACTCATCCATCCCCACATATTAATCGCAATTCGACCTGACTCTGCATTAGGGCATATGTTTTTATCACACCAGCGAGTGTTATCCTTGCGCCATAAATGAAGCCTACCCTTATGGCTGGATTTAAATGTCTTTTGATCTGATCTGAATATGGTAGTATTCCAGTCAAAATCTAAATAATCCCGTGCGAAACGTAATCGTTCTTGTTTATGTCGTTCTGTCAACAAGGGCTTCTTAGCTGGTCTTCTGTGCAAGCCTTCAGCGTGGAGGGCACGGCGAAGAGTTTACGATGAGGTGTCGAATAGTTCAGCAAAGTGTCTCGTCGGTGTGAATCCATTAAATTCATGCTCGCCCACCATATGTCGTCGCTGTGCCTCGCTAATAAGCGCCGGCCTTCCACTTCGGCCTTTCTCTGCCTCGTATCTTTTGATCCAGAGACTTACAGTATTCCTCTAAAACAAAAAAAAAAAGTGAAATTAGGCAGCTGTAACAAAATACTAAAGTGACTTCATTTTAATATAATATAATAATATTTATTTAATATAATACCTATTCAAATATTACAACTTTGCATTTATAAATCCAATAATAAACACTAATTATTTATCTTTTAGGCCTCATGATGGACTTAATAATCAATAAAATGAATCATCCATTGTCAACAAATAATAGGTATTTTGAAATAAAAGTTTCAGTTACAATTCATTAATATTAAATACTCACATTCAGTCCGGTTTCATTAGATATTTGTGTTCTATTAAGACCACTTTTATGCAGCCCAATAATCGTCGCCCCCGCCTCAATATTAATATTTGCCTGCATTTTGAGAATAATCAATACCGCTATCTATACCACACGTCACTATGTCACTAACCAACAACTACAACTAAAACGACAACGGTTAAATATTCATAAAACTCATGTCTACCTCACAGAAATCTAAATTCTTTATTAAGTTTTTTACGATCTACCTTTTTAACTTTACAAAATGTGTGAACAAAGCGAACAAGATAAAGAATATTATATTTCTGTCCCATTTCTTCCAATCGAGTAAAAACTTGCAAAAAGTCTACATATTCGGCGTGAGATTCGAACTCACGGCTTACTGATTCGCGCATCTATCAGCAGCATAGCTATTCCGAAAAGTTTGTTTGCGAAATCACTTCTGAATCCGCAGTGAAATTAAAATTTCGTATTCTTAAATGGAGTGAATTCGCCACTGGCGCCACCAAGTGACAATCAAAGTGAGAGGAACTAAACGAGTGAGTATTTTGACGTTTGTCTATAGGATTTTGTATTCTGAAATACAATTCGCTTGTCATATCGAAAGTCATCTCGCATCTCACACACGAATTCATCTGTCAAATGAAAAGTAACTATTTCTTGAGCGAATTGAAGCGTTTTTAATAAAGGTAATGAAATTAACGCAAAACAAAAATAATAATTATATATTTGTGACTTTATTGCAGAAAAATTGAAACGATTAGTGTGAACTAATATACTTACCGACCTTATAAAACTCTATGAACTTGTTGTGTTTTCATCTATTTCTAACTTTTGTAGATGTCTCGTTCTTTCTTGATATTAAGTTTATTGAAAGAAGCTGATACCCTAGACGTTGCCGCAAGCAATCGCCAAGCCCGGAATATTAGAAATCTGAACATATTGAGACGTGGTCAAGACTAAGTGCATATGTACAGATTAACAGAGGAGCTTATTAGAAATTTAGAATAAGAGCTTAGACGTCTATTACCCGTGACCGCACAAAAAGGAAGAGGTCTGGCCAAAATCAAAAATATTTTATTTCACATAAGCCTACATGGGCACTTATGAAACGTCAGAAGCTAGGTGCACAGTTCCAATTGGTCGTTTCCTGTGGGGAAGAACCGGCAAGAAACTCCACGGTTACTCTTTTAAAAATAATTGGCTTTTACAATGTTTTCAAATTACAGTAGGTATTCCCAGGACAGCATAGGCCAGTCTACAAGTACCAGGTACTTGATAAAATAAAAATGATCTACAGATCTAAAGTCTACAAGGCCTAAAAAGTCCTCACATTTACAACATCATAGAAAAGAAGGTAAATAAAATAAATGATAATGATAAATGATTTATTTTCTGTAAGTAGATTTGTACAAACACTTTTACATGTCAATCATATTTTTTTTTAAACTAGTGAGGTCGGTGTTTCCTATCTGACTACTCTGAGAAGAAAGGCCAAAGGAAAAATAAACCAGAGTAACGCTTTAACAATAATAAATCACTAATGAAGTTAAGGTGGCTGTGGTCTAAATAATATACAAAAACAATGTTATAAAAAGAAAAATTATAATTCATAATTAAATAATTAATACAAAACAATACAAAAAAAACGGAATAGACATTTACAAGATAATGCAGTTAATGAACTACCAGGGAAGCCACGTGTGCAGAAGTAGTCATTGACATATTAGCGCTTGATTGCTCCCGCCAGAGCTTTTAAGCCTTCTCCCACAGCTTCAGTAGCCTCCACCAGCAAACGGTCCCTCTCACTGTTGTGTTCCATGAGAGCAAACATTCTGTTGTCTAAATCCAAACGCTGCTGCTGTACCTGCAAAAATGTATCAGCCATGCCTATTAAGTTGCTATGTCGCTGAGATGGTGGTGACGCCTAGTCAGTTCTTCTTGTGGCCTGTAAAATCCTGCGACGCGGTCGTCTTGGACCTAAAACAAAACAAGTTTCAGCATGTAAATGGTTTATCTTAGATGTCACCAAACCTACATGTGGTGCACCCCACCAATCAAAACATACAAGTACGGCAAAGCCACATTTACTTAGAAGCACCGCAATTGGTGCAGTACTGGCACTGAATATAAGGTATACAAAGGAAAGCAGCCTGCATGTGGTGCACCCTGCCAATTAGCAAACTCTTGCAGCAGCTTTACATCAGTCGAACCTTTACTTGTTTGCGTTGTTTGTTGCGTTTGTAAATATTGCTCTGAGTTGATAAAGTAGCAAAGTAATTTACTTGTAAGCCTAGATGATGAAGGTCTTGTACGAGTAGTAGGAGGTAAGTGCTGCTCGGTGGTGCTCCTAGCAGGCTCAGACAGCTGCTGCTGGTGGTTCCGAATAGCAGGCGTCAGATGTTGATTTGTGATGTTCTGGACAAAAACAACAAAATTAAATGTATAATACAATGGAGAAGCAAAAGAAAAAAATTGAGCAATTTCTTACAACTGTAAAACTTTCATTAGGCCTGGTGGGACTGGTGGTGGTGGCAACTTCCGTTTCTGGGCCCAGAAGATTGTTCTAGAAAATATTTTTAATTATTTTATTATATTTTTAAATGTTTTTATGTTCATTTTTTTTTTAAAGGAATATACATGTAAAAAAATAAGAATTTTAATGAATAATAATGATCAAAACACACCATTAATTCTGATTGGGCTCTATGACCCAAACTGAAGTCCACGTCGGCTGTGTTCTGTTAAATAAGTATAACTATTAATACTTATTATATTACAAATTATGTTAAATAAGGAAAATATAGAATATTTCATACAATAACTGGATCAACAAGAGCTGATGTGCCTGGTACTGCAAATAGACATTCATCAATATCCTGAAACATTACATTTTTAATGTAAAAAATATAACAAAAAAAAACAAAACTTAGTAATAAAAAAAAAATAAGAGTCACTAATGTTGCAAATTGAATATGCCAGTTTAAAAAAACTTGACAGCCCATCATCACCTACATTATCTGAAACTCTGAAGCTACTTCATGCATGGTAGTGTATGTAAGTACATATATTATAATATATAAGTCTTTGATCTCAGCTGTTGTTATACAATGACAGTAATTAAGCCAAATAAGTGGCCTCCAGCCGGCTTGAAAACACTGACTTCTGCCTAGCCATAGTGAGGCAGCACGGTGAAGTAAGCTCGAAGACATTTTTATTGAGATCAGATCTTGACAGTGGAATGAAGAAGAATATTTTTATAATTACCACAGAAATCGTACTTACTTCATTTTGTTAATCACTTTACTGAAAAATCGCGGAAAAATAAATATAATTTAAACTGCTTGTTTGTAAACAAACAATTTTAAACGTTTTTTTTTTTCAATATACACGGACATGAGGCAAAGGCGATACTGCGTTCAGTCTAGTTTTTTCATTCTCATCTCAAATAAAACTTGTAAATATTAAAACGTACAAAATTATGCATTTACATTGCATTTATGGCTGAAATAAACTATAAACTATTATTGTAAAGCGCAAATTCAGCTAAATTCAGTGAGTCGATATAAATTATAACAAGACACAATTCAGCGTCACTACCCTACTACCATAGAGCAATGTCACTTGAGTTTTCGGAACTCACTTCACTTCACTTGGCCTTGATCTTGACATGTGAATACCGAAACTTGTACAAGCGACATGAGAAGCGAAGTGACTTGTGACTTTCGAGATGACTTGCGAGATGGCTTTCGAAGTGATTTACCATTTTCAGAATAGCATAGCAGGCACTTAGCCGCTAGGCCACCTCGACTTGCGTTTTGACGTTGAAATTATGAAGTACAATCACTTGTTGACGACAATAATGATAAATGTGTCTATTCTTGAAAATAGAAGGTCGTAAGTCAAACTAAACGTCAAGCTAATGCTTTGTGAGAATGCCTATGGACTTTTGGAGGCCACTGTACAGTAAAAATTCTTATGCTGTACAGTAAAATTTATTGAACAAATAGTGAATTTGTCCCAATTTCACTCAGAAAACTTTCTGTAGATGTCACTTGCACTCACTTTACAGTGCCGAGCACAGTAATTTTTCTAAGAATTTTCTCTCCGTGTATAAAGGGCGTGGCAGCTTACATATTTATGCAATGCTGGGTTCTGTGTTCTGTTCACATAGCTGTCACTTGAAGTCACAAATGATAAACTAGGACCATACATATTTATGCAATGCTGGGTTCTGTGTTCTGTTCACATAGAGCCTGTCACTTGAAGTCACAAATGATAAACTAGGACCATCGAAGGAAACTAAAAAAATAAACAAGTTATTACTAATGAAAACAATAAAACCATGGTCAGCAAGACGAGCAGTCACCACGAGCGGCACCTGTTCACGAGCATAACGCTATAAAGATCAGCCATTACACCCTACGCTAAGCAAAAACGAAGTAATGGCGCGGGCAGGCGATGCGATGCGACGGGGTTGGGGGGGGGGACAAAAAATTTCCAGCGGACGAAGTCGTAAGCATAAGCTAGTCCTTTAATAATAATTAGTCATGACCAACACTTGAAGAGGCTCTCGATGGGCAGCTGGATAGGGCTTGACTTGATTCAGAAAGCGGTACCTCTGGCTGGACACGCCTCGCATTCTTAGGAGGTTCCTCTCTGGAGCCCTGACCGCCGGTAGCTTGGACCCATGTCCCGATACCGGTGTGGTAATATTTTTTTTTTTTATATTTTGAAATGATGTACCCAGTATTAATACTCCTTGGTAACATTGGATGTCAGACATTCGGGCGTCTGACGACCCCTTATGTTGGCTTTAATTCCATGAAAAAGATAATGTTTATAGATACTTATCTAATAATCCAGTCTACGCACGTTTATGTATTCTCTCTAATCAACGCTATGCTCGAGTATCCAATTAATTATATTTCACGTGACTAGAAACCGACTAACACGTCCACACGAAAATGTAAAGTCAATTAATCGTGTCTGGGATTCATTAGTAGGTATCTGGATAAGAATTTCATGGCTCAGTCAGACTCAGACGATCAGTGCGGTCTACAGCGTCAAATGAAATTAGCTTGCTAAACTCTGCAGACGTTATGGGTTTGGGTATCTCGATATCTTAATACGATAATATAATAACAAACTTTTTTTTATTTTTATTTTGGGGGCGATGGCCGCTTATAGCTTGTGTTCCTTGAAGTATGAGTTGAGAAAATCTGTTTTATTTTTTTTACGTGTTTATACTCGTATATCGATACTTAATGACTTACCCATCACGTGAAAGAAAATTACACACAAAAAAAAGAACTGCTTTTTAAAACTGATGTTTCTGCCTGTTTCTGCCTAGCCTTTTCCCAACTATTTTGTGGTCGGCTTTCAATCTAACCGGATGCAGCCGAGTATGAGTACCAGTATTTTACATGGAGCGACTTCCTACCTGACCTCCACAGCCCAGTTACTGGGTAATACGATATCCCTTGGTAAGACTGGTTGTCAGACTTTCGGGCTTCTGACGATCCGTAACGACTGTCACAGATCCACGAATGACAGCCGGGATCAAAGGCTTAACGTGCTTTCCGAGACGAGAAGGTGTATTGGTATGGAAATATGGTCACCCATCTTTACATAACAAAATTCCCATCATTACATGGAAATATAAACAAAGATAATGTTCGATAACAACAATGTTTCTGAAGCATGAAATGGACCGAGTGGCTAAACAATACACAGCCTAGTATACCTACTCTATACGGCTTCATGAAAAACCGGTAGTGTTTATTTGCAGTAAATAAACACTACCGGTTTTGTTCTATAAAAAGATGGGCATACTGAACAAGTGCATCCAAGGCTGTAAGCTCGGCCTTGAACGGGAGTCCGGAGCGAACGATAATATTAGTTCGAAGGGGCGACTATGGGTTACGGTATGAATGTATAATATGAATATTGATCCCTATTGGAACGGGACTGAGTCTTGAAAACATGACTACAGTTCAAGTTGAAACTCTAGAGACGGATGATCCGTAGAGCCGTCAATTACTTGGATTTTTTAATTGCAACAACTTTTTCGCAGGTCCTTTGTAAATCAATATGACGTTTTACTTCCATCTATACTGGTTCCTTGATGTTTCTATGGGTAACACACGCAAAACATACAAACAGAATCACAGCTATTGTGTTTATTTATTTAATACTTCAAGCACATGAATGTACAGAGGTGGACTTAATGCCATAGGCAGTTTCTACCAGTCAACCTTTGGGTGATGCATAGACAAACAGTAGTAGGTGCAATCATGAAATTTGAGCGATAAATATTTTAAATATAAATATAATACATATACCTAATTACATATAAATATAAGCACAAATACATATACATAAATATATGAATATACTAGAAAGAAATAAGACAAACAGTGAGAAAATATTAGCGTTGTGATGTTACTGCCAGCTTCTTGCTTAAAGGATAATCGGTTGGTTGCCATCCTGATTTCCTGGGGAGCGCATTCCACAGAGAGAGACTGAACGAAGAAGGAAAAGTGACTGAAGTCTGTGCGGTAACTGGGACATTGGAGAAGACGATTGTGTGATGAACGTAGATTTATATTGTGGTTGTGTTCTCGTTCGATGGGATGCCCAACTAAGAAGTTCTATTGTGGTTGTGTTCTCGTTCGATGGGATGCCCAACTAAGAAGTTCTATTCTAGATGCTAAAGCATAGTCTGCCTATAATGTTCCCACTGCTGGGACACAGACCTCCTCTCTTTTTGAGAGGGAGTGAGCCGTAATCCACCGCGCAGGCTCAGGGCGGGTTGTTAGATGTCAAATGTTTTGGAAGTTTTGGTTAGTTTTGGTTCGAGGTTTTCCTTCACCGTTTTGAGAGCAGTAGTGATGAAATGATTTTATACAATTTAAAGCGCTTGATTGGATTTTAGATGAAAAGCAGCAAATGCTATAACACGATATAAGTATCTACTGGACTTTGAACCACAGAGTATCTGATAGCATACTTGGTATAAATATTAATTATTCATCGGACACGTCTCGGCATTGTCTGCTATATCGATGTTTGCACCTGCTACGTCAGTTGCACGTGATTCGTCGCACAGTTATTTATTCATACGTAGATATTGATCGTGTCTAGTTCTCTTCACCTTGTGTTTGAAATGTAGTTGTACGCTTTATGGCACCTGCTATCCCTATCTACTCACCCATATCTAATCACCTATGTATATGTGACCCTGGCCCTTCCTTTGCCTTTACAATTAATAATAATAATAATAATTCATTTATTTTTCTCCCACAATATTTAAACATTACATGGAAATATTGTTTAGTAATAATATTAACGTATTCCTCAATATTGTGGGAGACTGGTGCCTAAGCTAGGTTAATAACCTGTGTTATAGGACACCAGGTCCCCACCCCGAGTAACAATGTCAGGACATACTAAACCAATTTATTTGGAATCTTTTTGATTATTTGAATTTTGAACGATATATGCTTTATACAAAGTGGAGACTACTATACTACAATAAATTAAACTGCGTATAACTTATGACGTTTCCAGTCTGCATATGAAAATTTAATCAAATATATCCAATAGTTTAGTCACTATAGTCAAAGATTGGCAAAACCCATAGTGGGCCCATCACTACTATTTAGTTTCTTCACAGAAAAACTAATAGTAATAACGTTTTTTTTGTTTGTTTGAAAAAATCACTGTGTTCATTTCATAGTTCCAAAATACTCTTACGCAATAGTATTGCCAGAGTTGTCATTTATTGACGTACTAGCTGCGCCCCGCGGTTTCAGCCGCATAAGTTTTGATTCCTTGGTAATATCGGGATAAAAAGTATCCTATGTGTTAATCCTGGTTATAAACTATCTGTGTACCAAATTGTCTCCAAATCCGTTCAGCCGTTTGAGCGTGAAGAAGTAACCAACAATACAAACACACACACAAACTTTCGCCATTATAATATTAGTGTGATTATTGTCTCCATATTGCATATTGTATTGGCTATCTTTCTAGAAAAAAATTGTTAAGCTATTTCATCCTTTACTCCATTTAAATACATATAAAGTTAAGCTTATTAATTGATTGTTATAATTATCTATTACTGCAATGCCTACAGTATATTTGCGATTTCATCAAATGGATATAACACCCGACCTTACCTTCATTAATTATTAATAACTTGTAACAGATTCTTAAGTCGTATATTTAACAATTAACAGACTATTACATATAGGAGCCAGTCACGTCATAATTAAATACTTTATTTATTTACATAAGGTTCACCTACAGCACATACATACACATGCATAAACTGAATCATACGGTATTATTTTAATATACAACGTGTAACGTTAAATGCGCAAAACCTGAAAATAGTTTGATCAGAATAACGGGCAGAATCAATTGAACCACTTTTTAATATAGGTCATATTTTTCAAAATATCTTCATTAAAAACGTTACCTTGTCTATTTATTAATAGGTCAAGCCATCGCGGCGCAGCGGCCCGGTCACGACTCCTCCTTCGATGAGCGTCGTCGCAGACGCAAGAAACGATCAGAATTGCCAGTAAAACTAAAACCTCACATAAAACATCTACAATTTGTTTAATGATTTATTTTCTCTCTGAAATAGGTCAATTGAATTAAAAATCAGTTGGGGTGTCTGAGGTTTTGCGCATTTAACGTTACACGTTGTATATGCCAATTACAGGTAAACACAACATTGACAACAATGACGCCAGATTACCGCTTATTTGCTAACTTAAGTCTAGATGTACAATCGATTAAGAAAACAGAGTAAACCGCTAATTAACAGTACAGATAAATTTTAACTACATTTCATTGGTGTGTAGGGAGGCCAAGATTCTTAATTTGAACTTCGTCTTATAGTCATTAAATATATCACCCGGTTGATTCTGGAAAAATCTCACTGTGATAAATAAGGTGAAGTGAGCTTAGAGTGACCTGTGAGTCATGCTGATGCTAGGGATTGAAACTATTGACGACTCACTCCACGCTCGCTTCACACAAGTTTTCACGCTGAGATGGTTACAGTATCGCACGGCTAGTTCGGGTAAGTACGGACTTATTAAATGAACTAAGGTTGTCACACATTTTGACGAGTGGTAAGTGGAGACCTGTGTTTGTAGAGGTACTGAATACTCAACACAAAGAAAAAAATATGTATCAGCATTTTATGTCCCACTTGTCCTACTGTAGGGCTAAGAAAGCCTCTCTTCTCCCCTTCTCCTTCAACTTCATCAGTATTTTGCCTTTATCCCAATTTATTTGGGTTCGGCGCAGCTGGTCTTCTTTCATACTTCTCTATTAGTCGTCATCTCAGTAGTCACCCCCCTTTTTAGCCATATCATCTTTCACACAGTTCATCCATCGTTTCTTTACCTCATTCCACTTATCTGTATCTATTGTTGCCTTTATCTTCTGAGTTATTGCCCCTTGTTTTATTGAGCGATATTAAGATATGTAATGGTTATGTTACAGTTGTCATTCTCTCTTATCTCCAAAATCTATACTAATCCTTTGAGATGAGGCCCATCTAGTTTAATCTGAAGTAAGTGAATGACATCAGGACATAACTACCACCCTCTTATTAATCTAACGGCGTAGGATAGCCTTTACCGGTAGTGGGTATCATATTAGTGGTTCAGTAGCTAGAATATCATCAGGATTGTGCCGGAATAAGGCATTTCGTAGTGGACGTGGTACGACAGCTTCCCTGATATCACGTGTCATCAGAAGCCAGCCTCCACCCAACCATCGAAGTGCCGCTCTGCTAGAGTGACAGTAAGATCGTTATAAAACTACTCAGATCCAGATACTAAACAACTTCATCTTCTAAAACCCGTTTGGTATCTGAATCGGAGATGACGGAGCACTTAACATCAAAACATAACATTTAATGACTGCTGTACTTGATAATGTAATCTGAAAAGAAAGAAAGAAAGAAAAAAACGTTTATTCTGCACAAACAAAACGCACGCTACAAATAAAAAACAAAATAAAAAATAAAAAAGACATAAAATATACAATGTAGCCAAAAGCCTCGTACTCAAGCGCTTGATGTCAGGGCCAGGGACCAAAGACAACACATACATTAATCAAGATGCGCCCGCGACACCGGCAGATGACAACTAAACAATAACAATAAAAAAAAAACTACTTTTGTAAAACACACACAGTAACAATAAAATAATAATAAGTATAACAAGCCGTGCGTCCTACATATGTGCCATGCGTGCATCTGCTGTACTTGATAATGTAATCACATTAAGAATCTGTGTAATTGCTGGGTTTTCCATAGATTTATCAGAAGTATGTAGTTTCCAGTAGTTTGGGAGATAGCTGGCAAATATTTGGTAAATATTGATAACTTACTTATTTACAGCGATATATTTTGTTAAGCCCCAGTCCCCTTGGGCGTGCCTTGGGTATAATATAAGTCCTTAAGATTATCTTGTTTATGTTGAGGTCAATACTCTGAACCAATTCACTGATAAAATATACAACGTGTAACGTTAAATGCGCAAAACCTCAGACACCCCAACTGATTTTTAATTCAACTGGCCTATTTTAGAGAGAAAATAAATCATTAAAAAAATGTAAAGGTTTATGTGCTGTTTTAGTTTTACTGGCCGTTCTGATCGTTTCTTGCGTCTGTGACGACGCTTTATCGAGGGAGGAGTCGCCACCGGGCCGCTGCGCCGCGCTTACATTGGCTTGCTTGACCTATTAATAAATAGACACGACAACGTTTTTAATGAAGATTTTTTGAAAAATGTAACCTATATTAAAAAGTGGTTCAATTAATTCTGCTCGTCATTCTGATCAAACTATTTTCAGGTTTTGCGCATTTAACGTTACACGTTGTATAAGACTACTTACTGGACGTAGCAAACTCAAACTAAAAGCATTTATTTCAATAAAACCATTTAATTACAGGCACTTTTGAATTGTCAAGTAGTTATTCAGAAAATTGAAGCTAGTAGACCATTCCAAAAGATATCTATGGAGAAGAACAGACAAGAAACTCTAAGGACACTTTTAAATCAACGTAGTTATTATAAAATCCTGGGTACATTATTCTTGTCGCTTTTATATGTGAGAACAATATACAAAAAACATTTCAAAATAAAAGATTAAAGATAAACCCTGGCATTTAAAAGATGACATGTCTCAACTAACGGCGCCCGTTCACGAACATGGCGCGTGGACCAGCAGCATTCATGTCAAACATTTTGAAGAGAACTGAATGATCGAACACATGCGTCATCATCAGCGAGACACTGCCATCCTCTTTCAAGTTAAACACATCATAAAGCTTGTCCCAAGATGCACCAAAATACTTGGCCTCTCGGTTCCCGACAACTCCATATTTTCAGAAAGCAATCTTCAGAAGCCTCCTACGCTATATTTTCGACTCAAGGACTCACACAAATATTTTGACAAAACTCTCCAAACATTGATTCTCCGAATTAATTCAGGATTCTCCGAATTATTTTCTTGTTGCTAAGTCACTGATTGGCAAGTATTATTTGTTCAGTATGAAAACATCTGTGATCTCATGATCTGTGTCAACTTTATCTTAACTTCTTTCACTATCTATTTAAATATTTGTAATTTTTACTTTTCTTAGTACATTCGTGTAATTATACTCAATGAGGTCATAGGTGTGTTTTGTGATAGCGTTTGTTTTCGTTACATTTATTAGTATGCGCTTTTTATTATGTTTTGGTATCATAACAGATCGTACCTATCTTCGTTGTTTTTCAACTGAGCTGTTTTGTGTCGAGAAACTTTTTCAGCCTTCTATTCATCATTCAGTCTTTCGAAATCCGTAAGTAAATCAAGAATAGTGGTTGCCCAGAGGTAACGGTAACGTCCGTGACTTACGAGTTCTAGGTCGTAGGTTCGAACCCAGACAGGCGCTTTACTTTGTGTTAATTGTTTCATCACCACTGCTCTCAAAACGGTGAAGGAAAACATCGTGGCTTTGTGAGGGAACCGGTATGTTCTAGAACCAAAAAATCGAAGACATGTAACTTCTACCAACCCGCTCTGGGCCCGCGTGGTAGATCATGGCCCACTCCCACACCAAATGCAGTGGGAACATTAGGGTGCGTTTCCACAGAAGCGGAGCGGAGCGGAGACGTGTAGGAATCACAGACGAGACGAATGACGCGATGAGGATTTCAACCATTGTGATTAGTCGATTCCTGCACGTCTCTGCTCCGCTTCGCCCATCTCCGCTTCGGTGGAAACGCACACTTATAGGCTGATTATGCCAAGTAAATCTTTAAGTGCAATGAAAAATGTTTCTATATGTATACATCGAACTACTCGGTGCGCCAAGCACCTTGTTATCTGTCTAGATCTTATCTATGTAAACAGTAATGAATGAATACTATTGTCTTATGAAATCTGAAGATTATAAAGGTTTAGTTGTAGTGTGTTTGATTTAACTTTGTAGATAAAATAGTCTCTATCATTGTATTTTCTCGGTGTTTTGTTATTGTGATCTTCATCTTCCAAAGTAAATTAGCATAGCCTCCATACTTGCAATCCGATTATAAACACCATTCATGTCTTTACTTGCTAATATGTACCTCTCTGAAGATCGATTTATCCGACGTGTGGCTAAGTAACCTTGACAAGGCCAAGTCTTGGGTAAATGACCGTTACACAGAAATTTCTCCGTGCCTCGGAGCGGAGAGCAAGCATATACGTATCCCAAATGTAAATATTTATGCGAAGGTTTATGATATCAATTTTGGGGCAGCTATAAATCCCAAGTCTGTCACCCCAACCTTCGGAAAACGTTGTAAAACTAGATGAATATCCATATAAATCATTTGGCAGAATTTGGCGTGTCCCCTAAAGTATTTTCTAAAAGATTTTCTCGAAGATGATTCCACATAAGTATTTTTTATTTCAGTAAAGAATTCAACAACAATGCCTTAATACTTTGATCTTGATATCATATGTGACAAAACGGTGTTAACCAGTGGTGTAGCGTGCCTTGGAGGGGCCCTGTATCAAAATTAGTTGGGGGGCCCAAATGAAGGGTAAAGATTTCTCACAAAAGAAACAAAAATGCTTGCATTAAATTAAAATAAATATTTATTGATTATAAGTTATCGCTTCCTCCTAGAAATTGTCATTTAGAATTTTGTCATTTCTGAAGTGAAAACTCTATAAGCACGTATGACTAACATTTTACTAATTTTTGCTTACACGCGTTAGGGGCCCCTGTAGCCCGGGGGCCCCGTATCATTGATACGGCTGATACGGCGGTAGCTACGCCCCTGGTGTTAACTGTCATTTGTCTTCCTCCGCTTTCATTTTATCGCACATGCAGTAATGGGTGCACGTGCACTGAAACATACACACGCGGTGTGCTGTACTTTTGATTATGGAAAGAAACACCAGTCGGCCCTGTCAATGAATAAAGCTAGTGTGGTCCAGGTATAAATAATGACGTCACCTCGCCTCTTTTTGATAGTGGGAATCCTACTATAGTTTTTGTTCACGATAAAAAAGTATAACTAAAAGTTGTAACGTGCACGTATTCCCATAGGTTTAATGGACGGTCTTTATGTGCGGGTAGGTTGGGAAGATAAAAAAAAACCGTTCAAGAGCGAGTCGGACTCCCGCACCGAGGGTTTCATACCATAATATGTATATTCAATTTGCCTGAAATATATACAACATAAACTTCTATCACATTGTTTCGAAATCGAATAAATTCTGATTTTTCTCTATGCAAACTTCGGAGATGGGGGGGGGGGGGGGGTTAAATTTTTCATCAAAAGTCGAAAACTATGCGGCCTAAAGAAAAGAAAAAATGTTTGAGGATGTGCAAACAGCGCCCTTTCATATCATACCCCACTTCGAGTAGCCCCACTTCGAATGTTTAAGATCTTTTCAGTCCCTGTTGCAAAAAAATATATAAAGTACAATTCATTTTTTTCTTATTTGCAAAATAGTTGGGTAAACGTCATCTAAAACTAATCCTCAAGTTGATAGGATTAGTAGTTCTTGAGATATCCAGCTGTGACAAACGGACAGACCCAACCCTAAAAAGAAGCCAATCCACCGAGGACTGATTTGTGGACATTTTATTATTATTATTTGAGACAGATTTCCCCCTATTTGTGGTTGTCGCTCAAAAGTGATTAGAAACCTATCCTAAGGGTACTAACATCATCAATCGTATATGCACAAGACACTCCAATCACGAACCTATCTGAAATATTGACAAAAATCTGAAATGAAAGCCGAAGTAGGAGTGGGCTGACCACGTCGCACAAATGCACGCGGAAAGATGGGCAAAGATCTTCACTCACTGGACACCTGAAGGAGGACATCGTCGCCGTCGAGGTAGACAGTGGCAAGGGTGGTGGAAGACGATCTAGTCATGTTTATGGGGCCAAAGTGGCCAACGATCTCACAAAATAGAGGGGCATGGAGGAAAAAAGGGGGAGCCTTTGCCCAGCAAAGTGACACGATAAGACCAATTACATTAAAAAAAAGGGGAAGTCTAGAATAATATAATATGGTACACTCACTCACTGTTCATGATGAAATTGCTTAGGAATGTAGGTATTCCTCATTTTCGTTCACCTCAATGGCCTCATTACCTCTCCATCGGCCTCTATTATCGTTTTCCTATCCAATTGTTATATTCGTTGTTTTTATCGATTGTTCGACGTCGCCGGTACAAAGTGCGAACATAAGCATTACAGCCATTGAGCCAGTGCTAACGCACTGAATGCACTGGCAGAGTGCGTTAGCACTTGAACGAACACAAGGAAAGGCGAGCACAACTGTGCGGTACCAACGGTTTTGTTACAAAAATATATTAATTAAAATTATTAATTACTTTGTCTATAATCAATATACAACGTGTAACGTTAAATGCGCAAAACCTGAAAATAGTTTGATCAGAATAACGAGCAGAATTAATTGAACCACTGTTTAATATAGGTCACATTTTTCAAAAAATCTTCATTCAAAACGTTCCGTGTCTATTTACTAATAGTTCAAGCAAGCCAATGTCAGCGCGGCGCAGCGGCCCGGTGACGACTCCTTCCTCGATGGAGCGTCGTCGCAGCCGCAAGAAACGATCAGAATGGCCAGTAAAACTAAAACAGCACATAAAACTTCACATAAAGTCTTCTACGCTTATCGCTTGTGTCTCTAAATCATTATTTAGCAGAAAGAAGTCCCTGCTAGACCCAGACCTACCCCAAGCATCGCGACGAGAAGTGCCGGTCGATTCTGGAAAAATTTCACCATGATAACTAAGGTGAAGTGAGCTTAGACTGAGCTATGAGTCATGCTGATGCTAGGGATTGACACTATTGACGACTCACTCCACGCTCACTTCACCCAAGTTTTCACGGTGAGATGGTAACAGAATCTCACGGCTGGTCTTGTGCCTTCCGCATTCATCAGTTTCCTGTGACCTTCACCCGGTTTTACATCCTCCCTGTGAGTGTCTCTGTATGATATTCATTTTAACTTTAGTCCTTTAGGTTTTTAATAGTTTGCGTGACGCATTTGGTGCTTTACATAATAATATGCAGATTAAGTGCTTCATATTTTTATACAACAACACTTAGCGTATCAGTATCGGATCGATGTCGTTATCAGATAATGTAAAATCGTCCAATCACATTACTCGTACCAGTAGTAATAGTAGTCTGCTAGAATCTGTGTTGGTTAAAGTGATCCAACTCTTCGCAGGCTTCGTTCGGCATAGACTTTTCCAATCCGACATCGTTGTACTAGATCCTCGGCTGCTCTCACCCAATTGCTGTCAGCCATCTTGCGAAGATCTCCTCGTCTCCCTATTTCGCCGTCGACGTTGTCGGTTTTTGGGCTCCAGTCAAGAACACAATCATATACCCCAACGGTCATCGGTTCTACGGCTACAGTTGCCAGCCCATTATGAAAATCAAAAGTGCTAATGCACTTTTTGAACGTCAAAATTAAACGAGACAGTCCCCCAAAACGCCCGCCCTTCACCACTTCCTAGTGCTTTCGCTGGGAAGAAGAAGGGGCGCAACAAACTCCCCAGCATTACCTCTTTTAGGGCTGATTTTACCAAAGTCAGATATCTTTTATACGTGGAGTAAAATTGACGTCTGACAGTTCTAGTATGGTAAAACTGTCTAAAATTAAAAATTTATTCTCAGGATAAGACTTATGGTAGGTATAACAGTTTGGTGGGATGCGCCCTTATGAACAGTAAGTAAATATTCCCGATCAGTCACACCTTGTCGTCCTCACTATTGACGATCGGGAAAAAACAGTAGATTTTTATACAAGGGTCGAAAGGAATTTATGATTCCGTGTTAAGCACTCTACTTTTCATTTCAAATAAAAGGAAAGTAAAAATAGTAGTTTCTCTAAAATATTTATTGATATTAACAACATGAATATTACGTATTTAATAGTATTTTTTAAATTTTAAATATGGAACACACCGCGTCACCGCCGCGGGCCGTCCCGCTTAATAGGTATTTTATTTTTAACTAGCGACCGCCCCGGCTTCGCACGGGTGTAATGGAGAAACACTGATAATTTTAGAGCCATTATTTCTCGTAAAAAATATAGGATAAAAAATGGTTATTGTGGGTTATCGCTAAGAGATAGACATATACCATCGCGGGCTTTTTTGTAGACCTTTTTAAGGTGTACAATACTGTAGTACATTATTTTGATCTATCTCGACGGGTTCAGCCAGCGTTTACAATGTAAGCGCAAAAAAATGTGTTTATTTACGACATCACATTAGAAACCTCTAAAATGATCAGTGTTTCTCTACTATATTATGCATGTATTATACATATAAACCTTTCTCTTGAATCACTCTATCTATTAAAAAAAACCGCATCAAAATCCGTTGCGAAGTTTTAAAGATCTAAGCATATATAGGGACAGACAGACAGGGAAGCGACTTTGTTTTATACTATGTAATGATTCACACTGGCTGTTACACTCACAAGACCGCAGCATTTTTCTTAATTATGTAAAAAATTTAAATTATTTTAAATATGTAGTCCCTTATGTACTGTCGAATATTCGACAGTACGGGCGTTCAGTACAAACTTATACGTCACTGTTAGTCAATGCCTACTATAATCACTGATAGTTGGATGAGATGATGAGAATACTAGTATTATTACTCAATTGTTTCCTTCCATTTTAGTACGCTGTGTTTCAGTGCATGTAGTGCGCGCGTACTGAAACGAACTCGCGCTTTGTGAATTGATCGTCATTGTTGGTTCGCTGACTCCTGTTTCATTTTGAAAGCTGATAGTTTTTTTGTTAAGGTAAATTGTTTTAATTCATCTATTTAGTATCAGTGTAAGTACTGTTTCTTGTCTATATTACTGTTCTGTTTTTTTGTGTTTACCTCGTTGGTCAAGTGGTCGCAAGCGATACTGCTAAGCATGAGGTCCTGTTTCGATTACCGGATCTGGCAAAGTCTTATTGGGTTTTCCATCTGGAATTTCTCTCAACGTAACTCGCCAAATGTGGGTGTACTAAAGGTACCTACACCTCTGCCTAAACGTTCGGATGATACAGCGTGATGTTTTTTTTATTTTTTATCGTTGTGATTATCCGTCGATGGTGCTAAAGCTACTTAAGTGTTGTCAAGACTAAAATGAGTATGAATGCCAGCATCCCACTTGGTATGATACTAAATTCGTTGGTTTGGGACTGTTAATTTATTACGTAAGACAATTATGACCACTTTATGACCCCCTCTCCCCCTACGTAAGAAAAGATAAGACTTGTATGAACCCCCTCCCCCCTTTTTAATGTTACCTAAGATCAGTAGGTATCTACCAAAATTGCAAAAATTAGCAAAAAAATTAAAAACTTACAATTTTTGTTTACTTTGGTGATCTTACGTAACATCAGTCTAGTCCCCTCCCACCCCCACGTAAGAAAAAATAAGACTTGTTTGGACCCCCTCATCCCTCAAATCGTCTTACGTAATACATGAACAGCCTCTTTTGAAAATATTCCATGAGGCGATGATAAAACGTTATTGGGACGTTATTACGACGCAAGCTGGTGTAATGTAGCGACGCGACGTCGGAACTCCTTACGCATGCTGCTGGCGCAACATGTCTTTTTCCTCCATACATCTCTATTAGTCGTCATCTCGGTAGCTATCTCCTTGTAATTCATATTATCTTTCACACGGTCCATCCATCGTTTCTTTGATCTTCCCCTACTCTCATAGCCACATTCATATTCAAAACTTTCCTCACGACATTAACCATTACCAAAATGCTAAAAACTCAAACTCAAACTCAAAGCATTTATTTCAAGTAAACCAATTACAGGCACTTTTGAATTGTCAAGGGGTCGGTCAGTCAGAAAGATGAAGCTAGTTGCCCATTCCAAAGCGTAGGTACCTGTGGAGAAGAACGGGCAAGAAACTCCACGGACACTCTTTTAAATCATAAAAATTGTTACAAAATTTTGGTTACATCATTCAAGTTGAAATTATACATGTGAGAACGATGTAGAAAGACGTGCACGTTAAAAGCGTCCGTACTAAAAAAGATAAAAACAAAAACAAAAAAATAACAATTCAGAAATGAAAATACTTAGATTAAAATTAAAAATAAGCCGTGGCGGCTAAGAGATGACCAGTCCCTACTGGCGGCGCCCGTTCACGAACATGACGTATGGATCAGCACCATTTAGCTCAACCATTTTGAAGGGAACTCAATGATCCAACACACACGCCACCACCAGCGAGACATTTGAGTGAGCATGACATACCCTCAGCCGCCAGGGCACATTCAAGTCAATGAAAGACGTACCCAGTAAATGGTAGCTTTAGAGTTTAGGTGCATAGTGCTCACACGTGTGTTATGCAATTATACAATATTAAGAGATAGAATTTATACAATACAAAGATAGTTTTTTCAATCTTCAGCAGCTCACAACTATATTTTCGAATGCTAATGAATTAGTTTATGCGCCCTTGTGGAGCTGGACCAGCGGTGAACCAAGCATTTTTGTCAGCGATGTAATCCCCCAACTTATAATATGCTTGGCTGCATAGTGTGCGTTTTATGTAAGATTTGAATTTAGTTTCGTTGAGTTGGAGTATGTGGGGAGGTATTTTATTGTAACATTTTAAACAGTACCCCATGAAGGATGAGTCTACTTTAGCCAGTCTGAAACCTGGTTGAACTAATTGGTCCCTATTTCTGGTCCTATAGGTGTGTCTGTCACCTCTTTTAGTGAAAAGATTTAGATTTTTCCTTACGTACATGATGTTTTCATAGATGTATTGAGAAGGTACCGTCATGATATTAATATCCTTAAACAGTTCCCTTAGAGAATCGCGCCTGCGGAGGCCATATATTGCTCTGATGGCTCTTTTCTGCAGAATAAAAATAGACTCGATATCTGCAGCCCGTCCCCATAGTAAAATACCGTAAGACATGATACTATGAAAGTAACTGAAATAGACTAGTCTCGCGGTATCTACATTAGTAAATTGACGGATTTTTCTTACAGCATATGCTGCTGAACTTAGCCGTCCTGCAAGAGATGTTATATGAGGACCCCATTGCAGTTTTGAGTCGAGCGTGATCCCCAGGAAAACAGTTTTATCGACGAATTCTAGTTTCTCTTTATTCAATACTATGTCACAATCACTACTTTTAACATTTGGTAAAGCAAATCTTATGCATTTAGTTTTTTTTCCATTTAACACTAAATTATTAGCAGTGAACCAATTTTGCACCTGCAGTAAGGCGTTATTTACGTCGTCAAGATTTGATGCACGTCTATTTATCTTAAAAATTAAGGAAGTATCGTCAGCAAATAACACCATTTTTGGTTGGTTTTTTAATAAATGGGGTAGATCATTAATATATACTAAAAAGAGGAAAGGACCTAATATCGAGCCTTGTGGAACACCCATTTTTACTTTTAAACCAAGTGAATTGACCCCGTTTATTTGAACTTTTTGTTATCTATCATTTAAATAAGATTTCACTAAACTGAGCGCAAGTTTACCTAGTCCGTAATGCTCAAGTTTCAAGAGCAAGGTTTCATGATTAACGCAGTCAAATGCCTTGGAGAGGTCACAAAAGATTCCTATGGCATCTTGGGCCTCCTCCCACGCTGTAAATATGTGTTTTAATAAAGTGACACCGGCGTCAGTTGTACAACATCCTTTGGTGAAGCCATATTGCTGGTCGTGTAAGATTTTGTTGTTGTTAAAATGATTAAGCATTTGATTGAGCATTACCTTTTCGAATACCTTGCTGAATACTGGCAACACGGATACTGGTCTATAATTATTGGTGTCTTTGCTGTCCCCAGATTTAAAAAGTGGAATAACCTTACTGTATTTCATTAAATCTGGGAAGACTCCTTGATCTACACACAAATTAAATACTAAAGCTAAGTATGGTGCTATAGTCTCGATTATGGATGTACAAACTTTGATAGACATACCCCATAGATCTTCGGTCAATTTGATTTTTATTTGTCGAAAAGCTTTCATAACTATCATAGGGTTTATATGTTTAAATTGAAATTCAACCGGGCAGCCTGGAACGCTCGCTCTTAATAAATCAATTGATACGTCGGCTGATGAGTTTAAGGATTCCGTCGTTTTTGAAGGTATATTAGTAAAGAAATTTACAAACTCTTGAGCTACTTCTGAGTTAGAGCTTATGGCACCGCGTGAAGTCTCCAATGTGTAATCAGTGTTTCGTTTTGTATTCCTACTAGTTTCGTTATTTATAATTTTCCAAACTGTTTTTATTTTGTTTTCTGCTGATTTAATTTTGTTGCTTATGTACAGTGCTTTGGCTATCTTGCAGGTATTTCTAAAAATTTTTGAATAAGTAGCAACATACTTGTTGAAAGTTTCAGTATTGATGTAAGGCTTAAGGCCATACAGCTCGAACAGTCTTTCTCTGCTTATCCTAATACCCCTAGTTGCCCAGTCACTAAATATAAAATTAGGGCAAAAATTCATAATATGTAGTTAATAAGGGCTCCCGCAGATAGCGCGACGCGAGAGTGCGACACGATTCTGGTCGAACGAATTCCACGAAATTTTCATAGAAATTGTTCTAGGGTCGCGTCGCGCTGTCGCGTCGCGTTTGTCTGCAGTAGGATTAAGCAGGAACACGCTAGTTTAAACCGTCATACATACTTGCTGTAACTTATATTAAATAGTCATTCACAATTATAATTGGAATATCGTATAACCGGAAAATATGATGTAACGACTTTTATTTTTGGTATGAAAATTTGCTGTTTGCGGCAGTGCGCAATATAACGCACGCAAAACATTGTGCAACATGCAACGTTCCAGGGTTGTAAACATGTCTTCGTAATAAAACTTCAGTAAAAGTTGGAATTTTGACCGTAACCAGGAGGTCCCCGGGAATCAAAATCAAAAGTCATTTATACAAACTTGGCTGAGAATCAGCACTTTTCGAACGTCAAAATTACATAAGACAGTCCTCCAAAACGCCCGCCCTTCACAACTTCCTAGTGCTTTCGCTATGGTCCAGTACAAAAAAATTATTACAATGACGGGAAGTGCAATTGACTCGGCTTTGTTAAGTGTCTTTTTGCACCCGTTATGTGTCTGAAAATTGATTAAGATAGATAAACTGAAATTATTTGTTTTAGTCATTTTGAACATGAGTCATGATCTAATTGAAACACCTATCACTGATCACTGATTAGAGACCTAATCATGTTTTCACACAGCAGATTAACCCAAATTAGTCATCAACAAAAACTCCACAGGTCCTCTGGTACATCTCTCTCTGTGCCTAGCCTCATCCTATTTGGTTTGGTGTCGGCTCTCCTCTTCATTCTTGGCCGGATGTTTCAGTTCTGGGTCGTCAAGTCATTCATGTGGGTTTGCTTTAGGTCATTGTTGACTACTATAGATAGCCACGTGAAAAGGGATCTCACTTCTTGGACCTGAATTCATGTAGAGGACTTGCTTAGTCGTGTGTTCGCGCTTCAGAGTTTTTCTTCGATTGGGCGGATATTAAAATATCTGCTGGTACAGACGTCAGCACATCGAGCTACTACATTCTGTCAAATTCCTTTAATAGATTTTCAACTTCATGGCTAAAGCATAAGGTTCAAAGTGGATTGGGAAAATTTGACAGTTTCGGGTAGCTTGATGTGCTGGCGTCTGTACATACAAACAAAAATACATCCTACTCTGGATGATATGGTCACAGATGTTTCCTATGTTTCGTCTCACAATCTATTTACCCAAATAGACCTTCAAATAGAGTTTATTAATAGATTCTTTGCCAAAAACATCTTTAAAATCCGTCAACACTTACTAAAACATGCCAATTTATAGCTCTTACCGTAAACTATTGATGGCCTTGACAAATATTATGAAAACAGTGCAACACATGTTTCGGTTCCGGGAAACAGCAGAAGTTTAACATAATATACAGGGTGTCCCAGAAGTCGACATCAAGCTGGAGTCGCATAATAGGCCAAGTCATAATATTTATCGAAAAGTATTAAAAAAAAAAAAAACTCAGACTATTTACTTGCGAAATAGGTGACATTTTCTTCCCAGCTGGAGTAGTTGGCTAAACATTTTATTCAGGATCCCATAACAAAACAAAAAGAAAACTTAATATGTGTAACAACAGGAGTGAAAAGACTGTCACAGGGTGCAGATTTTCTCGATTTGTTTTTATACGCCAATAATTTTTAAAATACACAACTTAGATTTTTAAAAATATTTTTCTGATAACTATTATGATTTGGCCTATTACCCGATTCCAGCTTGACGTCGACTTCTGGGACACCCTGTATATCATATGACACTCGGAAATACTGTGACTACTGTGTACTGATTAGTTAAATTACCCCCTCCCTACAAACGAAAAACACAAATTTTATCTCTTTCTAATATTAGTATAGACCACAACTGCAGGTCTTGACATCGCGTTTTGTGCTGCATTTCATAAGACTTGTGCTTAATAAAAGGGTTGTACTAAAGATGTTTTTTTTTGTTCACAGGTATGTATTGGATGGTGCATGATAAACTTCAAACGTATCTTCACGCTAACTATATGCCTGGTGAGAGAATGTAAGAACTTTTTTACCGAAAACTTGCAGCAGTGGCACCCTTAAACTAGGGTTTCCTAAGACTGCGGTAACCGCCACAGAGCGCCCGCAATTTACCGTAGTATAACGACACTGAGACGTTATTTATGATAGTAAGTTGGTGGGTTCCCTATAGAGCTTTATGATCGCAAAGTCAAACCCCGATGCCATAATTTTCATGAGAGCCATCACTACGTTCGTAGTACGTACGTAGGGTACGTACGTAGGTAGAGGTGCGGCACCTCTCTTCTAAGAAACTGTAGCTATGCAAAAACCTTCCCCTGTACAAAAGTAAGAACATACGTCGTACACTAATCGTGAACCAACCGTGGGTTCTGTTTGACAACTAAAATGAAATTGGGCGAAATCCCTCTGTCGCCATTGATGACTTCGACGTCTAGACAAGTGGGTAACTCATTATAGTACTTACGGTAATCTTTTCTCATCAATTTCAAATCACCGTGCATCATTATAATGAGTTTTCTTAGTGGAAAATCCATGTGATAGGATTTCCGATCGGCAAAAATGACTAACTTCCATACAAAGGGGATTGAGGATTTTTATATGTAGCCGGTGGTATACCTATAGTCGCGCCGGTGCACATTTTTTTTTTCAAAACGGTAAAGGAAAACATCGTGAGGAAACTGGTATGTTCTAGAACCAAAAATTCGAAGACATTTGATATCTATCAACCCGCGCTGGGCCCGCGTGGTAGATTACAGCCCACTGCCTCTCGAAGAGAGGAGGCCAGTGTCCCAAGGCTTATTATGCTAAGTAGATACGTTTATCTTATTTTATACAACGTGTAACGTTAAATGCTCAAAACCCCAGACACCCCAACTGATTTTTAATTCAATTGACCTATTTCAGAGAGAAAATAAGTAATTTAAAAAATTGTAGAGGTTATATGTGCTGTTTTAGATTTACTGGCCATTCTGATCGTTTCTTGCGTCTGCGACGACGCTTTATCGAGGGAGGAGTCGTCACCGGGCCGCTGCGCCGCGCTGACATTGGGTTGCTTGACCTATTAATAAATAGACACGGCAACGTTTTTAATGAAGATTTTTTGAAAAATGTGACCTATATTGCTTTTATTCTATTTATATGCTCGTTATTCTGATCAAATTATTTTCAGGTTTTGCGCATTTAACGTTACACGTTGTATACAGCTGAACACTCTTGTCATAATTATGATTGTGACTGGAGACTGAATCCATAACAACCGATTAATATTCGCTGAATGTTGGCAAATATTAAAATTTTCTTTATCAAAACATTACTTAACATGCTCAATGCTTTACATCAGCTAAAGACACCAGGTTAACCAGTGTCAATAAATTACGCTGCAATATTGGCAATTGGTGGCCAACATTGTCGCCAAGGCTACACGTGACGATTCCCCTTGGCCTTGGCATTCGTGTGAATCGATTGAATAGCTGGTTTATTTATTACTTGTATAACGATTACCATTGTGCGGTTCGTTAAGTTGAAATGGAAGGCGGGTTGAAAAACGAGGCCATCTTGGGTTCTAGACTATGTTTTCTTTTAGTCTGAGCAAATTGAAAATATGTTTGGTGCCCCAGAAGGTTAAAATCTCGTGTCTGTTTGTTGGGCACCTTGCTACAAGCCTGCAGCCTTGCTGCAGTAGATTACGCAAGGCGCTAAGTTGATTGATTATACGGGGTGTCCGAAAAGTCATGGATTACCTTTTCTCCTTTTTGAAGTCGGTTAAAAAGAAACTTGTGTCGGTCCTTCTACCAAACATCCTGTATATGTGCACCCACAACCGTTATAAGTTTTACTTCGTTATACTTTCTCAAAATGTGGACTCGAACGAAAAACGTAAACATTATTTATTTATTTACCATTTATGTACATAAATAAACAGACAATAAAAAACAGAACAGAAAAATAGGTTCAAAGGTGATGCTTATTTAACTCAAGGCCCTTTCCACTGGGCCACCATAGTTCCTCGACTTCTTACAGGGATAGATTATCGAAGTAGTGTCGTTGGGATGCCTCAAGATAAATACAACTGTTCTTAATTATTTGATTTAGAAACTGGGTCTAAAACATTACAACTGATAATATGTACTAAATTTGAGTTTACACCAAAACAAACTGCAATAAATCTCGAATCTTCCTCAATTAATTCTCGGTGAAATCACACTGAAACCAGTCTACTAATTCTCGAGATTTACACCCAAGGATATACAGATTGACATTATTAGGTTGACAGACGCTTCTCATATTGCAGTGGATACCGGCTTTATATAGGCGGATAGGTACTGTTCTACGCATATAAATGTAACTAATAGGCTTGTTGACTATAGATGCTTCGATTAGTTTATTGTCAATCCGAAATAGGTCCGCTGCTGTACATAGGCCTCCCCCAAGCAAGTGCTTCCCGCATCCAGCGGATTCCTGCTGCCTTCACAAGCTCATCGGTCCAGCTTTGGAAGGCGTTGGACGGTGAACTTACTAACGTTAATTTGGAACTATAATAGGTATTATCTTGTCAATTTAGTAAAGGTTGGCTACCAATCACGAAAATGACATTAATGCTACGTTAGTCCATAGATTCGTGCTCGGGATATACTAGTATCTTTAATGTGACAAAGGTCAGGTTCAACAAAACGTCGAAGTAAAAGACAATGTAGAGTACGGACGGATGTGGTACCGCATCCGGCGCTCGCGCAGTGACTAATACACATCTGCACGAAATAATAACCGACTTGTGCGCCTTGTGCCTTGCCATTTTTAGGACAAGGAACCCTTTTGCTGTAGTCTACTGCATAATAATAGCCCAGCTGGAGTTGTTTGTTTCATGTGATTCGATGTTCTGCCGGTCGATTTTGGAAAATCTCACCTTGATAACTAAGGTGAAGTGAGCTTAGAGTGAGCTGTGAGTCATGCTGCTGCTAGGGATTGCCACTATTGACGATTCACTCCAGGCTCACTTCACCCAAGTTTTCACGGTGAGATGGTTACAGAATCGCACGGCACGTTTTTGTATTCCCGACTTGTAACCCCGATATCTTTCTAAAGCGATGATCATTGTATTTCCTGTCGTCTTCCATTTAAATTTCATGTTCTTATTGGTGGCGCATTTATCTTTTTTATCCTGATCATCCCTAAGTCGAGACTTTTACTTTCTTTCTCTAAATCTGCGAGTATTTCTTCTATCACATTTTTGTTTATAGAGAATATCATAATTATCACAATTATGTCTCTGGATTAAGAGCTTTATCCTGGACTTCTATAAACGTTAGGCTTTTATTGTCTTATCATGATTCTCCTGCTCTTACCCCAATTTATTTGCGTTCGGCGCAACACGTAGTTTTCTTCCATACTTTTATGTATATTAATAGAGGGGCCCCGTGGCTAAATAATGACAGCCGCACAGGTCGATCGATCAAGTTAAGCTACGCTTGCCGCGGTTGGTCTGTGGATGGGTGACCATCTTTACATACCGAGACCCCTCCGTGCCTCGGAAAACACGTTAAGCCGTTGGTCCCGGCTGTCATTCGTAGATCTTTGACAGTCGTTACTGGTAGTCAGAAGCCCGAAAGTCTGACAACCAGTCTTACCTAGGGGTATCGTATTACCCAGTAACTGGGTTGTGGAGGTCAGATAGGCAGTCGCTCCATGTAAAATACTGGTATTCAGCTGCATCCGGTTAGACTGGAAGCCGACCCCAACATAGTTGGGAAAAGGATAGGCAGATGATGACTTCTGTATTAGTCGTTATCTCGGCAGTCACCCCCTTTCTAGCCGTAAATATAGCTTTCATAAATATCTTCAAACATTAAATTACTTTGTATCTTCATCTTGAGTTAAACTCTATGAATATACAGACAGTACAACTTTTGAATCCTCGTTTGGTTCATAAACTAAATCTAAGGCTAAAATCGTTGCGTTCGTTTGTAATGCCAACACTCCAGTAGGCGCGCCTCAACTTGGGACGTTAGTGCTCGCGTGCTCACTTGTAGAGCACTATTAATTTAAAGATTTTCGAAGGAAAGTTTCATGAATAGTTAAAAATATGCTTTCATGTTCAAGAAGGCTTTATTATGAAACTAAATGAGGCACAAGGAATACGTAATGTAATGTAATGTAGAGGAATACCATTAGTGTGTCCGTGAGCGACCTTCAAATTCTAGGAGTGCGATCTACAACGGTAGAACGCGCGCCAACTGGAGTGTTAAGATACCCAAATCTAATCATGTCTATGGAACAAGGACGTGGGAATGCATGCTACCGTCTATTATGAATGACTTGCCGTCAGAAATCTGACGAAATAAATGTGAAGAATTGCTCGAAGGTGCTAAAGAGATACTTTTTGGATTGTGGTACAGTCTAGGCAGTGTTTTTTTGGTACCAATATCTACTATACTTTACTGTACTATTGCGATAATTCTGTTAAATGTAGAATCAATATTATTATGGCATCGAGTTGCCGTGTCTGGCATACCTCTGGTAAACCCGCGATGGTTTGTGCGGTATGTTAATGCTTGTTAGAAGTCTTGAAAAAGTTTTGAATAAAAAAAAAACAATTCTCTCAAAACATGCCTGTTCAACTCAACCCACAAACAACCGGTTTCTCTCAATATCAGTGTATTTTATAACCCGTCATATGAAAATACGTAATATATTCACATTCATAGTCCTGTAGCCATTCTACCTAAGAAATTAAATTTCTAAAACGTTCCTTAAATGCCAGTTTCAGAACAGTTGCAAACAAGGCAAGGCCTTAAGTCGGCCTAAATGTGCCACGAGGGAGAAAGCTCCTAAGAAATGACGTCACGAGATGTTCGTCGTAAAGTACCAACGCCCCAGTAAAAAGGTTTCTTTCAAATTTTCTGTCTAAGGGGGAAAAGTGTCTTCTTCATTTTATGGTTTTCTTTTTTAGTTTTTGTAGTTCTAATCGGTGCCGCAATGTCGGTCTATCTGTCTTATTGAATTACTTCACTTATCCATCAACCCGCACTGAGCCCATGTTGTAGATTACAACTTACTCCGTCGCACAGACAAGAGGCTCTGAGTCCCGGCAGATGGATGTGAGCGGGAAGTGAGCTGTCATTAGGGATTAACACTTGACACTGGTCACTTCAAGCTCACCTTTTTTTTTTTTGGGTGGTAGGTTATCAAATAACTTCTCCCGCTCTGGGCGGAGCGGGAGGGCGTGTCAGACTTTTACTGACTAAAACCCACCCGTGTTCCTTCAGTTGCTTGTGCAAGGGCCACGGTATCTCTTTCGAACAACCCGCGACCCTGGCAAGCATCGGCCTCAGCGGACTCCATCAGTTATTGCTGACAACTCTTTGAGGCGCGCGTGGAACACAACGCGCCGTCGACCCGGGTCTGGTCCTTACCGGACGGCGAACTGCCCATTGCTCGCCGCCCACAAGCCCGCGCCTACGGTGGCCGGGAGTCGGCTCTTGACTCCCGACGCCCAGGGCGTCTCCTGCGGCGACTAGGGACGTGAGGGCGCAAAGATTGCCTCTCCCTCACGCGTTCCGCCTCCTCCTTCGCAAGCATTACTGCTTCGCAGAAAGAGGTGACTGCTTCCCATGCACTCTCGGTCCGTACCATGGCCTGGACCAGGGCCGGACGCGAGAGATCGCCGCCGCCGATCGCCGCCGTGAGGACGCGGCGGTGCTCCACCCATGCCGAGCAGACCTCCACCGTAAGCCGGGCAGACCTCCACCGTACCTTCAAGCTCACCTCACTTATGATTTCGCGGTGAGATTTTAACAGAATCGACCGGCTGATAGCATTTTGAATTGCGTACTGGCGTTTCAATTCACTACCTACTAGTCAGCCTTTGTGATATTGTAAAATATTTGTGTTTAGTTATAATGTTTACCTATTCTTGTTATTGATGGAAAACTAACTACTAGTATTTACATAAAAATATAGGCAATATTGTTTATGGGTCTACATCTGCCAACAAACAGCTTTACAGTTTGGCAAAAGTAACATTTTTTGTAATGCTTAGAAGGCCGCCACGAACAAACGCTTTATTTATTTATTTTTTTCATTTTATAGGTTGATTAAGTTATTTAATTAGATAATACAAGCCCCAAACTAGTCTTACCAATGGGTAACGTGTTACCCAGTAACCCTTTATTCTCAATAACATTTTCTCTCATAAAAATAACTGAACCTAATAAATAAAGTAATTTATTTTTAAACCAGCGCGCTAATCGTTCACACATATCAAAGAAAAACTAGGAACATAGCATACAAGTGCCGATAAATCTAGGTTAGACCTAAATAGTACGAGCAACGATCACGCATTGAGCAAGTATTGCAAACAAGATATCCATCGGCACACATTATAATGTAAATAGTTAATGTTAGCGTTAGACTAATTATGTATTTACAAAACGACTAAAAGATACTAAAAATCGAGGCGACTGTACGCACTGTACATTGCTTCTTGTGAAATTTATCACTACATAGTATAAAACAAAGTCGCTTCCCTCTGTCTGTCCCTATGTATGCTTAGATCTTTAAAACTGCGCAACGGATTTTGATGCGATTTTTTTTAATAGATAAAGTGATTCAAGAGGATGGTTTATATGTATAATACATGCATAATATAGTAGAGAAACGCTAATAATTTTAGAGGTTGCTAATGTGATGTCGTAAATAAACACATTTTTTTGCGCTTACCTTGCAAACGCTGGCTGATCCTTACGAGATAGATCAACATAATGAACTACAGTATTGTACACCTTAAAAAGGTCTACAAAAAAGTCCGCGATGGCATATGTCTATCTCTTAGAGATAACCCATAATAACCATTTTTTTCCGATACATTTTACGAGAAAAAATTGCTCTAAAATTATCAGTGTTTCTCTACTATATTATGCATGTATTATACACAAACCTTCCTCTTGAATCACTCTATCTACTAAAAAAAACCGCATCAAACTCCGTTGCGCAGTTTTAAAGATCTAAGCATACATAGAGACAGACAGACAGCGAGAAGCGACTTTGTTTTATTATACTACTATGTAGTGATCAGCATTGCACCCGTGCGAAGCCGGGGCGGGTCGCTAGTAGAAAATAAAAAGGAAAGATGTCTGCTCCTAATTTAATAATAAGGGGAGCAGTGGTCACCCAGTAGTAACGGCCGCGCTCACGTGTTGTAGGTCGTAGGTTCGAACCCAGGCAGGCGCTTTACTGTCTGTAAATAATTTCATCACCATTGCTCTCAAAATGAAACAAACGAAAGAACGAAGAACGAGAAAACGAGAAGAACGTCGTGAAACATGTGACATCTACTTACTCGCACTGGGCCTGTCTGGCTGATTATGCTCCCAGTTCTGTGTCTCCCTCATCCGTTTTTCTCACGAGTTTGGGTATATCGTCGGGCCAACGCGTTTCTGTCTGACTGACTCCGTGACAATTCACAAGTGCCTAAAACGTTTACTTGAAGTACATGCTTTGAGCATGTGAGTCCCAAACGGCCAGTGTTAAAAAAAATATCGAACGCATGACTCCAATTTAATTTCATTTTTATCTCTGCATGTATACAACGTGTAACGGAAAGGGGGTATCAACCCTGAAGGAGGTGAATGTGCTCATGAAACTCAACAACTTTCCCCAAAGAACATAGGTCGAAATATAAAAAAAAAATTTGGCCCTCCCTTACAAAACTGCCTACCAGCTGATTGATTTACTATGGGAGGGCCAAATTTTTTTTTCATATTTCGACCTATGTTCTTTGGGGAAAGTTGTTGAGTTTCATGAGCACATTCACCTCCTTCAGGGTTGATACCACCTTTCCGTTACACGTTGTATACACAACAAGTACAGTATTGATTGCGTTATATTGTGCGTATATCTGCCAGATGTCGACGACCGGCAAACCAGTTTATTAACCAACGTCTCCAACCAATCCAATATGGCTGCCGAAATAATTCGTGATGTCTTTATGCGCCAATTGCGTCATTGCTTGTGAAGCTGTCAGTTCTTGTTTAGAATTCTGTTTTGTTTTCTGCTACTAATATGAAGATTGAAGTTACAGTCGGTCGATTCTGTAAAAATCTCACCGTGAAATCATAAGTGAAGTGAGCTTAAAGTGAGCAGTGTTAATCCCTAATGACAGCTCACTTCCCGCACACTTCACCTGAGTTCTCACGGTGAGATTTTTACAGAATAGCACTGCTGGTCTTCATCACTCCCACACCCCCAGATTTATAAAATTCTATAGAATCTTTCAACAGTGATTCTTCTTTCTTCGCTATTGTGGCTCCTCAATTATAACATTCTGTGTTCTGCACCCTCATTGCGTAACACACTCAATCACAATCTGATCATTTTGAAGGATATTGTTAATCCATTGCTTCATATGTTCGAAAATATGTTTGTTCAACAACGTAAAGCACGCAATGAATGTTGTTGGACTGTCACAGTGAAAGCCATTGCTATTGTTAGTGTATTACGCAATTGCCCCGCTGGGTGTGTCATGATAGATAATCCTATCTTCGGTAATTTGGAGGACAATCTATATTTGATAAGCTGACTTGTATTTGACATTGTGCCAATACCTAGATATAACGATACTGCGGTAACTGAAAATGCCAAAATTATGATTAGTATTCAACTCAGTCCATAGAGTCTTCCAAAAAGGATTGACAGTTTCGGCAAGCGGTGCGGTTGGTGACCAAAAACTTGTACTTTCAATGATTCATAGAGAATGAATCATATTGGTAATCTACAGAGGTTTTAATCCTATAGTCGATAGTGGATATCTTCGCTCCGATATGATATCGAAGATAAATAAATATTAAAAAACAAAAACAAAAACCGACTTCCGAAAAAAACACTACAAAGTGAAAAATCACTTTAATTTCGGAAGTCGGTGTCTTTGGATCTGTATTTTAGTTTTTGCCACCGACTTCCGAAACTTAAGTTATTTTTCACTTTGTAGTGTTTTTTTGGAAGTCAGTTTTTTTTTGTTAGAAAGTTTTTATTTTTCCCTTTTTAGTGGGTCTGTTTCAATGTAAGTATCTAAGTTACAATAGCCTAATGTCAACTTGCACATCACCTTTTACAAAATATTGCTTTTTCCTCTGCAGGGACGTTAATTGTTTAGGAGTTCTCCTGGTATTTCACCATCGCATTGTGACGAGCATAAATTGCTTAGCCACCATATTAAAGTAATCGAATCGCAATCCGTGAAATACTTATTAATGAGACTACTCAATAATAAGTATTTCACGGGTTGCGATTGCCACCGGAACAATGCGGTGGCCATCTGTGGTCTTCATCATCAGTTCCACTTCACTAAATGGTGCTTTCCGAGAGCAAATGCACGAGTTACTAAAAAAAAAATACTATAGTATTTGAAGAGTTCCTTCGATTTCTCCAGGATCCCATCATCAGATCCTGGACCTGGACCTGATGACAGTGGGACCACCTGTAAAGTAAAACATTTAAAAAAAAAAAATTTTTTTCATATCTTTCTAGCCGTTTCGAGTAATCGGGGAACATACATAAAATAAAAAAAATCCGTCGAACTGAGACCTCCTCCTTTTTTGAAGTCGATTAAAAAGATTCATGTTGTGGTCGATCGATGATAGCCTATCGTAGCATCATTGGGATGACACTGACAGCTTTCACGGTGAGATTTTTACAGAATTGACATGCAGCCGGTCGATTCTGTAAAAATCTCACCGTGATAACTTGTGTGAAGTGAGCTTAAAGTGAGCAGTCATTAGTGTCAATCCCTATCATCAGACGGAATGACAGCTCACTTCACCTAACTTCTCACGGTGAGATTCTAACAGAATCGACAGTATTTTAGACCAGTATTTAATTAATGTAATTAAAAAATTGAACTGTTCATATCTGTACTGACCTATGTAATAATGTCGGTGTGATTTTGAAAACACATGATAGCCTTGTGGCCAAGATTTACGGTTATTTCAACAAGCACGGAGAATGAATACCGATATGTGAATGGTACTCTTTAGATAGAGGGCTGTTAGAAGTAGCTATACAGCGTGTAACGGAAGGGGGGTATCAACCCTGAAGGAGGTGAATGTGCTCATGAAACTCAACAACTTTCCCCAAAGAACATAGGTCGAAATATGAAAAAAAAATTTGGCCCTCCCTTACAAAACTGACTACCAGCTGATTGATTTACTATGGGAGGGCCAAATTTTTTTTTCATATTTCGACCTATGTTCTTTGGGGAAAGTTGTTGAGTTTCATGAGCACATTCACCTCCTTCAGGGTTGATACCCCCTTTCCGTTACACGTTGTATATTGACTGCACTACTGGCTTAGGCTGGATTTTTGCCCGGTTGATGCCAATAGGTTCACCCTCTATTACATGGGACCAAGACGGTATGTTGTTACTAGCTTAATTGTTTATATCTTAGAAACTCTCCCTGCCCTAGAGCTGGAAAATGAATCTAGCATAGACTTATAGAGGAACTTCCCATCTAGAGTGCTCTACTTCAAAGTAATCTCACGGACCGGACGAGGCACTTTTAAACGTGTCGTGTCTTTTCTGAAAGTAACGTCAACTTTTCTACTAAGAGAACCGTGCTGGGTAAACCAGAGAATACTAAGTAGGAACTAAGATGAATAAATTACGTTACTTTTCTAAACTGAAAACTCAAAGACTTATGTTTTGCCTTACTTTTGCTCTTTTAAACTTTAACCCTGACTGTCCAGACGCCAGCACATCAAGCTACCCGAAACTGTCAAATTTTCCCAGTCAACTTTGAACATTATGCTTTGACGATAAAGTTGAAAATCTATTAAAGAAAGACAGATTGTAGTAGCTTGATGTGCTGTCGTCTGTACATAGCATAAGCATAAAGTATAATCAGCCTATAATGTTCTCACTGCTGGGACGCATGATTAGAGGAAGTCAGAAAGTGACACTGGTGACTTGTAAAATTGTGCAGAAATCAGTTTTCATGTTAGGGGCATGTGATGCGGAGGAATGAGAGAAATGCCGTGAGAAAACTTTTGAGTATGAATGTGTGTGGCTATAAGAGTAGGGGTGGACTGTGTGAAAGATGACATCGCTAAAAATGGGGTGACCACTGAGATGACGGCTAATAAAGAAGTATGGAACAAGAAGTATATATTATACAGCATGTAACGGAAAGGGGGTATCAACCCTGAAGGAGGTGAATGTGCTCATGAAACTCAACAACTTTCCCCAAAGAACATAGGTCGAAATATGAAAAAAAAATTTGGCCCTCCCATAGTAAATCAATCAGCTGGTAGTCAGTTTTGTAAGGGAGGGCCAAATTTTTTTTTCATATTTCGACCTATGTTCTTTGGGAAAAGTTGTTGAGTTTCATGAGCACATTCACCTCCTTCAGAGTTGATACCCCCCTTCCGTTACACGCTGTATAGTATGTTACTACTCTCTGAAATGTGAATTAATTATAATTAAACTAAATTCACTCAACATTAAATTATAACATTAAATTATAATTTAACTAATTGTAATATTAGTGCTCAATCTTGACATGTTAATTTTTAATCATTATTATTTTCCTCAAATTCATTCAATGTTATTTCTTAATTTCATTTTTTATTTTTTCCTGCATACACCATTTATTTATGAATGCTCAATCTTGATATGTTAATTTTATATATATTTTTTTTTTGCTTTAAGTTTATAATTTGTATTCATAATTTATTTTCTCTATTTTTATCGTGTTTACACCTAGTTATATGTGCATGCTGTGGTCTCCTGCAATTGCATTATAAATTTCTATTGTTTAAGTGTATCCTTTGTTGGAGATCCTCAATAAATAAATAAATAAGAAGTCATGATGCACCGACGACAAAATAATTGGCTAAAAATGGCAAGAGAATGATTACTTCTGGGACACAGGCCTCCTCTGTGTGAGAGGTAACATGTACCTTTGTATCTTCAGTGGTAGGAAGTACGTTGTCAGTGGGTAATATAACCGGTTTTTAAATACTATTCATAGATAAATAGATGTTTGGCCAAGCTTCCAGTGTACCCGGATGCGCCATTAACACACAATTGTTGTAACCTTCGATTTGCGAAGTTAATTAAGCAAAACAAACAGCTGTCGTGTTTTCGCTTATCTCAACATCTGGACCTTGAACTAGGCAAACTAGTTTCAAACGGTATTTAAATAAATCCAAGTAGGTTTACAATGTAATATGATAAATGCGTCAATGGGTTGACATCTGTTTTCCTGTGCATTGATAAAAACCTTGGTTGGGTTAGCCGCCTTTATTGCTTGTTTCAACCCTCATCAGTCATCAAATTAAAAAAAAAAAAAAAATTAAACGTTGCCCCACACTAGGAATTACTCCTGTATTGTGGGTGCGTTTACAAACATTTAAAGTCACATACACAAACAGCCAGACCCGGAACAACTACTTGTAGGTCATGCAAATATTTGTTCCGTGCGGGAATCGAACCCGCGATACGCAGCGCAGCAGTCAATCGCTTAACCACTGCGCCAACCGTGCCGTGCATTTTAAATGGAGCGACTGCCTATCTGACCTTCACAACCCTGTTACTGGTTAACAACATACCCCATGGTACCTAAGACTAGTTGTCAGACTTCCGACTACAAATGTCGAAAATCAAAATAGTCCAGAACTAGGTCTCCATGGGGTGAACGTGTCAATTCTAATTTCCAAAAGTGCTAATTTCCAATGCCTTAGTTCAGATGGAGGAGCATCTAGGAATTTCCACGGGGTAATTACGTAAAACACTTACAGTAGGCGGCTAGTTTTCATTTTGACAGTTCAACGACATTCATTGCGTTATTTATGTTGTTGAGCAGACACATTTTCGAACATAATTATGAAGCAATAGCGATATCCTTCAAAATCATTCAGATTGCGATTTTAGTGTGTTACACAATTAGGGTGCTGCCGGTCGATTCTGTAAAAATCTCACCGTGAAAGCATAAGTGAAGTGAACTTGAAGTGAGCAGTGTCAATAGTGTTAATCCCTAATGACAGCTCACTCCACGCTCACTTCACCCAAGTTTTCACGGTGAGATGGTTACAGAATCGCACGGCAGAGCTTGAAGTGAGCAGTCAATAGTGTTAATCCCTAGCATTAGTCTACTGAATCTCACTTCACGCTCACTTTGCCTACGTTCTCACGGTGAGATAGATTTTTATACATAGAATACTCGTAGCACTACAGCACCCTGCACCCTAATTGCGTAACACACTATTACCACAGCTATTACTCTCAATTTGAATCATTTTGAAGCATATTGTTAATCCATTGCTCCATATGTTCGAAAAATGTGTCTGCTCAACAACGTAAATAACGCAATGAATGTTGTTGAACTGTCAAAATGAAACCCATTGCTACTGATGACGTGTTACGCAATTACCCTGCTGATTGCGCCGTAAGCCTGAAAGTGTTAAGTGTTGAGAGTCCTTGAAAGTGTAAGTAAGATGAAATCACTAAAAATGACAGCCTGGCATGAAGATGGCGTCCGAATTCGTAGAAGCGAATAGATTAACACCAATTATTTGAATTGAAATAAAACAGTTTCAGATGACTCATTTCAGTGCAGACACGTAGGACTGTTGAACTTTTAATTTGTCATAAAATAACCTTATCTGTTCGTTACAAATGAAAGGGACTATTATTTTTAAGGGATTATTAGAGGGGCTTGTGGCTAAGTAATAACAGCCGCACGGGTCGATCGAACAGGTTAAGCTACCTACGCTTGCCGCGGTTGTCCGTGGATGGGTGAGCATCTTCACATACCAAAACCACCGTGCCTCGGAAAGCACGGTTAAGCCGTTGGTCCCGGCTGGCATTCGTGGAACTTTGAGAGTCTTAACGAGCCTGTAGCCCACAACCGGGCTCAATTCCTGACTTCGGGCTCCTACTGAGTTTTTAGGTATTATTGTACCATAAGCTTATTTTCGTAGTTATAGTTATAGAATATATTTTTGTAATAGTTTAGCTAATTTTAAATTTTACTGTCGCTTTAATAATATTTTAGTTTTAGTATATTTTTAGGCACTGAACTGTATGAATAACCTTATTACTGTTGGCTTAATGTACCTTTTTTGTAAACGTTATTTGCTATAAATTTATTATTATTATTATTACTGAGAAATCCCAGATCGAAAATCCCAATACCACTTTGCCCGGGAATCGTACCCAGGACCTCATGCTCAGCTGTAGCGCTTGCGATCACTATACCAACGCGGCAGTCACTGATAAATTATATGATTAAAAATTCCATAAAATATTATTGCGTATTCTAGGCCGATGTTCTGTCATGAACTTTCTGATTTAAAATTGTAAAAAATCTGTCAGTTTCAAACTTAATATAAAATATTTATGTCTATGGCCTGTTTCACCACATCATGGTAACTTCCGTTTTTTTTTTTTTAATTTTGAAAGTTATCTGACAGGATAATTCCGTCCGAATTCCGTTATTGAGCAACTACCGCTGTATTGTCTTCTTCTCCCTTCAAATCCATCGAAAGGATGTCTTTAAAATATCGCTCTTAGAGACTGCTTATTGTGTCAACCTATGTAAAATTTCTACGTTTATATTTAATTCGCATAGAGTAGGTACATCATCTGCCTAACCTTTTCCCCACTATGTTGGGGTCGGCTTCCAGTCTAATCGGATGCAGCTGCATACCAGCATTTTACATGGAGCGAATGCCTGTCTGACCTTCACAACCCAGTTACTGGGTAATACGATTCCCCTTCGTAAGACTGGTTTCAGACTTTCGGGCTTCTGACGACCCGTAAAGACTGTCAAACATCCACGAATGGCAGCCGGGACCAACGGCTTAACGTGCTCTCCGAGGCACGGAGTGGTCTTGGTATGTAAAGATGGTCACCCATCCACGAACCAACCGCAGCAGGCGTAGCTTAAACTGATCGATTGACCCGTGCGGCTGTTATTATTTAGCCACAAGCCCATAATAAAGAGAATTCTGTTCTCTAGATGGGAAGGGCATTTGAATGTACCTGGTTGCTTAGAGCCTTTTTTGCGTGGCAATCTACGTATTGAACCTAACTTCACGCCTGTAATTTTCAAAGTACGTCCACATTTTGCCAGTTATGTTTTGAGTCCCATGCAATAGGGGCCGAGCGTATTACCGGGCACAAATCCAGACACCCGGAGTCCGACTGCTACTGAGAAGTTAATGACTGATTATCAAAGGTTAATGATGGAAAACCCAATAACATTCACTGGGTAACGAAGTACCCACGTAACACAAACAGATATTAACGATCATCAACTCGTCAGTATCAACATTTTAGTAAACGGTTTTAATAATAAATGAGAAGGAAGTTAGCGTTCTTGTCGCATTGCCATTCTGTCAAGGTGGATGCCAGCCAGACAGTACCAAGAATTAGTCGTGTATTCGTAAATGCTTGAAAATGTATTTTAGTATAATTTCTTTTTTCCATTTTACGTAATGGTAGTAATGGCAACATCTTACTTTTAAGAAAAAGTCGTAACTTTTAGGGGAGAACACGTATATAAATTCACGCACTGGGCCCGCGTGGTGGATCGCGGGCCGTTCCCCCTTACAGAGAAAAGGCCTGTGTCCCAGTAGTGGAAACGTTATAGCCTAATTATGCTTCTTCCCACCCCTTGGAGTAGGCAGACACTGCAGAACGCCACCTGCTACGGTCCTTACATACTCTTTTTGCTCCGTTCCGTTGGCGCAGTTTCCTCAAAAACTGCTCTACGGAGCGAAAATTAAAATAAAATTCTTTTTTTTTTTGGGATAAGTCTGACCTGAATATTCAGGCAGGCGTAAATACAGCTGCTAGCTGAAAACGACGGAGCGAATATATTTGATAATATTATGGATTTTTAATTACCTATTTGTTACGATATCTAATAGGTACTTACATATTTAATTTAACGTAAACTAAAGATGGTTGGAGAATAGCCAAAAATGTACCCGAATAAATTCCAAAGAAAGTCCTTAAAATTGGTATATATGATACATATGTAAATGAAGTATTTTTTAACCCTTAAACCCTACCCGGGGGTCCAGCAAACCCCAGAGGTTGAATATTTGTAGATATTTTTGCAATAACCAAACGCACTATTGTGCCACTCGAGCTAATCTTTAATCACGTCGGTGGCCATCTTTTCACTAGTCTAGCGTCAACGCTTACACAGTGTAGACGGAATTATAGCTATTTATGGGTCTGTCAGACCCCAGGGTAGTAATAACGTAGTATTTTGTCATTTATTTTTGTCGATACATTGGTGAATGCTTAGTTATTTTTGATGCAATATTTTAAAGGGTAAGTTTAATATTTTGATGTATTTATTACAATAACAATGGTGTTTCTTTCTGTAGGAACGTATATGGCCAAATCTAGCAATTTTGTTGTTTCGTTTTAACAGTTTATTCAATATTGTGTTTTATGTCATAGTTTTAACGATCAAAATTGCGTAAGATGGACCTACAGATCACTCAGTGGTTGCATGAAGACGAATCAGAAGATGAAGAGGCCTGTGAACTCGCTGTTCCTGACCTTCAAGGTCAGGAACAGCGAGTTCACAGGCCATGATGTGAGTGCACAGGCAATGATGTTGACGAAGACGGAATTATTGAAGATTCTTCATCGGAAGATGCAGCCGCAACCTCACTTGTGATAATTGGTTCACGTCAATACCAGTAGCAAAAGAATTATTGCAAAAGCAGGTGACCTTTGTAGGTACACTACGTAGAAACAAAAGAGAAATTTCAGCTTCTTTTCCTGAGCTAAAAGATCGCATTACAGGAGAACTTACGCTTTTCAAAATCCAAACAAAAGAAATTGTCCCCATGTTGTCAACTATGCATGCAACAGCAGATCCTGATGCAACGATTCAAGTACCAGAGATGATAGAGCTTTATAATAAGACTAAATGCGGAGTCGATTTGATGGATCAGCTATGCCACAAGTACAGCGTATCTAGGAGATCAAAAAGGTGGCCAATGGCAATTTTTTTTGGCCTCCTGAATATAGTAGGTGTCCTGCTAAAAATATCCACAAAAAGAGCTACAAAAAGACGTCATTTCTTGAAAAAACTTGCCATAGATCTGATCACCCCTCAAATGGAAGAACGATTAACATGGCCCTCTTTGCCCATGAATCTTGAAGTTCTCTTTGGTGGAATCTTGCAAAAGAAGCGGCCATTGCAAGAACCAAGTTCTGCTCCCACTGCTAAAAAAAGATGTGCAATGTGCCCAAGGGGTACGGATCGAAAAACCAAGGTCACCTGTGGCATGTGCCAAAAACCTCTTTGCGGTGAACATACTGATGCTATGTGTCAAGAATGTGTTACCAAAAACCATTAACAATTTTTTTGTATTGTCTAATAAGCAGATTATTACAATAAATAATAATTGTAATTAAATTGTTTTTTATTTTTTAAGTATGATTTTTTGTATATTGGGGTCCTTAAAACCCCTGGGTAGCAATAGTGTTTCTCCTAGAATGGGTAGGGTTTAAGGGTTAACCAAAATATTAAAATATATCAGCAGTTTAAGAATAAGGAAAAGAAACAAGCTTGATTATTTCTGTCTTTGTTTCTTTTTAATAAGAATTCGTTTCGTATAACATTTGTATAACGATTAAAATATTAAAAATTATAGTCAATGACTCATTCGGCTCTATATATTAAGATTAGACTAGATTTGTTGAAGATTTTAAAACTATGCGCGTCACCATAAATAATTAAAATCTCTTTCGTGCTGAACCATTTTCCCGCCGTGTCAAAAGTCAACGATCTAAATTTAAAAAGAACAAAGAAGTTTGTACACACTTCGAATAAATAAATACGTAACGAGTTTTACGTTTGGATAACACTATTCGCTATTGGTATTGGCGCGCAGTACGCGTTGAGTGGCCGAGCCGGTACGATATTCAGTTGATAATTATTTTATTTACTTTTGTAACGAGAGCGCGCGTGAAGCTTTGTTTGTGTTGTTCTTCCCAGCGCTCTGAGCGCACGTGTTCCTGTTTTGAAATTTCTTTTTTAATGTTCCAATGAGTTTTATGTTTTTTTTTTGGTGTGATTAGTCGATTAGTGTGGTTTTCTTTTTAAATCGATTAAAGAGTGTCGTCTTTTAAGTGATCAGTGTCAATTTGGGAGTAATTTGTGGAGAGTGGCGAGTACATTGCCTTGTTTTTGGCATCATATTTTGGCAAAGGAGTAACGGTCACGGAATTACAGCGAAATTACTCAAGAATGACGCTGCGTGAGTACTTATAAAATATATGTTTAAATTCTCTCTTGTTTATGTGTATTTTGATCTTCAACATAGTTTATGGAACTTTTACACCTTTTGTTAAATGAAATGAATTTGTTTATTCCGAAAATGGGATATCGGAATCACGTTTACACGTCATATTAAAAAAAAACCGACCAAGCGCGAGTCGAATTCGCGCACGAACGGTTCCGTACCATTATCTATAAAAACGGCAAAAAAAATCATGTCTGTTGTATGGGGCTCCCTTAAATATTTATTTTATTCTGTTTTTTAGTATTTGTTGTTATAGCGGCAACAGAAACACATAATCTGTGAAGATTTCAACTGTCTAACTATCACGGTTCATGAGATACAGCCTGGTGACAGACCTTCGGACGTACGGACGGACAGCGGAGCGGGAGTAATAGGGTTCCGTTTTTCCCTTTGGGTACGGAACCCTAAAAAGCTACATACAGTCGACATTTTCTATCGGACTACCCCTGAGAAGAAATGGCGAAGCAAACTCAGGGGTCAAAGTCTCTTTTAAAGTCCAGACATAATCTTGGTCACACAATGTGAGCACAATGTAGATCGGTCTTTTAAAGAAATTAAACGCATTAATAATATTATTATTTGGACCTTTGGAAGGCGTACCAGGGGCCGAAGCCATCTCGCAGAGGCCCTTTAGACAATTTTAAATGATAAGGAGGCAGCAACCGACGATTATCCTTCTATGCACTATGCAAGTGCACCCAAGGACAACCCCCAGTTGGTGCTGGACTTTTGCAGAACACGGAAGCAAATATATTGGGCTATGGGTTTGGGTGGCTAAAGTGGGTTGGTTACCAAGAACTATGGAAGAACTATGGCCCCTTGCCTGATCAATGTTTTATATACACACGGATAAAATGGCAGGGGGTGACTTGCACACTCAAAAATGGGCCCCCGTAAAACTGTCGCTAGCACATAGTGACGTAGCGACAAGAAGGCAACATGTCCTGAGATGCTTGAGGAGTGAAGAGGTATTCCACGGCTTTCAGAACAATCCCAGAGCCCGGAAGATGGTCAAGATCCCTACGAGCACTTACTGGAATACTTCCTTCCTCCGAGCACGTTTGCTCTTGCGAATCTCCACTCAAGCCGGCCCATAAAGGCAAGAAAGAGGTGGGAGCTCTGTTCCTCGTCAGTTTTCACTCCAGCCAGCCAATAAAGGCAACCCAGAGGCGAGAAACAGGACTACTTCCGGGAGATAGGGTTTGTGGGGTCGCTACTGCCCAACAGCTCGCCACGTGCTGCCCTCCGGGTTTTTGTATCTCTCATGATCTGTCTCCTCACCCTAGCTTCCGGCAAGGTAAACCGGCACAGGCTTAGAGTTCGTGCAAGCGCCACCACGACTTCCACCTAGAGATACGGTGGGAATATTATTATTATTAATGTTTTGGTTGGGTCATGTTTTACGAAGTTTCTTTGTCAGCAGTTTTTATCAGCGATTATTTGAAGGACAAATTAAAAACTGTCAAATAAGTTATCTTTGCTTGAAAACTATTTTGATAATAGAACATGTACTGTTCATTTTTATCTGAACGGGTGTAGAAATTAGTTTTTGTATTGATATTATCAAAATATAATATTGTTATTATGTTCTTATAATCTGTAATTTATGCAATTTATGCGTCAATGAGTCAACTGAGAATATCAAAATCAAAAGTCATTTATTCAAACTAAGCTGAGAATCAGCACTTTTCGAACGTCAAAATTACAAAAGACTGTCTCCCAAAACGCCTGCCCTTCACCACTTCCTAGTGCTATCGCAGTCCAGTGCTTGATATAGGCCTCCTCTAGGCAGCGCCACAACACCATGTCCTCCGCCTTCCGCATCCAGTCCGCCCCAGCCATCTTCTTAAGGTCTCAACACTACGCTTGCCGATACGCGGTCCTCACTCCAAGGCTCGTCTGCTTCACCGGTCATCGGTCCTTCAACTGTTCTCCATCGTCTTTCGGTCATCCAAAATCTACGTCACCAGCTTGTATTTAGCTCAATAAGCTACTATGATTATTAACTTACCACCATCTGTTTTTTGAAATACCGCCATCTGCCATAGCAACAAATTAGTTCGAGTGCTATTTGAAAATTATCTTGATTCACACTGCGTCAAATGAAGAAGGTACTTACCTAATACGATTGTCAAATTAAATTTCACAGACATGATTGAACTTTGATATGCGATTAGCAACACCCGGGACCAACGGCTTAACGTGCTTTCTGAGCCACGGAGGGGTCTTGGTATGTAAAGATGGTCACCCATCGACGGACCAGCCGTGGCAAGCGTAACTTAACATGATCGATTGACACATGCGGCTGTTATTACTTAGCCACAAACTCCTCTTACACTAAACTCATTCTACACTCATTCATCATTCCATAACATTTACCACTCTGTATGTACCTAGTGTGAACATTTACATATAAATACATACAGTATATAGTGTGAACATTTACATATAAGTACATAAATTGTCAAGTAAGTAGTTAGGTATGTCTACAATATTTATTTTCTCAATTAATTTGCAATGCGAGGCACTGATGACTTGTACTTCTATAAAAGTATAGGACATAAATCATAATTTCACACCTGAATACAGTGAAGTCAAAAATAAGAATCAAATATATATATATTTTTTTGTAATCATTTCCGTGTATTCTAGAGATTGGTGTGACATCTTGAGATTGGTGACAGGCCATGATTGTATAGTCTTTTGGGGGGATACTAGGTTCAGCAGTGGACGACTTTCGGCCGAAATGATGGTAAATAATGATTGTACAGAGGTTTAGGAGAGGGGCTTGTGGCTAAGTAATAACAGCCGCACGGGTCTACCGATCAGATTAAGCTGCGCTTACCGCGGTTTGTCCGTGGATGGGTGACCATCTTCATCAAGACCCCTCCGTGCCTCGGAAACCACGTTAAGCCGTTGGTCCCGGCTGTCATTCGTGGATCTTTCAAAATTTTCTCGCTCATACGCTGTGTACTGCCAGGGCGGTCTGCTAGACTGGTCTGCCAGTTTCAGCGTCATCACGGTCTGATTAGAGGCAGAGACTCGCTCTGGGTACTACTACTACCACTGGATGGGTCAGTAATCCCCCACATCGACAAAGCCGCAAAAATGAATAATTATTACCAAGCTTTAATCATTCATTTTGAGTTTAAATTCAGCGTAAGGGTCATTTCTAAAAGGGATAACTAGTTTTCCAGTCTGCCAGCACTGCTCACCGTTCTGTTATAAATGTTAAATGTATGTCACAAAGAGCTGTCGTAACTGAAGAAGATCTTGATTTAAAAGTGTCCTTAGGGTTTTTTACCCGTTCTTCTACATAGAGATCCTAGTTTTGGAATGAGCAAGTAACTTTAACTTTTTGACTAACTAACCGACTTTTCGACAATTCAATAGCGGCGGTAATTGGTTTAATTGAAATAAATGCTTTGAGTTTGAGTTTGAAAGCCTTTCCAACTTCCATTCCAATTAATATTTGTTTTATTTCAACAAAATTGTTTCTATTTGAAATTTCGTAGGACATCAGCAAGCTATTACGCATTTATGTTTACAAATATCTGTCAAAGGTTACCTTGTGCCGTTATGTTTCCAAGTACAGTCATTATGTCTGTTTGACATTTAAACCCATTGGTGTCACTGTCACCCTATGTAAGTACTATTTCTACATTCATATCTGTAACTAGCTTCAGCTCGCGACATTGTCCGCGTCAAAGGAGAAGGGGACTTCTGGGCCCAGCAGTTAACTAGTTGAAATGTGTATTAAAAAAACGGTTATATTTTTCTAAACGAAATCACAAAATATGGTACCATGTTTCTATCTAGGAAGCGAGAAAACTTAAATTAAGTTATTAAACTAAATAATCGATTAAAATGTTAATAATCGATAGTGAATAACTCGGTAAAATCTCAGAATTATGTATGAAAATCGAGTGACAAGTGTTTTTTCGTGGAATCGATTCATAGCGAATAGAATTCCTTTAATTTTTCTTGTGGCAACACCTGCCTGACATCACTCATCACTCATCTCGTTTGTTGTCTTTCGTTCTGAGTGTGTACGTATTTTCGATATTTTCCAAGTTTTATTGTTTAACCCCACGACCTCGGCTTTGCATAGGAGTTTTGACGGATCTTGCTACTCGTACTACGTACGTGCTTCGTAAAAAACAGCGATGTTATAATATAACCTCACTTTTACTATCACTACATAGTATAAAACAAAGTCGCTTCCCTGTCTGTCTGTCCCTATATGGGTAAATATACAAAAATTGGACAACTTTTTGTCCTATTTTGCAAACATAATTTTTAACCATAATGTATACAAATATTGGTTTGTATATATATTTTATCTTATTAATAAACTATCCTATGCCAGGCCAGTCAGTTTTTCAAATATTTTTGGAGTTATTTGCATTTTTTCAAATTTTATTGCCAAAGGACTGACGAGAATTGCAGAGTACTGATTAAAAACACATATTCGTAGGAAAAAATAAGATTTAATGTTACTTAGAGTATTTGCGAGTACAAATAGCTTAGAATCTAATAAAGGCACATTACTTAAGAATTAAATCACATTGAACTGGGTATTTTTAAGTACAAATATCTCAAAATCTAATAAAGGCGTATCTTATCAATAAAATCACATTGTAACTATTAAGACTACCTTTAAAATTATTGAATACTGAAAATTTAAAATACGTCAGTCTTCAAGACAGCCTTTTCAATTTGTACTGCTTATTTTCATTTTAACGTAGTTTCTTTAACATTGGACAATTCTAAGAAATTTAAAATTTGAACAAAAATAAAGCTGCTTACAGCAATACCGTATTTTCTATTACTAGGTAAACATTGCGTAATATAATGACTATTAGATACAAAAATAAACAAAGATCAGCTGTTATGCTGCAACAAAAATAATGTTTCTAAACATTAAAAGTAGTGGACGTATCAATAAAAACTACTTTTCAAAAACGTCAATCTTCTCTTTGAATTGGTAAAATATTCTATTCCCTTTTGTAACCAGGTTTGGTACAGGAAGTTTTTTTATTACTTGGTCCATTGGTACATCTGACACATCGCTTTCGTCTAATTTAAACAGAGTACCATCATCACTACAAATTTTAAGAAAAGTTACTCTCAATTCACCATCTTCAGTATCGACAGAAGAACAGATCCCTGCATAATGATATTCTGCTTTTCTCACTATGTATTTCTTTTCGGCTTCTCTTTTATTTTTTAACACCTCTTCCCTCGATAATTTTTGTTTTTTTTTAGGCGGCATAATGTAAATAGCCTGAAATGAGTAAAACAAATTATTTAATACTTTGACATGTAGTAAAAAAGATCTGAAATATTTAAAACATCAGTTCCCTGCAAACACGTCAGTCCTATGGCGCAAGTTTGAACAGCAGACTGACGACAGGGTACTGATGAATTGGACATTAATTTGAGGTTATACTTGAAATTTAATTTTTTATCTATATTTTTAATCATTAACATAACATATTTATAAAAATCGCATGTAAAAATGCATAAATTAAAACAAAACATAGCTACTAAAGAAAATATAGACTTACCAGAGTACTGAAAATTTGAGTGGATCAGTACAAACACATCCGGTGACAACGGTGTTAGCACTGACCTCGTGATGGCTACCGTCGATGTGGCGCGCTCTGCACCTAACTTCATTACAGACATTCTAGCTGTATAACGAGTTGATCAAAGTTCGATAATATTTTGCGGGAATTTTAAATTTTCACTTAGTACAAAGGACTGATGGGTAAAAGTAATGACAAAGTTTGTTCATTCTTTTAAAATAGTATTTTACAGATTCTGTTAATAAATCTGTGAAATATATTTTAAATAAATATTATAGAATATACAGAAATAATAAGATTAACGATAAATACGGAATATTTTTTTATACAACCACTTCATTAAGCATTTTTGTGATTGTGACACGCCAGGGAACTGATGTTTTAAGTATTTATTGCATTATTTTATAAATTAGCTTTTAGATTAAGTGATTAAAATTGAGTGGATACATAAAAAGGAATTTAAAATTTCATAATATATCGGCACATAACAAAGTGCATTTAAATTTTCGTATTTATTGACTGATGACAGCAAGTTGGACAACTTTTGTATATTTACCCATATATGCTTAGATCTTTAAAACTCCGCAACGGATTTTGATGCAATTTTTTTTAATAGATAGAGTGATTCAAGAGGAAGGTTTATATGTATAATACATGCATAATATAGTAGAGAAACACTGATAATTTTAGAGGTTTCTAATGTGATGTCGTAAATAAACACATTTTTTTGCGCTTACATTGTAAACGCTGGCTGAACCATTCGAGATAGATCAAAATAATGTACTACAGTATTTTACACCTTCAAAAGTTCTACAAAAAAGTCCGCGATGGTATATGTCTATCTCTTAGGGATAACCCACAATAACCATTTTTCATCCTTAACTTTTTACGAGAAATAATGGCTTATTTAAGAAGCAATTTTAGGCAATACAGCATTAATCCTTATCCAATTAAGTACCTTAAAAACATTGTGCATTTCATATAGATCATTCTGGCCCCTTACAGCATGTAATTTAAATGAATATTTTCGAAGATATTACAGTTTTAAAATGTGGGCGTTACTGGCCGGGCGGTTGGCCGGTGGCGCTTGAAACTACCCAACGGATTTTCAACTTTATCGCTGAAGTATAAGGTTCAAAGTTGATTGGGAAATTTTGACAGTTTCGGGTAGCTTGATGTGCTGGCGTCTGTACTACAGTATTGTACACCTTAAAAAGGTCTACAAAAAAATCCACAATGGTATATGTCTATCTCTTAGGGATAACCCACAATATCGATTTTTTATCCTATACTTTTTACGAGAAATAATGGCTCTAATATTATCAGTGTTACTCTACTATATTATACATATAAACCTTCCTCTTGAATCACTCTTATGTATAAAAAATAACCGCATCAAAATCCGTAGTGTAGTTTTCAAGATCTAAGCATACATAGAGACAGACAGACAGCGGGAAGCGACTTTGTTTTATAATATGTTGTGATCAGCATTGCACCCGTGCGAAGCCGGGGCGGGTCGCTAGTACTTCATAAAACTTGATTCCTGGATAGCCAAATTTCACAAAATTTTCAGTGAGGCCTTGTTAGTATATCCTCTTACAAATAAGGCTAGTTTGATTCAGTTAACACCTGGGCCCAGGAATGTATGGAGTCATTCCCTTCTCCTTTCCTGTTCCCCCGACCCACACTGTCGCATTGAATCGCCCGTCTGCGTTATTTACTTCGTCTTTGCTTGGCGTTCTTTCCGACATTTTTTCTTATTGCTCGGCTCCTAAGGATCTTAGCGTGATATTAACTATAGCCTTCCTCAAGAATTGGGCTATACCATTGGTACATGGGACGACATATCAAACTAAACATTTCCACTTTATGCTGACTTCTCATTGTACGAAAAGCCTTATTTATTTATTTATTTATCCTCCTACTGGAACGCCATATAGCAATTACAGCAACGGAGCAAAAAATTACTTAATGTGCTGCTTCCCATCCATCCTGTGCGTGGTGGACATCGAACGGGCGGCGATGGAACACGCACGCTCACACAGCGTTAGCTCAATAGTGCCATTACTCCATCCAAATCGCGCACATTCTTTGCGATATATACAATATTTATACCATGTCAGGTAAGTTAAAACTGGAAATATAGCTTGATATGTCGTGAAATGTTGGGGAGATTCCGATGTTTTTCTTTATAAAAATTAAGTAAAGGCTTATCGTGGAAAACTTGGTTTTGTGGTGACAGCTAGATGGACCGACGACCTTGAAAAGATGGCTGGGTCAGACTGGATGCCGAAGGCGGAGCACGGGGTGTTGTGGCGCAGCAGCCTGTGTGAGGCCTATGTCCAGAAGTGGCTGAGTTGATTGATTTACGAGTATTAAATCGTTAAATATTAGCCGTCGGCAAAGTTGACACTGTTGGTAGCGGGGCTGTTCATTGTGTGAGGCGTCCTCCACATTTGTTTGGGTCGGCTAGTGTCGGCACGATTGGGTACGGCCGGGCGGCAAAATATTTATTCGATTGGCGCCCAGCTATGCTGAATCATTCCGACCCAAACCAGTCTATAGCGCCCCTTAGCTGCTAGCATTCCCAAAAACTTTCCTATGAGCATTCCTTTAAAAGCGAAGCATAATCATTTTAGCATTTTTGTTTACTATGACGTGTACGTTACGTTGCGTATGACTCCACGTCACAATGTCTGGGGTGGTAGTCATGAGGTGTCATGGCCGTCTTTAGAGATTGCAATCCGGATTCTTCGAAATTCGAAAATAACTGAAAAATCCGGATTTCATTGACTTTTTTAAATCCGGTTTTTAAGAATCAAATTCGTTTTATTCGGATTTCAATAAATACAGTTTTTAACGAATAATATTTGTATTTATCGACAAATTTTCATTGTAAATAATCGGTAGATCGATATTATCTACCTCAATGCGCAAATCCGAACAATATTTGAATTGGTAGGATTAGGTGTAGCATTGTTTGCGCGAATTTGGCGCGAAATCCGTGATTGATTCAGTGCATGCCCATAAACGCAACGCAAACGCGCGTTCTGCGCCGCGCGCCTCGCGCGCCTCTCAGTCGCCTCAGTCGGCTAGTAATTTTTATAGAAAGTGGTTGTCTTGAATTGTGTGTCGTTTATTGTGTGTGCGCATGTAATATACAAAGCAACGTGCGCTACACAAACAAGTAAGTACTTACAGTTTTCCACTATTTTTATGGTTTTAGCCCGTGTGGTGTGATGTGATGTGGTGGCTTTAAGTTTATATTTACAAGTGATGTGACAGAGACAGTGGTGTATATGATTTCAACATTACACACCCACTTACACAAGAAACATTCGTTAATGAAGGAGTCAGCGCCAATGCTCGACAAGAAGACACACCCATAACTTTTTTTTTATATAAGGTTATTAAAATACGCATTACTATTATGATATGACTGACTGATCAGATAGAAATATAATTTTTTGAGTAATAATTTTCTTATTTGTGACTGACTTGCCCAAAGTTTTATTGTTTATTTTAGTTGATTTTATTCTGTCGTGTTGTGAATTGAGCGAATAAATGCAGATTTAAAATAATTTATGCTATTTTATTTCAGTTTTATCAAATCAACTTAAAAAACTCAAAATTCGAAAAATCCGGATAATCCGGATTTTAATCGGAAGAGAATACAGAAATCCGGTTTTCAAAAAAATCCGGATTTTGCAATCCCTAGCCGTCTTGCTCATAAAAATCAGTGCCAAGAATCCGATTTTTGTGCACACCTGTGTTAGAAGTGCAATGAATTGCCGCTCATTGGTGGGAGGTACAGCCACGTTATTCGACGTCAATCAGCTAAGTCAGCCCATTGCATCTCTGTGGCGAAAGGCAATGGCGTCTGTACTTTTAGGAACAACCTGTATCAATTCAAAAACTCTCCACCACTTTTCTTTTAAGGATGGACGGCCGGCTTGGTCGCTGATGTACACTGGTTAGTATTAGATTAGGTATATTTCGCATATACCCTTTGTAATTTTATTTTTTTGTTGCCACTTTTTACCTAAGTACAGACGCCAGCACATCAAGCTACCCGAAACTGTCAACTTTGAACCGTATGCTTTAGCGATAAAGTTGAAAATATATTAAAGAAATTTGACAGATTGTAGTAGCTTGATGTGCTGGCTACTTAAGTGGTTATAATTCTCTAAATTATTTTGTCGATGATTTTGGTGCACAGTAAAACTCTAATGAGTTTATGTTGACACCAACTTAAATCTATAAAATGTATGTGTACTACTGAATAAATAAATAATAATAATAAGTACATAGTTTGCACACACATAGATGGAGTGACGTCACTATATGATTTTTGCTGTCTAGCCGGCTCGTAGCCAAGAATGCAGACTTTTATTTACGGAGTATGTGAATTATGAAGAGATTTGGCCATTGTCTTTCCAGTGGTATTAAAGAAATGTGTTTTTTGAAGCAGTTTCGGCTATAAATTATATGGTTGTTATCTTTGGCTTTCTTCATTGAATGCATACAGCAGCTGGGAATATGCTTAAACTTTATTATTAAGTCCCACTTTATATTAAATCTTTATCATAAACATCCTATAATGTTCCCACTGCTGGGAAACAGTCCTCCTCTCTTCGAGAGGGAATGGGCCACTATTAAATCTTTGCCATTAAAGAAATCAAAATCAAAATATTTTATGTCACACACCTAAACCTACATGGGCACTTATGAAACGTCAGAAGCACGGTGCAAGGTGCAGGCATTGATAAAGAAGAATATTGATTTTTATTGTTTCAAGTCCATCCTAGAGTTCATTTTCAATCGAAGGGGTATTGTTAGAGTAGAGGTCTGTCTTGTCTTCATCCTCGTTTTACGGACAACTATATGTTTTTAAACTAACCAAGATGAGTGGTTGCTTTGATATTAAAAGGCTCTTCAGTAAGTTTTGAAGATACTACAATAGTACTTTTCTCGAATATAATCATGTAGGAGGCGTTAACTATGACACACAAATAGCCCTGCTGTTTGATTTAATGGAATTGTTTTTTTTTTTTTACTATTAGGTTAATAGGTTACCAGACCTAGCGTGTATCATCGTCTCTTATCTATTATTATGTAATAGTGGCCAACCACAAGCCTGCGGAACTGCGGCTAACCGCTCCTAAGTATAAGTAATACAACGCGTCCTTGGCACTAGTCCAAAAAAATCGGTACAATAAAAAAGATGTACCCATTTATCGAACATATTACATCAATCTATCTCTAATCCATTCTCGAGCTTCAAATCATCACATTAGTTACCCAATCACGTGCGATTCCCATTACTGCTCACTACCTTCGTGGGCCAGACACCGAACCATAATTAATTCAACTCTACGATCACGTTATCTATGGTTATACTGACATTTCAGCATCGACTGAAGCACGTGTGGGTTCTATTTTGGTTGAAGCGTGTGTCTTGGTGAGCGCTTAAAGCTGACCAGTATATCGTGGATTCTGTCAGTAAATAGCAGTGTTGCTTGCAACGGCTGATATCAAGAATATTATGTCAAAATCATTACAGTACATTTTAATTTAGTACCATATTTTGACGTCTGTCAAGTTATAAGTGTGCCGTTTTCTGAATGTGTTAAATTAATATATTGAGTCTTATTTAATGATTTTGGTGCCAGCTATTGTTTAGTTTGATTGCGGCCATGACGATGGTGCTTAAAATTGAATAATTTCTGTAATTAATATTGGGTTTAGAAGCCTTATCGAATCGGGACATCAGTTGATACTCCTTTAAACATAGAGCATAGTTAAAGAAATAAGTGAAATAGAAAGTAACGCTTATGATAATTTTACAAGGTACAACCAAATTCATTCACTTTGATAAAAATGGACAGAAATGAAGGCTGTGATTGACATCCTGTGATTCAGTGCTATGTGTACACGATACATTTTGGTTGCTTCATCCAAATTAAAACGCCAAAGTGAATCGTGTTAAAATGTAAATGTAGCTGAGCTAAAAATTTGGTTCGTTGGTAACACAAAGGGGAAGCCGACGTAAACACAAATTTTCACCTAATTAGTAACAACGAAAACATTATCAGCCTGGAGGGAACAAGAGTAGTCACATGTAGGTACAGACGCCAACACATCAAGCTACCCGAGACTGTCAAATTTTCCCAATCAACTTTGAACCTTATGCTTTAGCGATAAAGTTGAAATACTATTAAAGAAATTTGACAGATTTTAGTAGCTAATTAATCATCACTGACCTCTTCAATCACCTCCGATTAGTAAGAATACCGATAGCAAAATGACAAATAAAAATACAAAAACATCGAACATACCTCTTTTAGTGTAAAGTTCTAGAAAAATGTAAACGATGATATAATTTAATGACGTTTATTTTGTGGATGTTTTATTTAATTCATTGTTTTTATAAATAAGTAACTAATTGCACTAACTAATTAACTATACAAATAAATACAAAAACAAAAAGACTTAACGGCGAAGTACTCTGACTCTACCGCATCGCTGCCATCCGGCAACGTGCCCAGAAGACTGGCAGCATTGCAGAAATTTTCTAGTTATGCAATCCACTGAATAGCGTATTCCCTCTAATAATGACAGGGAAAATATATACAGACGCCAGCACATCAAGCTACTACAATCTGTCAAATTTCTTTAATAGATTTTCAACTTTATCGCCAAAGGATAAGATTCAAAGTTGATTAGGAAAATTTGACAGTTTCGGATAGCTTGAAGTGCTGGCGTCTGTACAAAGGTTGAGGGTCGCGATTCGAACTCGTTCAGTTTTGTTTTGGCAACGACAGCTGAGCAGGTGGTGTGGTTGCTTCTATAATTACAAACACCTGTAACAATAATTGCATACCAATTCAATTGAAATTATTTATCAACGTGACAGACCAAGTCGTAGATGGCCAGACGAGGTTGACTACTACTGAGACGACTGGCTTGCATTAGCAGTGTAAAAATGTGATAAATGTGGCGTTCCTTCCCCAACAAGAGAATGTAAGAATATATGGACATCTTTCTTTGTAATAATAAGTAATTTTGATACTAAGACAGCATAAGTAGGAGAATGCGAATGACCTGCGGGGTATTTGCCCAACACACTATCAGCAGCAATGGCTTTCATTTTGACAGTTTAGGAACATTCATTGCGTTATTTACGCTGTTTAACGAGCAAATTTTTCGAACATATGAAGCAATGGACTAGCAATATCCTTCAAAATCTTTCGATTGATATTGACAGTGTCTTGTTACGCAATTAGGCGGGCTGTTAATTTATCACAACATGACATTACCCACCAAAATAAATTGGTTATAACTTGTAGAATAAGTTGCTTGTGGAAGAAACCCATGTCTAGTTCGGACATAGGTACATTTATTTTATGGTCGAACTAAATACTTATGCATTCGTCGCACAAATGCTTGTATTTTTCTGCCAAGTTTCGGATCTCTGTGGGAGATTGCCAAATCACCTGCAGCGCCCGAGAATGTTAAATATTTGGGGCCAAGTCTACCGTTCTATACGTCTTACACGAGATTGTAGGCAGTCTTTGAGAGCTATCATGTAAATTACCTATTGGTTGTATAATGGAAGTCAGAGACGTCAGATGTGTTGTGTTATTTGTTTTTTTTTATTCTAGAAAAAGGGCTTTGTCGCACATGCGATTATGCCGCACTGGTTGGCTTGGCAATTTTTGACTAATGACAACAATCAATCAACAATCTTTAACTAAATCTTAGCATAGCTAGTCTGGTGTTATTTGTTGTTCACGTTATTTTGTTCACTCGCATCTGTTTGACAGGCTTGACTATGAAGTAGTAGTTATTATTAAACGCCTGTATCGTCCCACCGCAGGGCAAAGGCTTCCCTGCTCTCTTTCCACTTCTCTCTGTTCAAAGCTGCAAAGGACCAGTTCTTGTTAAAAGAGTCCAGCCGTGCGATTCTGTAACCATCTCACCGTGAAAACTTGGGTGAAGTGAGCGTGGAGTGAGCTGTCATTAAGGATTAACACTATTGACAATGCTAACTTCAAGCTCACTTCACTTATGATTTCACGGTGAGATTTTTACAGAATCGACTCGTTGCTCGTCCCGCCATCTCCGTCTGCCCCTACCGCGATGTCGCTTGCCTTTAAGAGGGACCCATTGGGTCCCTCATGGTCAAGGTCATGTAGTAGTAGTAGCAGTACAGACGCCACACATAGAGCTACCACAATCTGTTTAACTTTAGTAGATTTTTAACTTTATCGCTAAAGCATAAGTTTCAAAGTTGATTGGAAAAATTTGACAGTCTCGGGTAGGTTGATGCTCTGGCGTCTGTACATACTAGTTTTTGTAACAATTGACACCTTTATTTATAAACGTTGCTTAAAATTATGTCGTGATCAGCGTCTGTTAAACCATACATTTTTGAGGTTTGAAAATCACTTAAATTTAATCATCGTTTATAAATAGACCCCATAATTTAAATGAGTGTCTATGGAGTTTCTTGCCCGTTCTTCTCCATTGGTGTCTACTACTCTTTGGAATGGGCAACTAGGTACCTTCATATTGCTGACTGGCCGACACCATGACAAGTCAAAAGTGCCTGTAAAAGGTTTACCCTGTTCCTGGTGCCTGTAAACTCAAACCAAGTTTGAGTTTCAGTCCCTGTATTATCATTTGACACCGTATTTCAAGCGCGTAAGTACTAAGGCTTGAACCCTCTTCCAAATTAGAGGAAGATGGCTTAAAAACTCGTGAGTCTCATTTATTTACAAGGTGTAACTTAAATAACGCACAACCTCTTAAGGGGTCATTGTACTCATCATTATGAACAACTTTTACTATGGGACCAAACCGGAAATCACGAAAAAAAAATCAGCTGTTCCCTACATTTTGACGAGTTATGCGAACATAAATGTAGGGAACAGCTGATATTTTTTTCGCGATTTCAGGTTTGGTCCCATTGTAAAAGTTGTTCATAATGATGAGTACAATGACCCCTTAAGAGGTTGTGCGTTATTTAAGTTACACCTTGTATATGTTGGATCCAATACCCTAATTGCGTAATATACTATTACTCTCAATTTGAATCATTTTGAAGCATATTACTAATCCATTGCTCCATATGTTCGAAAAATATGTCTGCTCAACAACGTAAATAACGCAATGAATGCTGTTGAACTGTCAAAATGAAACCCATTGCTACTGATAGTGTGTTATGCAATAACCCCGCTTTCGCATTTCTCGAATTCGGAACACTCACTAATGAAAGCATTCTATAAATATACAATTTACATGTTGTATAAAAGCGATTAGCGAACTATCAATACAGCTGTGACGTAAACAATCAGTTTGTTGACAAATGATAGGAATTCAAGGCGACTGTAAACTAGCCGACTTTGTTAACATTAGGCTGTTCGTCAACATTTATGAAACATCGGTTATGTGAGGGTTAAACAATACTTGTTTCTGATCGTTTTTTGTTTTGATTGTTGACATAATTATACAAAGAAGTTCTGCTTGAAAGGTTTTTTTTGTCTTCGTTTTTCGAGTCGATGGTACTTGTTGGGCTTAGGTCCGGTTTCTTGATCCGTAGTCAAACACCGTATAACAATAATTTGTTCGATTAACTGTAGTTAACTGGTCAAGGCTTTTTTCAATATCTATTTTAAGTATAGTCTAGCTTAACCATTGGCTGACTTGCCAGTGTAATGAGACTGATAGAAAATGCCTGTGGCATTAAGTCTACCTCTGTACATTTATGTGCTTGAATTATTAATTCATTTCCTAAAAATAGTTATGTTTTTTGGGGGTAATATTTTTCTATGTGACAACACTAGCCATAATGGTGGATTACGTGGTCTAATAATTTTCGGCCTTCTCATTACACGTAGTCCGCAAAAATATCGTCTGATGGTGATGAACATTCCGACATATCATAATATCTATGTTTAAATCCATGATAAACAATAGAAATAATATTTAAGAAATACGACGTTGACAACAAGAAAACTTGTTCAAAACACCTGTTGTGGTTGGAGGTTGTGGTTGGAGTTGACCATCCGCCTTATTGTTAACTCTAACTTCGGGTGGTTAATTTTTTCATTAAGAGGGTTTATCTCTTAGAGCCATGTTGGAGATTCAAAATTGATGATTTCCGACGGACAATAAAACCATAATGCGTTTAATTTATAGATGAGATATTGACGTCATATTATTGAGAATTTTATAATCTAGTGCATGGCTGAAAAACATTTTCAATTTTTTGTATAGTTTTCTCATCAGAACCGTTTTTATGCAAGCCTTTTTTTAAACTAGCGATCGACGGTCTAAGCAGATGCGAGATATTAGTAAAACCATATACGACAAACTTATAACAACATTACTTTATAAAAAATAATAAAATTTATTAGTGCATGGCTGAAAAAAAAAACACGATTACTGTAAGTTTTCATTCAAGAAAAGTATATTCAAAAGTGTCAATTGTAGCCACTTTTCGAGATATTAAACGTGTTAGTTTAGGATGAAATCTCAAATATTTATATTTTCTTTTAGACCTAGTAAATTAAGACATTTATGTTCTAAAACATGGTTTAAATATTTTTTAAATAAGTTATATGTTTATTTTACTATGAATTATTTAGTATTGCTAGAGCGGCGCGCTGAGCGGTGGCGTGAATCCGCGCCGATTATATAGCAATACTAAATAATTCATAGTAAAATAAAAATATAAGTTAATAAAAAAATATTTGAACCATGTTTTAGAACATAAATGTCTTAATTTACTAGGTCTAAAAGAAAATATAAATATTTCAGATTTCATCATAAACTAACACGTTTAATATCTCGAAAAGTGGCTACAATTGACACTTTTGAATATACTTTTCTTGAATGAAAACTTACAGTAATCGTGTTTTTTTTTCAGCCATGCACTAATAAATGTTATTATTTTTTATAAAGTAATGTTGTTATAAGTTTGTCGTATATGGTTTTACTAATATCTCGCATCTGCTTAGACCGTCGATCGCTAGTTTGAAAAAAGGCTTGCATAAAAACGGTTCTGATGAGAAAACTGTACAAAAAATTGAAAATGTTTTTCAGCCATGCACTAGATTATAAAATTCCCAATAAAATGACGTCAATATCTCATCTATAAATTAAACACATTATGGTTTTATTGTCCGTCGGAAATCATCAATTTTGAATCTCCAACATGGCTCTAAGGGATGAACCCTCTTAATAGTTAATTATTTGACCACTGGATAAACCAACATCATCATCTGCCTAGCCTTTTTCCAACTATGTTGGGGTCGGCTTACAGTCTAACCAGATGCAGCTGAATACCAGTATTTTACATGGAGCGACTATCTATCTGACCTCCACAACCCACTTACTGGGTAATACGATACCCCTTGGTAAGACTGTATGTCAGAATCAGAGTTCCCACTCTGATCACCCAAGGCGGTTGCCTCCTCGACGCCTTCTTCTTCGAGCGGGATTAACTCTTTCATGATCCCGCTCGGGAACCTACTTCTGGACCATCACGGTCTCACAGAAGGAGGCGACTTCCCTCCAGTTTTCTGTCTCCGTCAGCATAGCCCTCAAAGACAGGGACCTACTCACGACTTGAGCGGTGTTGAACTGTCGTAAAATAGAAACTTTGAGTTTTGTTCCTTTTCTCAACACATTTACATACAAATGTCCATTTATTAAAAAAAAAAAAGTGTGTATCTGTAAATGTGTGTGTGTAACCGACAGCTGCAGTAAATAATATGGCACACGTGTTTGTTGACACGATTATCGATATCGCTTTTAGTTTGATTATAATTAAAAACAACTATTAACTATGTACGGTAGTGGTTATTTTTTTGTGCAATATCGATGATACAGGGAAAGATTGTAAGTGTTAATGAGGACTTTTTAGGCGATTAAAATCACAGTTTTTGACTGCGAAGCATATTGGTAAAAATGGAAGAATAATTTTCATCATCAAAACTGTTTCAATCAATCAAACCTTATAACCAAGTTTTCCACTCAATAAAACATTTCATCACCATGAAAGCGTTACGGCTACTTTACACAGCATGATTGATGATGCGCCGGAGTCACTCTACGTCACACTGTGTGACGTAGTTTGTCTGTCTAGCCTTTTCCCAACTATGTTGGTATCGGCTTCCAGCCTAAACGGATGCAGCTGGATACTAGTATTTGACATGGAGCGACTGCTTATCTTCTAAAACTGGGTTTCAGACTTGGTTAGACTGGGTTAGCCTTCTGACCATCCGTAACGACTGTTAAAGATCCTTTCGAGGCACGGACGGGCCTTAGCATAATCAACCTAAAACATTCCCACTGCTGGGAAACACAGGCCTACTCTCTGTAAGAGACAGTGGGGCGTAATCCACCACGCGGACCCAATTCGGGTTGGTACATTTCACATGTCTACAAATTTTTAGTTCTAGAACATGCCGGTTTCATCACGATGCAAATAAAAAAAAAAACCCTTCCGCAAATAAATGTATTTTCTTTCTGTTTTCCCTCACCGTTTTGAGAGCAGTGGTGATAAAATTATTTACACAAAGTTAAGTACAGACGCCAGCACATCAAGCTACCCGAAACTAACAGATTTTCCTAAAGTTGAAAATCTATTAAAGAAATCTGACAGATTGTAGTAGCTTGATGTGCTGGCGTCTGTACCTACCCGGGCTCGTTTCTACGTTTCAACTGGACGCCACTGCCTTGTAACTGCGCAAAAGGTAATAGGTAATAGGTGTAGTTTGCAGGTGTTTCGGATTTGATAAGGTTGATAACACATTATGATATGCACCAAAACATGATAGGCAACTACCGAGTTTAAACGAAGCGACATTGGGTACCTGTCGTTTTCCTCTTAAAGAATAATTATGGCTTTCATTATTTTGGTGGAGTGCACGCGTAAGTTCTTTTGATTACATAAATCTATTTTTGTCTCCTTTAATCTTTTCATTTCTGCGCCTTTCAACTAATATGGATCATGAACCATTTAATATTACCGTTAGTACTTAGTTCTAGACTGTTTCTTCTATTTAACGTTGTACAATCCACATTTTCTGTTCATATATTTATATGCTTAATACCTGGGCATGTGGCGCGGAGGAATGAAGAAAATTTTATAAGGATAGTTTTGTGAAAGTCGAAATGGCTAGAAAGTGTGACTGAGATCACGGTTAATAGATAAGTATGAAGTATGTAAGAAGAAGACAGGTTGCGCTAAAATGAATTGGGCAGGAGAGATGCATGAAGAAGTCTCCTTGTGTAGCACAGTTTGTTCCGCCAGATACTTAGTATAGAGCAAAATAGGTTGGAAGTTTTTTAGGTTCTACTTTAATCTTTTAATGCTGCAAGTGGGACTTAGTATAGCTAGCTCTTCTAGACACTATCACTACATATTATAAAACCCGCCGCGTCTGTCTATCTGAACGCGATGAATTCAAAAACGCGCGAACGGTTTTCAGCAATGGACGGAGTGATTCATGAGGAAGGTTTAGGTGTAGGTATAATTCATTAAAGTTTTGTGTAAGTTTGCTGGAATATGACGGTGATTGTTGAAGGTGTCGGAAAAAATCATGTCGACTCGGAGCTTAACTGGCGTGAGCCGCGTAAACCAATAAAGTTACTCGTATATGAAAACAATGTATAAGTGGGATATTTTCCGACACTCACGCGGAGGAAGCCACGGACAAAAACGACCAATGAATAGTACGGTACCCTGAGCTGCCAACCCTACTACCGAAATTACTGACTTGCTAGTCTTTTCACCATGACATGGGCTATTCTCGGATATATCGTGCTGTCACGAATGAAGAAGAAGAACTGCTAACATATACAACGTGTAACGTTAAATGCGCAAAACCTGAAGATAGTTTAATCAGAATAACGAGCAGAATTAATTGAACCAATGTCAGCGCGGCGCAGCGGCCCGGTGACGACTCCTCCCTCGATAAAGCGTCGTCGCAGACGTAAGAAACGATCAGAATGGCCAGTAAAACTAAAACAGCACATACAACCTTTACAATTTTTTTAATGACTTATTTTCTCTGTGAAATAGGTCAATTGAATTAAAAATCAGTTGGGGTGTCTGAGGTTTTGCGCATTTAACGTTACACGTTGTATACATAAACTCGCGCCTTTTTTCCTTGAGTTAGGCAGAAATTAAATGCTAACATGACATACCCATGTTGTTTATCAAGTATCAACATTTTTATTTTTTTGACGATCAATACAGCCTAGCGGCTATATAGATATACTGTCATACAGAGTGGGGCAAAAACTAATTGTGAAAGCAATTAACAACTAACAATTAAATCGCCAAATTTAGTTGCAACTAACAATTAAAATAATTAATTGTAATTGTAACATATCGCAATTAACAATTAATTAATTGTGCTTGTAAAACTTTGCAATTACAATTGATTAATTGTTAATGGTTTGATACACGTTTACAATTACAGTTAACAATTAATAAATGTCATTAACTGAAAAACATAATGCAAACAATACAAGAGCCTTAATATTCCTTAATATTCTCAAAGGTATGTAAAGCCTAGATTTAAGCCAGAACATTACGTAAAAGTGTAGCACAGGTACCTAACTCGAATAATTCAGGATTGATGATTGATGACGATGCCGATGACGATGACGACGACGATTTAAATGACGATGACGATGACGATGACGATCACGATGACGATCATGATGACGATCACGATGACGATCACGATGAAGATCACGATGACGATCACGATGAAGATCACGATGACGATGACGATGACGATGACGATGACGATGAAGATGACGATGACGATGATAACGATGACGATGACGATGATGACGATGACGATGACGATGAAGATGACGATCACGATGACGATCACGATGACGATCACAATGACGATCACGATGACGATCACGATGACGATCACGATGACGATCACGATCACGATCACGATCACGATCACGATGACGATGACGATCACGATGACGATGACGATGATGATGATGAAAATAGACGGAAATATAATACCTACTGTAATAATATTTGTGAAGTTTAATTACTAAGTAATCATTAAATTAAAATTAGTCATTCTAAAATATAGAATACAATCGACACTTAAAATAATATTTTATTTATTAAACTAGAACTCTTCGTAATAATGCAGGATCTTAAAAAGTGAATTTAAATATAAAATACATAAGATACCAATAATACCGTAAGTTATAATAAAATACCTGTTTAACCTTTTGGTATTATACGGTATTTTTACAACACTACTCCTGCCATATTTACATTAATCAAATATGTAATTAAATTAAATATTAATTGTTTAAAACAATTAATTTAATTGTAAATAAAATTTTAATTGCAATTGAATTAATTGTAAACCACAATTAACAGATTTAATTGCAATTGATTTTAATTGCATTTCACAATTAAAAAATAATTGAACTAATTTAATTGCAATTAATTTAGTTGAAATAAAAATTGTAATTGTTGGCCTCTACAATTAAAAAATTAATTCAATTGTGCCCAACACTGCTGTCATATATGTAGGTAAGGCGTAAAAGTAAACAAGTTTTCATTTCCAAAGAGTCAATATCGAATGGCTTCAACGACGCCAATGCTATTGTTTACAAACAATACATCAAAGGAATGTAGGTTAATTGGCCATGTGGGTCATATTCCGAGCTGTTCAGGGTCTCAGGGTACAATTTATTAAGGTTGTATTTATGATTTTAAAGTGTGATAAACAACAAAAAAAAAGTTTGGGTTCCTTTCCGCAATGAGGTTTGAATGGGTCATCAGAAATTTTGGGTGCAAAAAACTGGGAGACTTATGGATTTAAATAGTTGAATGTATGATGCAGGAAAGGACACCGCTATCCGCACATAAAGGGCCGTCCGTCCCAGAACTTCACCTAATAGATAGCTATTAGGAAAAGGTCAGGGGCGAAGTTGGTAGAGGTACCTTGTCACATTGAAATGGATGAACAAACAAATTGTACTGTTGGCAGCAGATGGGTGCCAAAGCTTAGGATTCAAGGCCACTGTGCGATAGCGAAAAATACAAAGCTAACATTTCTCGTCCTTTTGCGACTGGCAAACCAGTATCATAGTATAAAGAGGGGAAGTAGGCTATCTCCGGCCCAATCCGCGATATAATTGCCTACTGTCTCAGGGTTGTCACTATTAGCAAAATTTTAATTCAGTGCAAACCAACACAGAAATGTAAAACAAATAAAGAAATGTATTCAAGATTCAGAGCAGTATCATTTATAAAAAAAAGGTATGAAATAAACCGGCGCGCGGCGGGGCGGTGGGGGCGCGACTGTCCGCGCTTCGTCAGATTCGGTTGTCGCTCAAACCGCTAACAAATATTTATAGACTAAGAGCTCGTATATCATATATTATATCATCATAAAAAAAAATACAAAAAACTGACTAGTATAATTATATACTAGTCAGTTTTTTGTATTTTTTTTGATAGGCACAATGTAGTATTTTAAGGACCATATTTATATTTATTTTTAATTAATACAAACATATCTATTGAATCACACATTTATTACAAAATTACAAATTAGCTACAGAAAAATACTTTCTTTGGTTTCGACTATTACGAAACGCCTTGTTATTAGACTTTAATGTGTAATATATCCGCATCCTTATAAATAACTTTTGCAAATATAATTTCGGAAAGCATGGGCAGGGCGGTGAAAAATGTAAATCTTTTATTTGTTCATAAACAGACATACCACTTTTGCAGTTTATGTGATCATTTTGAAATGCTTTTCGGAATATTTGCTCCATCCTCTTAATATTTTCTACAAAGTCGTCGGGTGGAACCACTAACAAAATTTGGTCTCTAGAATAATGTTTGTAGTGAAGGTACCTAGATTCTGCACTTAAATTGTAAACATGCTGATGCATGCATGCATGATGCGTTTAAATACGATTTAAATTGTTCGCAATCCTCGTGACGATCCATGCATTTTTTCAATAAGGCTCCGCATACGTAAAAAAAAGCATTTTTTTCGGGAATATCAAATTCTATATAGTCTGAACAACTAATATCAAGCAAAACACTATTTGACTGCAATATCTCTGGTTGGTTAATATTGATAACGGGTGGAGCGTTATTGATTTCAGTAGCGTCATTATCCGTATTTTTGTAATCACTTAAGTGAACTAGGGATTCTATCAAATCTTCCGTACAATTGCCTTCTTTCGGAGCCCGGGTAATATTGGCAAAGAAAATTTTACGATATGCAGATATAAATTGTCTGCTGGTTGGTTCTAGAGCATTTCCATTTTTCGATCTAATTTTACCAAAAAAATTCTCAATCACGTCCTGATTAAGACGTCTTGTTAGAATGCATTGATATCCTTCTTGCTTAAGATCTTCGTACAGATGCAAAATTGACTGTATTGTGATCTGAAACCCTTGAATAAATTTCACGTTTTGAGTAAAGTCGTTTCCAGTTCGGGGATCTCGTAATTCTAATGTTCGGAAAAAAATCATCATTTTATTGAAAAAGTCAATCTGTTCTTTTCGCCCACAAAACGCTCTTTTGTACTTATAGCTGTCACGGAGACTCGATGAATTCAATGCGTCAAATAAATCGTTCATCAACATTATTAATTCGACTGTGTGCCTTGCTGATTCATCTATCACATTAAAATCTATGTATGTTGACAAACCAGCTGCTACAGATCTGCTTAAAAGTTGCGTCGCGTAACGAACTTTCATTTTTTCAAAGTTCGTAGAGTATATATGGCTGTTAGTCAATTTATGAGCTTGTCTGAAGCTTTTCTTCTTATCATGCTCATAGAATTTTTTTATGTGACAAAATTTTACAGCGCCATTTTGAAAATGAAAATCATACGCCATCAAGTTGGTACGAACCAACTTTATCAAATGTGGTGCGTCAAAAATATAATAAATTTTATAACCATTAACAGTAAAATAAGTTTTGTTCACGCAAATCCCTCTTTCTTTAGCAGCTTTTAACAAATCTGGTCCCATATCTGAAACGCACACTCTGATTTTTAAACCGATCTCAAAGAGTTTAATTATAAGTTTATCAATCCATTTAGATATATTAGCATCGCTTGAACATTCCGATAATAAGGCGTAGCCAATTGGCTGGCTCCATTTCACGAAAATACCTCTCATTATTACCACTAAGGGCCGGCGCTCACTGCCGGCATGGCACGGCATGGCACGGCAGGTTGCGCTAAGGCATCCCGCGGCATGCCGAGCCATCGCGCGGCTTGCCGTGGCATCTCGTGGCATGCCCTGGCATCGCGCGGCATTACAATATCGTGTACGCACGTGCTAATCTCTTGCCGCGCTCGGTCAGCATGAGAGACAAAAAAACGCGCGCGCACGTCTTTTCCCTCCTTGCCCCCGCGCACCGACCGGACCACATTAACCGAAATGACCGCTGCGCAAGTTTCAACCATATTTCAACTAACTTAGCAATCATAATTCCTCGACACAAAGTGACCCATTACGTCTTGCGGGATGCAATGGCGCGCCGCGGCATGCCGCAGTATGCCGCGGCGCGTCCCGTCATGTCGCGAGATGCCACGGCATGCCGCGGCGCGTCGCGGCATCGTGGTATAGAAATAAAGTAACATGAATTCTAAATTCATTGAAATAAGATTAAAAATAACTTGATTAGTAATAAAATCCTTTGCCGTGCCATGCCGTGCCATGCCGGCAGTGAGCGCCGGCCCTAAGGCATATTTTGCTGGTGTCGGCGATTGAACGCCATCTACTTCGTGGAAGCCTATTATTTTGTCGTTTTTTATATCATAAAAGACGTTCGTTTTTAAACTCATAGCGTCCATCACTAAAGTACAATGTTTCTCTCTCTCCGACATATTGTTTACTTTTAATTTTAGTGTTGTCATTAATTCTTCGTTTATTTGAGAAGTCATCGGAATGTATAACTTATTTAACGTACTTCTACATGGCAGACATAGAGATTTTTCTAATAAACGGTAAGCTTGTGGGCTGACGTAGTACAAGTTTATGCAAAACATTTTGTAAGCGATAGTGTATCTGTTTCCTTTGTTAGCACATTTTAAGTATGTTTGAGCTTTAATAAGTTCGGCTAAGTCCTTAGATAGAAAGCGATCACATAATTTATGAAAGATATCTTGTGAAGAATTCGCTGATTCATTTGCTCGTAAACGCTTTTTACATTCTATTATCTCAGATTTTAGTTTCCTCTTGCGTGGAGTAATTGCAGAAAGACCAGCACTAGTTTGAGTTAGGTTATCCGTGGTGTTAATATCCGTTTGGCATGATGAAGTGGCAATAGTTAAATCAATTTCATTTGACCCTGAAGCACTAGTTGTTTCTGTTTGACTTTAATTATTATATGAAGTTGTCATTTCCACTTGTGTATGTTTGTCAACTTTTTTTAGATTAGGCAAATTTAAACTCGGCAAATAATTTTTTTTTAGTAATTTTCTAAAAATGTTTTTTATTATGTCTTCTGGGTGGAAATGGGCTTCACAAACAACATGCTTGGGTTGAGATTTATTTATCAAATCCTCGCGGTCAATTAAGCGCAGCCACTGAAGGCGTCTGAAATGGAAAGCAAATTTAATATACATTAGGTATCTATAATAAAAAAAATGAATAGTGACTAAAATATTATCAAAAAAAAAAAATATCGTAAAACAACATAAAAAAAACTAACGCCTGCCTCTTAACTATAAACAAATTTTTGTTCTGTTGTTATGATTCGAACTTTGCTCTATTTATCCGATTCATAATTAGTCAATTACTTATTTTTAATTACGATTTTATAACTGTAAGTAGGTACTTAGTTACAATAATACCTACAATACTGAGAAATCGGCATGACTAAACGTAAACAAAGCAATAGCGGCAAATCAATTGACAGATCAAAAGTACCTAATAAATTCTAGTGGGAAAGTAGGCCTACCTACTTCCTCTGTCTGATAAAAAACTAATACAACAAAAAATAAGTAAGTAGGTATCTCATCATCAAGTAAAAATTATGTGATAGAATAAGTGACTTGCTTACCTTTCCTGTTCAATAGGTAATCTGAACAGAGACAATTCTGGAATCGATGAATTATTAAGACACCCAAACACACAGCAATATGTTTTCTTGCGATTATCACACATTTTTTATTCATTTAGCGGTGCCGAAAAGCCGTGACGCGCGAACCTCGTGCAGTGTTAGCCCCGACTGGCGCTGTGAGAAACGGGTCGAGATTTTGTTTAAGTGTGCGTGCGGCGACGCATAGATACTTTGGCGCACACATACAAGCCGCGCGCGGTGCGTTTGTATGAAGATAACTTACTTCCCCTCTTTATACTATGCCAGTATAGTAGAAAACCAGAAATTAAGGCTCGGTATGTAGGCATACCTACGCCTAGCTCTGAGACTTGGTTAGGCTCGCCCCTATTACATTTGGACTTGAACAAATCTAACGAAAAGTGGGTACTAAACAATAGTTAGGTACAATTCTGCCGAACCCTTCGGAGAAAACCAGACGTTTGTTTTAAAAATCCAACAAACTATACAATGTGCAGGAAAATAGCGAGCTTGAAAAGGTCACTTGTGCTCTAGGCTCAATGGTAGATCTTACCATGTACCTGGCGTATAACAAAGCCTCTACTATTCTACTTCAAACTCTCCAATTAGGTGAAACCTACCACTTGAACATACAAATAAACATCCAGATCTAAATAGACCACCAGTCGTGCTAATTGCCATAGTTATCTCGAGTTTTGTGACCCAGTTCTGCGTCGGCGCACGTCCGAGGCACGAGGGCCGTGCGCAGGAAAACGCCCTGTATTGTGTTTGTATGCGTGTTGTTGGTATAGTCTGTGTGACCTTAAGCCTAGAAGTTTCCTCTATAGAGTTTTGGCTCCATGGGCTTGCTTTGTAGTCTGATTAAGAACTTATTAAATCGTTTGTTTTGGGTTGGTTGGCGTTAGGAGTTTGGCAATATTGGTTGCTCTTTGATCAATACTGGCAATGATTGGCCATGTCGGCAAGATGTCGTGGTTAAATCATTGCTGTGTGTTACAAATATCTTTTCAAGTGGTACAAGAGCCGGGTTTTTTATGGGGAGATGGAAAATCCCACAGTTAAAAGACCGACAATCTGGTGATTTTCCACTGGATGTGGGAAGCGGTCGGTGTGGCGATGCTTATGCCCAACCAGCCCAACATTCGGCGTCTTTTGGCCAAGACGATGATGATGATCTTTGGTCTTCCGAAGAGAAAGTTTTTGCTACTGTTTGTGTGTTTCGAGGTTAGCTCTAACTTCGTCTAGCAAAATTCTCGTATTATATCATGATTTATGTCAGTTATCATAACTAACTGTTAATCAGATATCGAGTTATTCGAAGAGGAGGCCTTGAGTGCCTCTTGAATACAAAGTAGCGAAGAGATTATTAAGACTCGAGTACTATTTAATTATTTCGAGGCGTTAAATTTAATTATTTCGTCTTGCTTCTGATAGGTTCGAAACAAATAAGCAGGGTAACTGCAAAAATGAACTGTATGGTTTTGGAGCTACCATTCCTGTCAGATCATTATAATCTAACTAGCCTTTATTGTCCCACTACAGGACAACAGGGGATTATTCCATCCAATCCAGTAAAATCCCAGTGCTGATTCTTAAAGAGCACGCCACCTTTTTTGACTTCCATACTGCACGGTTTTCTTGTATATACGAGTATGTGAAGACGTTCGGCAATCGCATTGGACTATTAAAATATGTCGGCGGTGATATTTGACACAGATGAAAATGCTCAACTGGCTTCACATTTCTGGCTGACCGACTCCTTGATAGTTCAGAAATGCCTGTAATTGGTTTCTTTGCGTTATAATTATGTGCTTTGAGTTTAAGAAAAAACTAGTACAGCCTACTCTTCACCTAACCATATTCTTAACGATTTAAAACAAGTCAAGGTATACGACAACAGATGTTTCTATGTAAAGGAAAATACCATTAATTACATGTATGTCCTTTGGCACATATTAACATAATGCTACAAACACACATATATTACCATACCATATTTACTATGTACAGACGCCAGCACATCAAGCTACTACAATCTGTCAAATATCTTTAATAGATTTTCAACTTTATCGCTAAAGCTTTAGGTTCAAAGTTGATTGGGAAAATTTGAGGTTCGGGTAGCTTGATGTGCTGGCGTCTGTACTATCAAGTATAACCTTCAAGGTAGTCAGGTTTTTGCGAAGAAGCAAATAAGATAAAAGTTTTGGCTCTCTGGAGGCCAAACCTTTGATTTTTTTCGTAGCGTTTGGAGAATCCCCGGGACTGCGGCTGTGTGAAGGACGTGTCTTGACCTTATTGGTAGTGTCCTTCAAAAAGGTCAGATGCGGAGTACTCTCAAACGGCGATCTATGCGGAAACGTAATAAAGGGATATTTAGGGACCTCTGAATTATTTCTAATATAGTTCTTGCGTTCAATTAGGGGCTTGTTAATATTATCAGCCTCACTCACGATGTTTTCCTTTACGGTTTTGAGAAGACTTGTATCTATACAACGTGTAACGTTAAATGCGCAAAACCTCTTAAGGGGTCATTGTACTCATCATTATGAACAACTTTTACTATGGGACCAAACCTGAAATCGCGAAAAAAAAATCAACTGTTCCCTACATTTATGTTCGCATAACTCGTCAAAATGTAGGGAACAGCTGATTTTTTTTTCGCGATTTCCGGTTTGGTCCCATAGTAAAAGTTGTTCATAATGATGAGTACAATGACCCCTTAAGAGGTTTTGCGCATTTAACGTTACACGTTGTATATGGTTTTAGATAACCTTAGCCATATTGATACTTCAAAAGCCAGCGACGAAATAGCGACAGAATATTATTCCGATAAACGTATTGTAAAGGACAATATTATAATGAGAACGTTGACACTGTGTCTTTACATTCGATAGCGATGCTAAACTATAAAACACACACAAACAGGTTGGTTATTAATAAATAAATAAAATAAGATCCAATTTTCAGATGATCCTTAATAAAAATAATATTGCCGTGCGATTCTGTAACCATCTCACCGTGAAAACTTGGGTGAAATGAGCGTGGAGTGAGCTGTCATTAGGGATTAACACTATTGACACTGCTCACTTCAAGCTCACTTCACTTAGGATTTCACGGTGAGATTTTTACAGAATCGACCGGCTGCACAGGGAAAGTTTTAAATGCTGGATTTGTATGTGAACACGCGATATTTAATTAAATTAACCTAGTTTGATAGTTCAATATAATAATGATAACGAGTACAAAATATTGGTATAGGTACCTAAATGATTGTTTTCGTAATAGCGGTTTTGTAATGTGTTTATCGGCAATACCGACTTCCTGAATTCCTGATAGAGCATAATAGGTTCACTGAAATAAAACCGCCATTTCGTTAAACAATAATTGCACAATTATTTTTTAACAAAATGGCGGTTTTATTTCAGTGTACCTATTATTTTATTTGTTAGAAATATTCAGTGAGCTCTTCAAGAAGTTGAGCAAAAATAGTTGGGAAAAAGCTGGGCAGATGATATCGGTTGCTGAACAGTGAACATGTCATCATCTGCCTAGCCTTTTCCCAGCTATGTCGTGTGTGGTTGCCTTCCAGTTTAACCGGACGCAGCTGATAATTCTGATCATGTATGAACCTACAGAGATGTCTTAAAATTCGAATTTCTTTTGATTTGTTGCGAAGACGTTGTTCTACTTTCGTCTGACTATCATTTCGAGCGTGAGGCTGTAAAATTACCACAAAGAGATCGTCAAAGATGTGTTCCATTATTTTATGAGCCTTCCATGTTTCATATCGTACGTGACAAAAGCCTAACGCCTTCTATACTACGTATTACTCGTTCACACAAACTCCGGCCTTCAAACACAGGGGCACTTCAAGGATGATGCGTCATGGTACTCATAGCAGCAATTTGTTAATACTTGACAAGTACTTGTGTAATATTATTTATAGCGGATTATACAAGTTGTAACGTAAATAACGCACAACCTCATAAGCGGTCATTGTACTCATCATTATGAACAACTTACTATGGGACCAAAACAGAAATCGCAAAGAAAAAAAAAATCAGATGTTCCCTACATTTTGACGAGTTACGCGAACATAAATGTAGTGTATTTTTGTTTTTTTCGGGATTTCTGTTTTGGTCCCATAGTAAAAGTTGTTAATAATGATTAGTACAATGACCCCTTAAGAGGTTGTGCGCTAATTCTGGGACATGTTGTACATAACGGAGTTTATGTAAATAATGTGTTGGGTAGGCACGTTTCTGAGTAATTAACTCGTTTGTGGTTTTCGCATCAAAATAATGTTAAACTAGAAGTGCCCCGCGGTTTCACCCGCATAAGTGTCGTTCCCGTGGGAATATCGGGATAAAAAGTATCCTATGTGTTATTCTAATGTATAAGCTATATTGCTGTGCTTTCCGAAGTACGGGGGTATCAACACCGCCGACTAAAGTCGTCGACGCGGCGAAGTTAAGCCATTGGTCCTGCGCCTGATCTCTCTCCGGTCGTGTCGGATTGCCGTCCCATCGGACTATGAGAGTGAGGGAAGAGGGAGTACACCCTGTGTCTGCGCGCACACTTGTACGCTATAATATCTCCCACGCCCCTGTGCGCGCCTGTGTCCCGCGCTAGTCTCAGTTGAGATTTGGCTGCCGTGGCCTTTAGAATTGCCAAATTCTTTAAGTATATTTTTCTTTTTCTTTGTGTATAGTATATTGGCAACTTTTTTTTATATACAATATTATTTTTAGTATACTGCAAACCTGAAGATAGTTTGTTCAGAATAAGTAACTGAATCGATTCCAATAATTTTTGCACCATGTTATATTTTCTCCCAAAAATATTTAAAAATGGTAACAAGTTGGACACCGAGCGACACTAAGTACATATCCGCAATCATATGCACACAACACGGGTCACAGCCGGTCGGCTGGCGGCGCGTGTTAAGTGGTAACCAACTTTTTGTACGGACAATCAGGTAACATAACGAGCTTATAACTTCGTGATTTTTCATGATACAATTTTGGAATTTTGTACATAGATTCTTTACATAAAAGTACTAGACACGTGTTTCTGGTTTTCCATATACTAAAAATAATGTTGTATATTAATGTAATTTGTTATCATTTCATTTTGCTTTTTTGTGTTGTGCCGTCTTTTGTATGCACTAAATAAATGTTTTATCTACCTTTTCTTATCTATCATACCTGTCATAGTTAACAAAATAAAACATTTATTTATCAAATCGCCCCCAAAAAGTCTCTACGCACGACGCAGTTTGACGCACTTTTCATTTCGTTGTAAGGCCGCGTATAATTTTAGAGGCGCAGCAGTGCAACGACCTCGGTCCCAACACGTGGGTGTTATATAAGCGCAGGCGCAGATGTGGTACGTCACGATCTTATGTCATAGTGTGCGTAGTACGGAGTACCTACAATAGAAAGGTATTGGTCGTTATGACGATTGGTCGGTATTATTTAATGTTAGGAAATCTGATAGGTCATAAAATACATTTTTATGATTATGTCCTTAAGCTCAAAAGCGCGAATGGTCCATTTAAATTTATTTTTCAAAAGAAAAATAGTTTATTTTATTGCTGGTTAATTTGACAGTATCAGTGGCAAATGTAGTGCAATAAGCGCTAAAAGTCCAAGTGTTTCCTGTCAAAAAATACGGGCCGAAAATACGCCGAAAACAGGCCGAGGTAGTGAACAAACGCCAAAACACGCCGACACGCCGAAAACAGGCCGAAAACACGCCGACACACGCCGAAATAGGCCGAAAATAGCATGACGATCTTAATAAGTTATTTTGCGCCTAAACTGTCACTCTGGGACAGACCCAGAAGTATGATAATTCTGGAAAATTACGTTTTGAAGCACATGAAAAATAAAGAGCAGTGGTGGCCTAGTGGTAAACGCCACGACTTACGTGTTGTAGGTCGTGGATTCGAACCCAAGCAGGCACATAAGTTTGCGTAAATTATTTCATCACCACTGCTCTCAAAACGGTGAAGGCAAACATCGTGAGGAAACCGGCATGTCCTAGAAGCAAAAATTTCTATATTTATGTCTGTAATCTATATGTTGTACATAATAAAGAGTATTCTATTCTATTCTATTCTATTCTATCTACCAACTCGCACTGGGCCCGCGTGGTGGATTACGGCCCACTCCCTCTCATCGACAGGAGGCCTGGATTCAGCAGTGTGAATATCATAGGCTGACTACGTATGAAAACATTGCAGCTGCAACTGTTGTTTTGTTTATCCATATACTCCAAATGATTTGTTAGGAATCCAATTCCCACAAATCTCTACAATTGGACTTATAATGCGTTCAACATCATAATTATTTAGATCCTAATTCACACCGATTGCGAATAACACGGAACGGTTTCTATCTGATACAGTGAAAGGGAATGGCGAAAACAAGCAATCGATAACTTCACGGTCATATGTGTACTTTTGGAGCCCTTTTCGTGTTTACTATGTTATCAGTTTTCCCGGGAAACTCACACTTTTTTCAAGGGCGACTGGGGAACATTGCTCGTAAAACGAATTCCCGACAGGGCCGAAGAGTTCTCGAATGACGGACACGTGCTGTATAGTCGACTGCATGTTGCCTTTTTGTTATTGCTGAATCGGCCCACTCTTGGCCTCGATCACGCCTGATGGAAAGCGATGGATGAGGCCTATGATGGAATGAGCGTGCCCAGAAGATGCCTAAGGCACTGGAACCCTCACGCATCGACGAATCACAGCAGGCTGCTTGACGCCGGACTCCGGTGGGAGGGTGTTTGCAAACCAGGCGGCGTTAGCTGCAAACACCGCAAGGGAAGAATTGGTCAGTCAAATAAGGTGTTGGGTGTGACTGTCCAGGATGCGCCGAGCGCTTGGATCAGTTGAGTAACTGGAGGAACAAACTGCGCTACACGAGGAGGCTTCTTCATGCATCCCAAAAATCGCTGTCGTTGTCGGTGGTAACACTTTGACTTTGACCTTGACCTGACCTAGGGTAGCTGAGTTTCAATAGTTTTATACTGCCTTGCTTTTGATCCCACTGATGTGCAGCCTACTGTACTAGAAGGCGCAGTTTTAGTAGGCCCACTGGGTGAAGGTTGCTGGCCGTTCGTCCGTCCGTCCGTCCGTCTCTCACCAGGCTGTATCTCATGAACCGTGATAGTTAGACAGTTGAAATTTTCACAGATGATGTATTTCTGTTGCCGCTATAACAACAAATACTAAAAAACAGAATAAAATAAATATTTAAGGGGGCTCCCATGCAGCAGACATGATTTTTTTGCCGTTTTTATAGATAATGGTACCCTTCGTGCGCGAATCCGACTCGCGCTTGGCCGCTTTTTTACACCCAAGCTCATCATATCAATTTACCAAGCATGTTACGAAAATATCTCGAACAAAAGTTCCATTGTAATATGTCTATTGAAAGCAGTATCCTTTACAAACTGATGTTCATACATATTTTGACTATAGAATATTTTTACCCGAGCTGCATAGCAACTAAACAGTTCTGCACTCTAATTGCGTAACACATTATTCCACTCAATTTGAATAATTTTGAAGCATGTTGCTAATCCATTGTTCCATGTGTTCGAAAAATTTGTCTGCTCAGCAACGTTAATAACGTAATGAATGTTGTTGAACTGTCAAAATGAAACCCATTATTGCTACTGATAGTGTGTTACTCTGCGGACTGCTGATGATAATATGTTTCCTTCTAATTTCAACTCATTCTTAGTGGTTGTAACGGCAATCATATCATTTTGTTTTAATAGGTTTTTATATTTTATCGTTTTGATAGATTCTTTTATATTTTGTGAATGTAAGAACGTTTGTAGTGTAGGCCTTGTATTATATTGATTGTTTTTGTAATGTATATAACTACAAATATACAGTTTTCATATTTTTTTTATTTTAAAATACCTACAGTATAAATCTTTGAAATAATATAGTTATTACAAAGTATGATGTCTGTAATAAATCAGTATCAGGGCGGGATATATTCTTAAAATTACTACTAGGACAAGTGATTTCTAAACAATAATAAGTTTTAAGAATAGTGACAAAGTTAGTTAATTTATTTTGTGATAATTTACACACTAATAATTATTACGGATGAAACTGTGTTTCCTGTTTCACATCAACAGATCTAAGTAATTTCTTAGACTAACCAATTCTTTCTCTTCTATTTCAGTATCCCTACGCGACGGTGACCGTCGCTCACCATAAGATGCGTTCGCTGCTAGCGTACTACGCAGACGCAGTGATGTCGGCGGCTGTTCGCGGCGCCGGCTGCGCACTTGACTGCAGCGGCCGTGGGGACTGCATGAATGGCACGTGCTTGTGCGAGATCCGGTACGCGGGAGACGAGTGTGCTGGACCTAACATGCCTTACCATGCCTGTAAGTATCATTCACTGACTTTTGCTGCCAGCGTACTACTCTGACACAGTAATCTAGATAGCGGCCGTGGGGACTGCATGAACGGCACGTGCTTGTACGAGATACGGTACACCGGTGACGAGTGTGCTGGACCTAACATGCCTTACCATGCCTTAAGTATCATTCACTGACTTGCTGCCAGCGTACTACGTTGACACAGTAATCTAGATAGCGGCCGTGGGGACTGCATGAACGGCACGTGCTTGTACGAGATCCGGTACGCCGGAGACGAGTGTGCTGGACCGAACATGCCTTACCATGCCTGTAAGTATCATTCACTGACTTTTGCTGCCAGCGTACTACGCTGACTCAGTAATCTAGAGAGCGGCCGTGGGGACTGCATGAATGGCGAGTGCTTGTGTGAGATCCGGTACGCGGGACAAGAGTGTGCTGGACCTGACATGCTTTATCGTGCCTGTTAAGTGTCAGTAACTCACTTTTGCTGCCAGCGTACTACGCAGGCAAAATGATGCTAGTGGTGTTTCGTGCATGCGTCGGTAATCGTCTCCGAGGATATCAATTGGTTTGGTAAGGGAACTGCTGATAATGTGCAACTCACAACTTAAGCCTGTATCAACTGAATTTCGAACAAATAATTACTTTGAACGCCAGGTGACCTAATGCAGTAAAAATACGGTTCTAGCTTGTTATTGTACCTATCCATGTATTATATTTTTGACTAATGATGACTTTCATATAAAATCGATTTGTTCAATCAAGCTACTACACTCTGTCAAATTTCTTTAATAGATTTTCAACTTTATCGCTAAAGCATAAGGTTCAAAGTTGACTGGGAAAATTTGACAGTTCTGAAATCAATTTAATTTAAAGTAGCAATAAGTGGATATTTATTTTTTATTTATATTCGTGCTTCGGAAAGCACGTTAAGCCGTTGGTCCCGGCTGTCATTCGCAGATCTTTGACAGTCGTTACGGGTAGTCAAGAAGCCCGAAAGTCTGACGACCAGTCTTACCTAGGGGTATCGTATTACGCAGTAACTGGGTTGTGGAGGTCAGATAGGCAGTCGCTCCATGTAAAATACTGGTATTCAGCTGCATCCGGTTAGACTGGAAGCCGACCCCAACATAGTTGGGAAAAGGTGGTGGTGGGCAGATGATGATGAATAAGTGGATTATTGTTTAAGTGGAATCGACCTCAAATTGGAAACAAGGATTACAATGTGTTGATGATATTGCCTGATGTCGCCCTTTATTTATTGATCATAATATATTGTTGATATCTTTTGTCAGAGATCGTAAATAAATAAATAAATATCCTCTCTCTTTCCAGGCATAGGCGGCGTGTTTCTTCTAGTAGCCTTCGTCTGCGCGGTCCAGCTCACAATATGCGTGGTGATGGAGTACCGACGTCTGAAGGCACCGACCTTCCTCCGTGCCTGCAAGGTGACCACACAGAAGATGCTGTACTTGGTCGCGTTTTTGGCTTCGCTGATAAGGGGAGCCTACTTCGTTTCGCCGGTGAGTGTGAGTGACAGTGAAACATCTTTGATTGGGTGGAGGTTGTTCTTTCTGACTTGGGCTGCAACTAACAGACTGTTACTGGAAATAGAACCTATAGTTTAGGTTTCTTGAGAGAGCGGTGCCATCTCTGCTATGCAGTATTCCTAGAGCAGAAACCAGTCTCTCACAAAGTAATGTCAATAGTTTCTAATCTTGTCTAAATTTATATGCTGCCATTGTTTTTAAAGACAAAATAAATTGAATTTAAATATCTATACCTATGTATAGTAAAATAGTAACTGTACATTAAATATTTTTGGTAAAAAAGGCGTTGATACGAGGTCTAAGAACGAGTCTGATGCCGAAAATGTATGTCATGTTCCGAATTGGCGCAAAAAAGGCTGAACGGATTTGCATGGAATTGGGCACACAGATAGTTTATAACCTGGATTAAAACATAATGTTTACTTTTAATCCCGGTAGTACGTCCCGATATTTTCCGATATCAATGCGGGCGAATCCGCGGGGCGCTGCTAGACTTGTACATAATGTTACGGATTGTGTCGTGTGCTTATTGTGTGTAAAAGAATGTTCTTTTCAAAACTTTAAGATTACTGGGAAACTATCATTAACGAATAATCCGATTAATTGGATCGAGTTATCACATTCTAAAATTATCGAATAAGCATCATTAAAATTTCTTTTGTTGTATCACCTTGTTTGTGTCCTTCCAGTCGGCGTTCCAAGAGGGATGGGCGACGAGTCTGCTGTCTGCCTACTATCCGCTGCTTATGTCGGGATCATCCCTGATCGTCTGCTTTTGGGCTGAGGTAACTCATTTATTCAGTAATAATTAAATCATGCATGCAACTCTGATTGTATTATTGACGGCGATCTATAGACTTAAAATCTATTTTAGAAGAGCTAGAAGAGCTTATTCACGTCAGGAGTACAGCGCCATCTATTGGTGATTGTATAAAGTAGGTGTGTTTTATAGCGCCATCTTTGAAGATTTTGTGAATGTAGGTGAAGCTAGATGGCGCTATAGTATTGACGCTCGTGCGCAGCGAGGATAAGATTAATTTAATTGTTAGACAAGAGATGTCGCCGTCGGTCACTCTTTTACTATTAAGTTCGTTGTGAAAAATATATTATGAAGACAGATAAATTATTTATATACTTATTTTTAAGGTAGGGCAGACAGGGTTTAACCTCCTGCTACACATAAATTTGAAACGTCTTTAGATTGAATTCGTTTTTCTTTCTAGTTATTTGTTATTTAATTAGGGTCAGATCAGCTCCATTAAACCAACCTTCTTCGTCTTCGTCTTTGCGTATCGACGGTAAAAAGATCCAACATTTTTGACCCAAAATTCAGCTGTGCGGACTCCGCTCACTGACGCAGTCATAATACCATCAAGTGCACAGGTGACAGGGCATGCGGCGCGGGATGGAAGGTATGCCATTGTCTGTGGGGAGGTGCCACATACGCACTTGAGATCTGAGCCGTCCGTGAAACCCCATCTGTGGAGTTTGGTATTGCTCCGGCCGACTTGGGTTCGAAGTCTATTTAGAGCCAACCTTTAGATCTGCCCACGACCATGATCACTGCCTGATTTGGTCTGCTAGCCAAAGAAAACCTTGTAATTTTTAGTTTTTAATTTACTTTACTACCACGAAACATTGTTTATCACTTGTTTAGGCTAAACACCTTTTAAACACGATATAATCATATGGACTTTGACGTAACACTGACATTAGACACACGTTGAACAAGTGTCTTAAGTTTTTATAGTAAGACCAACCTTAACAGATAATAGCAAACATCCCCGTATCATCTTCATTTACTCACTGAGTAGCACGTGTTTCTCCACAGCCAATTACAATGTAAAATCACCATGTATATTATACAGGCTGTAACCTAGATACGATTTTACATATGAAACGAAACGTAGTGTAAAATCTATATTGATCTTATAAAGAGGTAAAATTTGTTTGTAGGTAAAATCCGGACCTACCAGTCGGTTTTAAAAACAAAAAAAAAAAATTGCATTTGATAGCAAAATTATTGAGGAAGGCCATACCTAGGCTATTTAATATCACGCCCCTTTAAGAGCCGAGTAAAAAGAAAAAAAAAAGAAAGAAAACTAAGCGAAAAAGAAGTGATAGCGCGGGCAGGTGAAGCGAGGGGTTGGTTGGGGAGCAAGAAACTTCACGCGGAGAAAAGATAATAATAATACAAACATACCCGTATCATCTTAATTTACTCGCTAAGCACGTGTTTCTCCACAACCAGTTACAATGTAGTAGGTAATGTAAAATCACCATTAATATTTATTATTATCATCATTTCAGTCCAGAATTACCCATTTCTGGGTACAGGCCTCTTAATTCTTCTGCCATACTTCCCGGTTCCGTACGTCCCTCATCCAGATGTTTCCTGCGACTTTGACGATATCGTGAACCCAACGCGCTATTGACGACCCTGGTTTCTTTGGCCCTAAACTTGATTGATTTCACATATGAAACGAAAAATAGTGTCAGATATTTTAATAAAAGTAGCTTACGAGGTTTTATGCTCTCAGATAAATAATTTATTCAAGTGATTGGATTTATTACTTACTTCAATTTTTTTCCACGTTATTTGTGCTTACGTGGAACCCATAGTTTACAATTCACGTTCAACGTATTATCCTTCGCTGCTGTTTCGAGTGCAGAATTTTATTTATTACGTAACGAAAAAGCGACTTTGAGACAGAGAGTGATATAGGGGAACCAGTATAGTTATTGGTCATTTAATTTTAGTTATTGGCACTAGTTTTATCTCACTCTAAGTCACGTCATTTCCATTTACTATGCCAATTACTATGAGGAGGCCAACAACTGTATGATTTCCCCTAGTACCTATTCATGGTTTTCGAGTCTGCTAAAGTCGATATTATGACTATCATAACGAAAATCTACGTGAGAGCTTCTAAAAACTTGTACTAAAAGGCTTTGTATTAACACTTCAGTAGGTGCTCCTCAACTTGGGACGTTAGGGTGTGTTTCCACAGAAGCGGAGCTGGGCGGAGCGGAGCGGAGACGTGTAGGAATCGTCCAATCAAAGACGAGACGAATGACGCGATGAGGATTTCAACCATTGTGATTAGTCGATTCCTGCACGTCTCTGCTCCGCTTCGCCCAACTCCGCTTCTGTGGAAACGCACCCTTAGTGCTCGCGTGCTCTACTTATGTACAGAACTTTTAACTTAAAGATTTATGAAGGAAAATTTCATGAACAGTTAAAAATATGCTTTCATGTTCATGAAGGCTTTATTATGAAACTAAATGAGGCACAAGGAATATGTAATGTAGTGTAGAGGAATACTATGAGTGTGTCCGTGAGTGACCTTCAATTTGCGCTCGAATTCGAAGAACGAACTCCTAGGTTCGTTCTACAATGGTATAACGCGCGCCTACTGGAGTGTTAAAAACGCCTTCCTTATAAATTGGGCTTTCAGATGCAAAAACCTTCAAATATAATAATAATATAATAATATTCCATAATAATAATAATATTCCACAACTTTCACACAACGCCATCGAGTCCCAAACTAAGCAGAGCTTGTGCTATGGGTACTAGACAACTGATAAACATACATATATATTTCTAAATACATACATATTATAGATAAATTACACCCAGACACAGAACAAATGATCGTGCTCATCACACAAACATTTGTCCTGGGTGGGAATCGAACCCACGACCTTGTGTATAGCAGTCAGGGCCACTGACCACTAGACTAACAGGCCTGTCGAATGGTGAAATATGAGTGGTAGCTCCAGAGGTTAGCGCGTTCAAACAAACAAACTCTTCAGTTTTATGGTTAGTATAGATATATCATAGAATAGCATCCGCCCGCAACTTCGTTTGCGTAGAATTCGGAATTCCCGTCATTTAAATCTTATTACCCGTTTTCCCGTAGGAATGAAGCATTTTCCCGCGGTAAAAAGTAGCCTATGTTTATCAGGGATAATGTCGGCTTCTAATGGTAAAACAATTTTTACAAATCGGTCCAGTACTTTCGGAGCCTATTCAATACAAACAAACAATCAAATCTTTCCTCTTTATGATATTAGTGTAGATTCACAACCTGTATTCTCCTCAGTCACATGTCCACACATATGAACCAACAATTAAAACCACAATAAGTAACTCGCGTGTAAATTACAACTGTTACAATTGTCCCCTCAGTGATTACAACACTATCTGACCATCTGAGATGTTATCTGACAGCTATCGTCAATGCTGTTAGTGATAATTGGATGTTAGTTGGTTGTAGCATTGAGTCTGCGAGATTGAGACACAGGTGCACTCTTTCTTCCCTCGCTTTCATAGTCCGATGTCACGGCAATCCGACACGACCGGGGAGAGATCAGGCGCAGGTTTAGGTAACGTGCTTGCCGAGCCACGTAGGTATTACACCGCCAACTTCCAAACTCCGGGCTGTTACTAAGAAATTCCCAAAAGAAAAACGCAATAACACGGCCCGACACGGAAGACAAATCCTTAGTAAAGCAAAGATTTAAATCCTCAGTAAAGCATACTTAAATTCTTTGGACGCATGTTCCACGAATCGATGTTTGTTTATTTTTCAACTCCCCGTCTCCGTCGTGACTTGCAAGTGGTTTTACGCTTATTTTATTCACGGAACTGTCTACAGCATAGGTTCAAAACTATATTTTGACTGCCGCCTACTGAGAATGTATTTTTGTCTAGAGCCCCCCAATTTTGTTTACATAATATTATCTGTCGCGAATCTGAAACAGTTATTGCCACGATTATATTTAAACGTGTAATATTATACAGCATGCTTTTTTACCGGCTCCAAATTTTTACAGGGTGTTCCACCCATGAATATGAATAACTTTCACTATGAGACCAACTCTGTAATCATGAAAACAAAATCAGCTGTTTAATACAAAAGTTCAATACCTACCTGACCAAAATGTATGAAACAGCTGATTTTATTTTTCGGTATCTCAGAGTTGGTTCCATAATCAAAGTTATTCATATTCATGAATGGAACAACCTGTAAAAATTTGGACCCTGAAAAAAAATAATCCAGTACATTCGTAAGATAGGATATATCATTTTCTCTCGGTCTTCTACTGCTCCCTGAAAGACCAACGCCCACGACGGGGCGTTATCACCCACGTTGAGAACCTGTGGTCCACAGGTTTGTTATTTTTTTGTTAGTTCTAATATGTACCTATAGTTTGTGGTTACTATTTTCATTCCTTCCGATAATCCTATACGAATGTTATTTTTGTTTAATGATTCACAATAATAGACAATAGTTTAACTATGTTATACACAAGGTGGCACTGTGCGTCTGTTTGTTCCAGCTATCCACGAATTAGCTGGACCGATTTTGACTGTGCTACATTACATTACTTCTTGCCCAATTTCATGATTCTAGGTCAACGGGAAGTACCCTATAGGTTTTGATTTCGGAACACAAGCGCCCGTATCTTTTTGATTTGATTGCGTTGACTTAGAAGTTCGATTTTTTCACTGGTTCTAGGGCTTGCAGCTCTGAGTATTCGATATTAATTTCAACTTGATGACTCCACGCGTTCCTAAGAAAAAGGGTTTTGACTGACGGACAGACAGACGTACAACGAAGTGATCTTATAAGGGTTCCGTTTTTCCTTTTGAGGTACGGAACCCTAAAAAATAAATCTTTAGTAAAAAAACACGTTTCTTGTAGGGGTTTTATTTTAATTTTTGAAGTTTATTTTTATGATTTGTTGTTATAGCGGCCATAATAGTACACAAAGAAAATTTCAAGTGTCTACATTTTACGTTTCTCGGTTTTACGGTTCGGTTACGGTTCAAAATACACCCTTGTGACAGACGGACGAACAGCGGAGCCTTAGTAATAGTTCCCCATTGGCACCCTTTGGGTACAGAACCCTAAACAGACATAAAGTAATGTGTTGGCATTGGCAAAGGCATGTGTTTAAAAATATAGGTTTTATACAACCTATATTTTTAAACTCGTGCCTCATTTTGACGCAACAACACTTTTCTGATGTAATTGAAATAACTGAAAACCTGTTAAGGGGTAATTTTACTCATTATTATGAACAAGGGAAGCGGGATGGTGGTGGGGTGCTCATTGCAATACTGCGTGAACTTCAATCGGCCTCACTTGATATTTTTAGTAGCCCACATTGTAAGCCCTCGCCGTTAATTGAACACCTCATGGTTGCACTACCTAGCAAAAACGACAAACATAAGATACATGTCATTAGTGCAGTGTACATCCCGCCGGGGACCAGCTCAGATGTATACACATCTCATTTTGACTTGCTACAGGACACTTTAAATGCACCTAACGTCATGAATGTTTACATCGTCGGTGATTATAATCTTCCTAATGTTACGTGGAGCGTGAAGACGGCAGGAAATGATGCCTGTGTGGCCTGTGTTTGCACATACCCTATATGCTCGGAACTGACGCATCTCATGTCTTCGCTAGATGCTCACCAATATAACAGCACGCCTAATAGTGGAGGAAATACCTTGGATCTGTTCATCACGAACACTTGTTGTTCGGTGGGCCACCCTAAAGATCCATTATTACCAGTCGACCCCCATCACCCCCCTTTTGTTATAACTGCACCTATTAGCCTATCTACACAAAGTATGAAGAGAAAATCGATTAATAAATATAATTTCCGTAAAGCTAATTACGATCTCATTATCCAACGTATGGATGAGGTCGATTGGTCCGCACTGTTCGACAATCTATCATCTGAAGAGGCCGTAGAGGCCTTCTATAGTATGTTGAGTGACATAATTAGTCCACTAGTCCCCCCTGCAAGGACTAGATCGCTTGACTTCCCAATCTGGTTTACGCCACAATTAATTAAAATATTTAAAAGGAAGCAACGTCTTTGGACAAAGTGGAAAAAATACAGCAACGTCAAAGACTATAATAACTTCTCCGAATATAGGTCTATCTTCAAACATATGTGTAAAACCTGCTATTCCAGTTATATTAACTCGGTTGAAGATAGTCTTTCTAGTAACATAAAGCATTTTTGGTCCTATATTTCTAACCGTAAAAGTAAGTCAGCCATTCCGTCTAAGATGCAATACCAGAATGTCAAATCTAATGATCCTGAAGTTGTCTGCAATATGTTTTCTGACTTTTTCTTGTCCGTATTTGAGCCCGTGTCACCAACGCTCACCGCGTGGGATCCACCGCAGCAGTACGCAGAGAATGGTATCTTAATAAGTAATTTGCATATCGAAAAACCAAAAATAATTAGCGAGTTGAAAAGGTTGGATCCCTCTAAAGGGGCAGGACCTGACGGACTTCCGGCGGCCTTCTTTAAGGCTACTGCTGATATTATTTGTGAGCCGATCTATACACCCTGAAATTTAATTGGTTGTTTTCCCGCGGCAGAACGACTTGCCTTAAGAAGTACTTTCGAAGTAAAGAGTTAAAGTAAATAAATAACGATGTTTCTGTTTTAAAATAATTAAAAAAATATTCATCAACTCGAAAAAGTGAGTAACAATAGTAACTCTAGACGTAACTTGTAGGTACTAGGTACTACTCGTGTCACCACCTACAAAGAAAACCGATGCACAAAATAATGTCAAACCAAAATAAACCCTCGCACGTTGTGATAAGGCATAAAATGTTTGCACGGAACAATACAAAAAATCACCGCGATACCGACAAAGAAAATACCGATTTAGAAATGTTCAAAGTAAAATTAGCTCTCACGTGTAGTGATACGGCATAAACTAGCCTGCGCGCAACAATTTCAAACGAAGCCGCCGTCGCCTATTTTACCCGTGCGGCACGCGCGGCTGTGACCCTGACCTACTTAGTTTTCCCGCGAATGTCGTACGCGCAACACGCGCCATCACTGTAAACTGCAATGGATCGACATTACAATTACAGCAATGTGGAGTACGTCGCTATGGTGCAGCTGTATGCTAGGGCTGATTATGACTCCCATGCTGCCCGGCGACTTTACGCAGAGCGGCAACACTTGGAGTCGCTCCGTCTTCGCGGGGTTCTGAACCCCCAAGTCCCATCTCCACGGACGATCGTAGCGGCGACACAGCGGCTACTAGATCATGGACAGTTCCATGCACCGGCACATGCACAGGGCAGAGGTCGACCAGCCGTTATTTTGCCAGCGCTCGACGAGGAAATCATCGAGTACTTCGAACGGGATCCGCGTCGAAGTACGCGCCAGGCCGAGGCTAGGTTTGGCGTAAGCCAGTACCACGTCTGGAAACTACTCAACTCTGAAGGACAGCATCCTTATCATTTTCGCGGTGTTCACGCTCTCCACGAAAATGACCCCCAGAACAGAATTGCGTTTTGTCAGTGGTTGATCGCCAACCAAGATAAGAACATTTTGTGGACGGATGAATCAACTTTTACGCGAGTTGGTATTTTCAACCAGCGTAACGAACATTTTTGGGCAATAAATAACCCACACGTTATTCGCGAGTGTGCGCATCAAGTGCGTTTTAGTGTCAATGTGTGGGCCGGCATAATGAATGGCCACCTCATAGGGCCGCATTTCGTGGCAGGACACTTAACAGGTGGAACCTACCTGGAAATGCTACGAAATGTTATCCCGGACCTATTAGACGACCTTCCGCTAGCGGTGCCCGTGGACAACCTTTATTTTCAGCAAGACGGGTGCCCGGCTCATTATCACCGCGCCGTGCGAGAGCACTTGAACTCGGTGTTTCCCCAGCGCTGGATCGGACGCGGCGGACCAGTGCCTTGGCCACCAAGAAGCCCGGACTTAACTCCGTTAGACTTTTACTTGTGGTCTGAGGTCAAACGCCTAGTGTATCGTGAGGAACACGAAAGTCGCGAAGCGTTAGTAGCTGCGATAGTGGACGCTTTTGATATCGTACGTCGTGACAGAGACACCTTGTTTAAATTAAAAGAGAACCAATTAAAACGTGCGCGATTGTGTGTACAACGGAATGGCTTACACTTCGAACAATTACTCCGTTACCGGGAAGTGTAACCAACTCGTACTTTTGTAAATAATAGTAGTTTAGCTGAATAAAATTATTGTAAATAAGTTGATTCAAATTTTGTAAATACGCCTCAAATACTTTTTTAAGTATCTAATTCAGAAAATTCGTTTTTTTGGTTAATTTTTCTTAGTTTTCTTTTTTAATTTAATTTTGTGTTCAATAAATTGCAGATAAAAAAGTATTTATGACGGTCCTAAGCCCGTAAAAGTATGAAGGGAAAATTTGAATAACATGTTGGATAACAGCTGATTAAAAAGCACATGGGTCAATGGCCTCGCGGCCTTTAATAGTAACACTAGACGTAACATGTATTGTAGGTAATACTGGCGTCGCACGCGCCGCAGCCCTCAAAGGAAAGCGATGCATAAATGGTCAAACCAAAATAAGCTCTCGCACGTGGTGATACGGCATAAAAGTTTGCACGCAAAACAAACGAGCGAGCCACAAGCCGACAAAGCAAAGACCGATTTATTAAATGTTTAAAGTAAAATAAGCTCTCGCGTGTAATTATACGGCATAATCTAGCCCGCGCGTAACATGATCAAACGGAGCCGCCTTCGTACCTAATCCTTTCGACGGTGACCTAGCACCCGCGTCAACGGCCTGCTGTCGTTCTGCCGTAGATATCTATTGGTTCGTGATCGCTTTCGAGTTTAGTTTTTCACAATGTTAAATATGCCAGTTTTTGTTTCTAATATTTTATATAACTATGAAACGATTGTATTACATAGACAAAACCATTTCGCTGCGGGAAAACAACCATTTAAATTTCACGGTGTATACTTTTTAATAGATGTCTGCGTGAGGGTGTGTTCCCGGTGGTGTGGAAGCGAGCTAACATTACCCCAGTGCATAAGAGTGGCTCAAAGCATGACGTTGAACACTATAGACCCATCTCGATTCTGCCGACCTTGTCAAAACTTTTTGAAAGACTTGTTCACAACGAGATTTATCCTCTTCTGCATAATATTATCATTCCTGAACAACATGGATTTGTTAAGCGCCGGTCTACGACATCTAACCTGTTAATATTTGCAAATTATCTTTTTGAAAATGTTGATAGGCGTTTACAAATAGATGCGGTCTACACTGATTTCAAAAAAGCTTTTGACAAGGTCGATCATGAAATCCTCTTGAACAAAATTGCCTACAATGGAATTCGTGGGAATTTATTGCGGTGGTTTGTGTCGTACCTCAAAAACCGGTCACAAAGGGTTGTACTTAATGGTTACCAGTCTGTCTCTGTTAATATCACTTCCGGAGTCCCGCAGGGCTCTATTCTGGGACCGCTATTATTCATTATTTATATCAACGATATTAAAAAATGTTTTAAAAATTCCAAATTCTTGATGTACGCTGACGACTTGAAGGCGTTTCAAACGATACGTACTATGGACGACTGCCAGTCATTTCAGGAGGACCTAGACAGACTAACTGCCTACTGTATTAACAATAAGCTGCATCTCAGCATCCCCAAGTGTAACTACATACACTTTACTAAGAATAATTTCATCCTCAATTACAATTACCACCTTAACTGTATCCCCTTAAATAATACCTCTATAGGGAAGGATCTAGGCGTTCTCTTTGATGGTAAACTGTCCTTAAACCAGCATATCGATGCCATAGTCAATAGTGCTTTTAAAATGTATGGTTTTGTGATGAGATCTTCAACAGAATTTAAGCGTACCTCAACCTACCTCTTATCTGTATAAGACGCTCATTCGCTCTCAGTTGGAATATGCGGTCCCTATTTGGAACCCCTTCTACCATAAGTACGTAGTTGAAATTGAAAGGGTCCAGCACAAGTACCTCCGTGCTATGTACTACAGATGTCATGGGACTAAGACTATTCTGTCATACTCCCAACTCCTTGATAAGTACAAGCTTCTCAGCTTGGAGAACCGGCGCAAATATCTAGAGGCCAATGTGCTTCATGATATTGTGCACAATAATTTTGATGCCATTGATCTTACGAGTAAACTGTGTTATTCTGTCCCCCGAACGGTTCATGTGCGTCAGGTTCGTGCACGTACTCTGTTTGCGCTAAATTCTTGTCGTACGAACTCTGGCTTACGCTGCCCTATTCATAGAATGTTGGAATCCTATAACTCAAATTTCATTGATACTGATATATTTGCATGCTCGAAAAATAAATTTAAATCTCTTATTATAAAAAAACTATCTTAATTGTAATCTTATTATTATTTCTTTGTTGCAATGTTTAAGTTAATGAAATTATCTCTGAACTGATTTGGTTCTGTAACGATAACAAGCTAAATTTAATTATTTATTTCCAAATGTATGCTTTAATTCTTTAGTAATGCCCTTCTAGTGGCAACCACTGATCTCTAAATATGTTTTATCTGTGGATAATGCAGTGGACTGCAACATTACTACCTTTAATTTGTTAATCTTATGTACTATATATGTTGTAGTTGTTTATTATCCCTTAATAAATAAAATAAAAATAAAACAACTTTGCTTTGGGACCAACCCAGAAAAATAAAAAATCAAATCAAATCAACATTTATTGGTTTACAAACTTGGGTATTTAGTACATAGATGTTTTAATTATTATTTCAAGTAGCTGCTCCATACATTTATATGTTTATACTCTAACTGGACAAAATGTATTCAACTGTTCATTTTTATTCAGGCGATGCCTTCAATAGGTATATGAATAGAATAGAATAATCTTTATTACATACACCGTATAAATTATATAAATGTAGAAATTTACGTAAATTTGATATTTAAAATCGATAACGGTAATTTTAATAGGATTCACGAGACGTAGGTAGGAAGGTATTGTGTTACTGGGTCGTGGAGGTCAGATAGGCAATCGCTTCATGAAAAATACTGCTATTCAGCTGCATCCGGTTAGACTAGAAGCTGACCCTAAGATAGATAAATAAATTTACAATAAATAAATATAAAGTTTATTTCTCTCATAAAGGTACATTGTAACAGTAGTGCGTATATACAATTTTGCCTAATGAGAACCTTTGTGAGAGCTGGAGTCTGAACTAGGTTCGGGACCTGGAGACCGGGAGATGGGTAAAGGCTAGACAGATTCATATTTGAAGTACTCGTATCTAGGCATATTTTTGTTTCCATGCCATTCTTGCGGGGTTTTCTTGCGGTAAGATAATCTTATTTTCCTTTGTATGTATTTCCTTATGATCATCATATTTCCATGTATTATCATCTCACCTTAGTAAATTATTACAAAGGTATTTACATTAGAGTAAGGAAAATATTGGAAGACTTATGTGTAATGATCTCATTGTGATTACCGATATTGTTTGTATAAAAATCGATGCGGTTTCGACATTGAAGAAATGTTTTGACGACAGGACTTGACTGGCCAGTTGCCACCATCAGCCTATTGAGTGTTATAGGTCAGACTGCCTGCAGTATTGTTTCTCCTTCGCCCCTTTCAATCCATCCAAATGTTGTCTTTCTAAAACTGTTGTGTCCTGCAGTGCAGGGCAAAGGTCTCCTATCCGTCTTTCCATTATCTCTCTCTTTTTCAATTAGAGCTAATTTCTTTGGGGTAGGACTCCCAACTCGTCACGCCATCTTCTTCTGGGTCTACCGCGTCGCCGGTTCCTGTTGTTCGGAACCCAATCTGTGGCTCCTTTCGCCCAAATCTGATGCGACATGCGGGAAGTGCCGATGGGGCCGAAAGGTTCTAGAGTGGCGACCGTGTACCGGAAACGTTGGAAGGTCGCCCACAAGGTGGACCCATAACCCTTTCCAACCGGGAGTAAAAATTTCGCATAGATCAGTAAAAACTTATTAATCCTTTGGAAAGTGTTCAGAGGTCATGGGGAAAATACTGAAAAAATCTCATGCAACCTGGTCTTCAGCAGTCAGATCCTCACATACGTGAGGTTCAGGAATGATTTGATAGTCGCTCGATCGTGCTCAGAATTTTGTAAAGTCGAAACTCACGATCACTTCAGCTCGGTTGGAAAGGGATAACCTTGTGAAGGCCGCAGGAATCCGCTTGCGAATCGAAGTGGGGGTTTTTGGGGGAGGCCTATGTCCGACATTGGACGTCTTTCGGCTAAAATAATGATGCGGAAGGTGTGGCTTGCCCTGTTCCATTTTAATCAGGCGGCTGTATGTGCTTCTGAAATTGTTTTATCACTACATAGTATAAAACAAAGTCGCTTCCCTGTCTGTCTGTCCCTATATATGCTTAGATCTTTAAAACTACGCAACGGATTTTGATGCGGTTTTTTTTAATAGATAGAGTGATTCAAGAGGAAGGTTTATATGTATAATACATGCATAATATAGTAGAGAAACACTGATAATTTTAGAGGTTTCTAATGTAATGTCGTAAATAACCACATTTTTTTGCGCTTACATTGTAAACGCTGGCTGAACCCGTCGAGATAGATCAAAATAATGTACTACAGTATTGTACACCTTAAAAAGGTCTACAAAAAAGTCCGTAATGGTATATGTCTATCTCTTAGGGATAACCTACAATAACCATTTTTTATCCTATACTTTTTACGAGAAATAATGGCTCTAAAATTATCAGTGTTTCTCCATTGCACCCGTGCGAAGCCGGGGCGGGTCGCTAGTAAATGATAATTATAACAACTTACGTACTCTATTATGCTCTATCTACATAATAAGAAACGTATTTATTCAACGACGTATTTAGACATACGTGTTTTGTTTGTAATGACATATTTAACATAAGTACCTTCGATCACCAATCGTTACTTTATTTGTGATGAATGACTAAAAATAACGGTGTTATGTTATAACTGTGGCTCAAGACAAGTTCAGTTTTCAAGCAGTCTGATGCAGTTGGTGGCATCAAATCTGATATTGAACATAAACAACTGCATCTTTAGATTGCTGAAAAAGTGAACATTTTTTTAACATTTTAGTAGCAGTCAGGATTTTAATATTTTTTTTTTGTTAATGTCAGGAATACTTATTTCATTCTATTAAACTTATTATTACTTATTTATTTTATTTTGACAGTTCAACAACATTCATTGCGATATTTACGTTGTTGACGTAGCAGACAATTATTTGAATTTTTTGCATTGGATTAGCAATTTCCAATTTCAATTTTGAGGGGCTTGTGGCTAAGTAATAACAGCCGCACGGGTCGATCGATCAGGTTAAGCTACGCTTGCCGCGGTTGGTCCGTGGATGGGTGACCATCTTCACATACCAAGACCCCTCCGTGTCTCGGAAAGCACGTTCAGATGTTGGTCCCGGCTGTCATTCGTGGATCTGACAGTCGTTACGGGTCGTCAGTAGCCCGAAAGTCTGACAACCAGTCTTACCAAGGGGTATCGTATTACCCAGTTACTGGGTTGTGGAGGTCAGATAGGCAGTCGCTCCATGTAAAATACTGGTATTCAGCTGCATCCGGTTAGATTGGAAACCGACCCCAACATAGTTGGGAAAAGGCTCGGCAGATGATGATGGATTAGCAATTTCTAAAATCATTCTCATTGTGATTGGTGGTGTGTTACGCAATCAGGGTGCTGTTCCGACTTTACAGTACTAGGGATGTTGGATAAGCACATTTCATCAATCATATAAACGCAATAATACTAAATTCAAAGTCTAAATAACTAAAAATAAACAATAATTTCTGATTTCTTCACGTAGATAAAAACCTATGAATTAGTACTTAACAGTCGATTCAATAACACTGCGTGCGCGCAAGTATCAGTTACTCAGAATTAAATTAAAGGGATATAAAAAAACGAAGGCAATGTAGTTAATATCCTCCCTTTAATTATATTTGATCGTGAACTTTAAACAGCACGTGAGTTCGATAATAATGACCAGTGTCGATTATTGCATTGATTTTATAGAGGAAAGGGAAAATGGTAGATTCTGTAACAAATGATGTGACTAAGGACCGGTTTTTTGAGCCGTAGTTAACTCAACCGATTGTTAAAAATATTAAGTAATGGTTAAATATTGTTGCCAAAACTTAACTATTAGTTACTATCTTTTTTTTCCCTACGGATAAAAAAAACCGGCCCTAAAGATGAATTTCACCAATGAAACTGAACGAGATCAGCACAAATACCGCGTTCAAGAGCTGTGTCAATATTCTACAACAATGATGACACTGACAGTTGTTAAACGCGGGTTAGATATGCTGCAGATGTCAGTCTCATTGGTGGAATTCGCCCTAAGAAAGCTGCTTTGATGGCCGGTAGAGATACAGTAAGAAAGTGGAAATAAAAATGAAGACCTTAAGAATTCGGAAAACAGACGACAATGGCATGGAAAGACACGCACACAATATAAAAGACACATTAACAAACACAGTTTTATTAGACAAATATTCATAGCTTCTACTAGAACCATAATCGAAGTAGAATTTATGGAAAGATTTTCAATGATTGATTCACAGGTATAGAAGTTACGAATTGACCAATATCAATTAATGTACCATGACGTGGTATCGAACTATTACCTATCAAACAATAATTCTCTCAAAATTAAGTCTAATAAAAAATACAAAAAAAAAAAAAAAAAAGTTTGTAGTAGTTTGTGAGTACCTAGTTTGTGAGTATTAGGGTGCATGTGTGTGTATGTGTGTATGTTCGTGTGTATATCTCTTCAACACATATTGACGATGCTTGCAGCAATAATTCAATGTCATCATAGGTCTTCAGTTTTAGCCATAGAACTATTGACTTTTTGCAGTCTTTAGTACTCATGGGATAAATGTTAATTATTTTATTTGAACGGTCAAAATTAGATAAATACCGCTATTTCAACGCGACGCGTTGCCAACTTGCTTCATGTTGTGAACAGCAATTAATGGATTGCTTATGGGGCGCGCTAAAATTTAAACTTATGTAGGTATGGTAGGCGTGTGTGAGGTGAGAGTGTACGAAGGGATGAAGAAAAGTCCGAAGTACGCAAGAAAAAGAATGAAAGTTTATTGCACAGACACAGGTTTCAGTTCACACGCAAGAGTTCACTTAGTTAAGAAGGAGTGATTGGAAAGTAGATAGCGAAGAACAGCACGGATAGATGGACAGAAGCACAAGTAGGTCTCAATTGTTACTAGTTGGCATGGTAGTACATATTTCTTTAAATAACTTCAAATAATCACATACAAACAATATTTATGAACGAGTGGGCATAGACTTAGTGTGTAGGTCACTACACTTAAATATTCTGTTTTGATAATAAAAATAACTGGAACTACGATAATTAGTGTCTAAAATTCGAAGACATATGACATCTACGAGTATCAATCCGTACGGGCCCGCGTGGTGGATTACGACCCTCTTCCTCTCACAGAGAGGTGGCTTCTGTCCCATCAGTGGGAACGTTATTGGCTGGTTATGCTTAAATATGCCATAGAGAAATACTACTTAAAACGCAGTTGTTGTGATCAGATTAGTGCTGCTAACTTATCAAGTAAATATAACCTTGTGAAGAGGTTTCCAGTATTGACAAGCTATTGTACCGCTGTGTTAGTCGTCCTAAACCTTGAAAAGCTCTCGCTTCAATTTGGATCAAGGGCTTCACACATGAAGCCGTTAGATAGATATAATATACGTCTGTGCGAATGTAGTAGATTTATTAAAAACACGTTTGAGGATCTGACTGCGAGTGCTATGCAAATAAGTCGTTATCTGCCTAGCCTTTTCTCAATTATGTTGGGGTCGGCTTCCAGTCTAACCTGGTGCAGCTGAATACCAGTATTTTACATGGAGCGATTGCCTGTCCAAACTCTATAACCCAATTACCGGGTAACACCATACCTCTTAGGAAGGCTGGTTGTCATACTTTCGGGGTTCGGACTATCCGTAACGACTGTCATAGATATATCTACGAATAATGAAATTTGTATTAGATTGTAAAGTAGCTCAATAGTAGATAGGTATCATAGTATAAAGAGGGGAAGTAGGCTATCTCCGGCCCAATCCGCGATATAATTGCCTACTGTCTTAGGGTTGTCACTTTTAGGAAAATTTTAATTCAGTGCAAACCAACACAGAAATGTAAAACAAATACAGAAATGTATTCAAGATTCAGAGCAGTGTTATTTATAAAAAAAGGTATAAAATAAACCGGCGCGCGGCGGGGCGGTGGGGGCGCGACTGTCCGCTCTTTATACTATGTAGGTATATTATAATTTTATCAATGTCACTGGCCCGGGTATTTGCGCATTTACCTAGTTAGATAAATTTAATTTACCTAATTCTAGATAAAAAATACATAATCTTTGCCCAGCAGTGGGACACAATATAGGGTAACGAAAAAAAAAAACTAGATAATCCAGTTCAATTCATTATTATTGATCCACTTTGCTATCATTTTTTCGTCAGATCAGTGGATTCTTCCGTTCAATTTTATGAGACTAGAGTAGTTATAATTTAAAAAAAAATTCTCATGTATCGTAGTCTCATTTACAGGCACAATTTATTCACAGTCACCCAATAGATAATAAATACAAGCCGTCTTCCCATGGGGGCAGGCAGAAACTACACAATGCCACCTGCTACGATCCGTACATACTCCTTTTGCTTTCTTTACATTCATACATCAGCGGAGTAATAACAGTAGCAATGCCTTTCCTTTTGACAGTTCGACAATATTCATTGCGTTATTTACGTAGTTGATCAGACGAATTATTTGAACATATGAAGCAATGGATTAGCAATATCCTTCAAAATGATCAGATTGTGGTTGAAGAAAATCTGCTGGTCATATACGCACGCCGGTTGCAAGTACTACGCATCTGACCTTTCTGAAGAACATCACTAATAAGGTCACTATACTGGCTGTTTTTTTTACAGGCTCCCATTTTTTTCAGGTTGTACTCATGACTATGAACAACTTTCACTATGGGACTAACTCTGAAACCACGAAATCAAAATCAGTTGTTTAATGCAAAAGTTCAATACCTACTTGACCATTTTGTATGAAACAGCTGATTTTTTTTTCGTGATCTCAGTGTTGGTTCCACAGTGAACGTTGTTCATATTCATCGGTAGAACATCCTGTAAAAATTTGGAGACGGTTAAAAAAAACAAGCTGTATTGTGTACCTTCGACGCAATACAAAATATTTTGATCTAACCGCGTATCCAGTAGGTGCGATGTGATTTGTATCTCTAATGTGAACAAACACGTGGACTCCTTAAATGGATACAAGCAGACGTTACTGTTAATAGTAATTAATTTATCTAGACGAATATCGTCTAGATAAATTCAAACAAACAAACACATACAATGCAAGAGTGTACATACAGATTTAGTCTACAACGTATAACGTTAAATGCGCAAAACCTCAGACACCCCAACGGATTTTTAATTTAATTGGCCTATTTCAGAGAGAATATAAGTAATTAAAAAAATTGTAAAGGTTTTATGTGCTGTTTTAGTTTTACTGGCCATTCTGATCGTTTCTTGCGTCTGCGACGACGCTTTACCGAGGGAGGAGTCGTTACCGGGCCGCTGCGCCGCGCTGACATTGGGTTGCTTGACCTATTAATAAATAGACACGACAACGTTTTTAATGAAGAGTTTTTGAAAAATGTGACCTATATTAAAAAGTGGTTCAATGAATTCTGCTCGTTATTCTGATCAAACTATTTTCAGGTTTTGCGCATTTAACGATACACGTTGTATATTGATTGAAAGATGTGATCTAGGTGTAGCTGTGTGTGTATTTCAATAAGAGCTTCTCTTCAGTCAAAAAGGAGACGAAAATTTATTTTGAGGAAAGACAAGACGTCTTTTTCGTCTCATTTCAAAGAAATTTCTCTGAAATTCAAAATTCAGGACAAGAAAAAGATCTTGTCCTGAAATATTGAATTTCAGAAAATTTTCATGTAGTGCTGCGTCTAAGCAGGATGTTTTTGCTAATTACAATGCCTGTAAGCACCAAAATAGAATGATTTTTTTAAACATGCTTTTAGACTCTAGGCAATCGTCAGGAGCTCCAAACTCCAATCTGCCGGTCGATTCTGTAAAAATCTCACCGTGAAATCATAATTGAAGTGAGTTTGTCGTGAGCAGTGTCAATAGTGTTAATCCCTAATGATAGCTCACTTCCCGCTCACTTCACCTATGTTCTCACGGTGAGATTTTTACAGAATAGCACTGCTGATTAGTCTGACTTTCAAAGATTCTATTGTCATCATTATGCATTTACTTGCTACAGTCCTTCTTATATAAGCGTGACCCCATAATTATTTACAAGGACCACATAATCTGCCCATAATGTTCCCAATGCTGAGACACAGGCGTACTCTCTGTGAGAGAGAGAGAGTGAGCCGTAATCCACGACGGGGACCCAGTGCGGGTTAGTAGATGTCACATGTTTTCGAATTTTGGTTCTAGGACATGTCGGTTTCAACACGATATTTTCCTTCACCGTTTTTGAGACCAACGAGAGACAAATAGGGATCTATGTTGCTTGTACCAGTAACGCTACTTCGGGATCAATTCAAAGAAATGATGTTATGATTTATGAAGAATGATGACCAATGCAGTTGATTACTCCAATTGCCTTCGATCTTGATCAGTTGATAGTTCATCAATTGGTTCGGAAATTGGTAATTGGTTCTTCCGTGGGCGACAAATTAGTAGTCGAGTTATTAACGTTTCAAAACGAGCATACGTTCTTTGATAATTGAATGATGATTCTTTGTTTTTTTTTTTTTTCGCTTTGTTCTTTTGTCCTCCAGACCGTATTTCGGCGATGGCGGCCAGTCTCAACGGAGACTAGCCTTTGGTACGTGAGACAGGACCAACGGCTTAACGTGCTTTCCAAGGCGCGGGGGTATCACACCGCCAACTTCCAAACTCCGGGCTGTTACTAAGAAGTTTCTAATGGAAACACCTAATAACACTTTGTCCGACTTGGGAATCGAACCCAGGACCCCAGGCTCTGCAGTCGCGCTTGCGACCACGAGTACAACAACGGGGCAGTAAAAAAAAAGTCCTAAGTCTATAAGAGTAAGGGAAGACCAAGGAAACGATGGATGGACTGTGTGAAAGATGATATGGTAAGGAAGGAGGTGACTACCGAGATGACGGTTAATAGAGAAGTATGAAAGAAGACGACATGCTGCGCTGCCGACCCCAGATATATTGGGGTATGGTCGATCCGGGGGATCATGATTGATCCGATCCGGGGAGGAGGATGATTGATCCGATCCGGGGAGGAGGATGATTGATCCGATCCGGGGAGGACGATGATTGATCCGATCCGGGGAGGAGGATGATTGATCCGATCCAGGGAGGAGGATGATTGATCCGATCCGGGGAGGAGGATGATTGATCCGATCCGGGGAGGAGGATGATTGATCCGATCCGGGGAGGAGGATGATTGATCCGATCCGGGGAGGAGGATGATTGATCTGATCCGGGGAGGATGATGATTGATCCGATCCGGGGAGGAGGATGATTGATCCGATCCGGGGAGGAGGATGATTGATCCGATCCGGGGAGGAGGATGATTGATCCGATCCAGCCTGACTCTTGCTGCCTTCCGCCTCACCGACATTCATACTCAAAAATCTTGTCACGATATTTTCCGCATCACATGCCCAATACGAAATGGAAGACGTAGCGTTGGAAGGCCTCCCACAAGGTGGACCGACGACCTTGTGAAGGCTGCAGGTACCCGTTGGATGCGGGAAGCACAACACCGGTCGAAGTGGAGGTGCTTGGGGGAAGCCTATGTTCAGCAGTGGACGTCTTTCGGCTGAAATCATGACCAAAAAGAAAGAAAGAAAAAACGTTTATTCTGCACAAACAAAATGCACGCTACAAATAAAAAACAAAATAATAATAAAAAATAAAAAAGACATAAAATATACAAGGTAGCCAAAAGCCTCGTACTCAAGCGCTTGATGTCAATACGCCATGACAATCGATTTATCAATTTAATTAAAAGATTTTATAATTTAGTTAAATACCTGGAAACGGCTCTTAACCCTTTATGTGTCTCTGTCCATATTTTTTGAATCTTCGCGGCTAAACTAAACGTTAGACAAAAGCTCTTGGAAAAAAGAACAAAATAGTGTATCAAATGCAAAGTACCATAAAAAATTCAATATATATTAGTTTTAATATCCCAGTGTTTTATTTTTAACATACGAGCCAGGATCTTCTGCACACATTTAATAGAAAAGCGAAAAGTATTACACATTATTGGCGAAAACATACGAAACCTAATTTTAAACGCAATATCGAAGTTTTTTAAGCAAACCAAGAAGTTTTTGCTATCGAACATAGCTTGCTTACTGTAACTCATACATACAGCCTTAACTATAATAGTCGTAGTACCTATGTCATGTAATCTCCGCCTCCAAGACGACTTTGACAACACTATTGTAGTCTCTATACGTTCAGCTTTTTATCCGCGCGCGGTTCTAATCGCAAGAACGCCGGCCATACTGCCAGTGTTGCAATACACCCTACACGGCATACGCGCCGCGCGCGCGAATTTAAACGCGTTCTTTTTTCGAATTGCGAGTAATACGACCTCATTTTTGAAAAAAATAAATAAATTGACAGTTGTTTTTTTTTGTGATTTATTTGTGTAAGTTTTTTTTTAATAGTGTTGTGATTATTGTGTTGTCGGATATCCTGCAAGGTGAGTGCAGTGAACTCGAATGCACTTCCTTTTTTGAAGGCTGTGTGAAAGACTAGTTTTATTATCTTTCTTTTTTTTCGTTTGCCATGAACTGTCATTGTTATAAAGTTCAAGTGTGCTTTGGGTCAATTATGTTGTTTTAAAATTAAGTTACTAAAGCGTGATTTATGGCCTGCACGCGTGCCTATCATCACATTAATTTATTTTATTATTAATAGATTTTAATTTGCTGAATATTTTGCATAGGGTTTTTGTATCAATATTTTGATACACGCAAAAAGTCGAAGAAGAATTTTAGAAATTAGTGTTATGAAATAATACGTAGACTTAGTCTTACTCGCACATATTATTTAAAGATTAACACTTATTCCAAAATAATGTGTGTTGTTTAATTTCAAATATATATATGTATATATATTTATTTCTGTTTGTGTATGTGAGTTTAAATGTTTTTAAACGCACCCACAATACAGGAGAAATTCGTAGTGTTTTTGTTCAAATATTTTTTTTTAATAGGAAGAAAGAAGAAGAAGATACATATATATACAACGTGTAACGTTAAATGCGCAAAACCTGAAAATAGTTTGATCAGAATAACGAGCAGAATTAATTGAACCACTTTTTAATATAGGCCACATTTTTCAAAAAATCTTCATTAAAAACGTTGCTGTATCTATTTAATAATAGGTCAAGCAAGCCAATGTCAGCGCGGCGCAGCGGCCCGGTGACGACTCCTCCCTCGGTAAAGCGTCGTCGCAGACGCAAGAAACGATCAGAATGGCCAGTAAAACTAAAACAGCACATAAAACCTTTACATTTTTTTTAAAGACTTATTTTCTCTCTGAAATAGGTCAATTGAATTAGAAATCAGCTGTGGTGTCTGAGGTTTTGCGCATTTAACGTTACACGTTGTATATTATTTTTTGTTAGGAATTAATAATATTTGCACATACCTTATTAAACCTGAACTTACTTATCAATTCAATTCAATCTACAATGTACTGTTTTTTTACTTAGCTGTTAAATAATTTGACGACACTGTTGGCGCAGTGGTTAAGCGATTGACTGCTGCGCTGCGGGTCGCGGGTTCGATTCCCGCACGGAACAAATATTTGTATGACCTACCGGGTCTGGCTGCTTGTAAACGCACCCACAATACAGAAGAAATTTCTAGTGTGGGGCAAAGTTTAAAAAAAAAATATGTATGTTACGGAAAGTAAAAATTAATATTGAAATTCGTAGCAAACTATTTCTATAAATTAACGCCTTTTCAATACATGTAGGTATGACTAATGTGTTTTTAATAAGTGACAAAAAGCTAGGTTGTTACTATTATACATATTATGTCATATATTTTATAAAACATTTTCAGGGTTCAAAAAACTTACAGCAACAAATTGTTTAGTCATTAATTTCATTACTGAAAATGTTTGCCGGTACATAGAAAGGAACTGACACCTTTTTCAGGACTCATTTCACACTGAATTTCAGTTTCAATTTCAATTACTCAATTTCTTACGTAAACAAAAAAAAAGAACTTAAGTTTTTATGTCTATGTGGTAAATAACGAAAAGGTTAGAAACGTATCGCTGTTTTTTTGTGAACCAATTTTACAGCCATTACGTAAAAAAAATCTAAAAATGTTTGTAGCTGTCTGGTACATGTCATTGTGTCCACATTTTCTTCGATATTAGCTTGCCATTTATATACAGCTTGCATTTTTTTACCGTCTCCAAATTTTTACAGGGTGTTCCACCCATTAATATGAATAACTTTCACTATGGAACCAAATCTGAGATCACGAAAAAAAATCAGCGGTTCCTACATTTTGGTCAAGTAGGTATTGAACTTTTGTATTAAACAGCTGATTTTGTTTTCGTGATTTCAGAGTTGGTCCCATAGTGAAAGTTGTTCATATTCATGAGTAAAATACCCTGTAAAAATTTGGAGTCTGAAAAAGAAAAGCATCCAGTATATATTTTGACAAAGCATGTAAACGTAACGGTAACATCTTGAAAAGTTCATACTTACTTAACACTTGGCATGCGGGCAACGTATTTTTACGTTTTTTGCAGTCTGTCACTAGAGCGCGGGTCACGTAAAAATACGTATTTAGTAGATTTGTTGTGGCCCGCTGCACGCGTAATTCGGCGGCGAAGTATGCCCGCATGCCAAGTGTTAATTAAATGAGCCTTCAGTTGAATTAACCAAATACTACAATCCAATTAACTTCCTTCGTGGATGGGTGATAATGATAACATCCATATCAGAACGAGAGTCCTCTGTGTCTCGGAAAGCTCTACTTCAAACAACCGTTATAAAAACGCGTTTAGTGTGTATAAACAGCTCGGTGCCACGTTAAGCCGTTGGTCCCGGCTGTCATTTGTAGATCTTTGAACTCGTTAGTCAGAAGCCCGAAAGTCTGCCAACCAGTCTTACCAAAGGGGTATCATATATCCAGTAACTGGGTTGTCTGGGTCAGATAAGCAGTCGCGCCATGCAAAATACTGGTATTCAGCTGCATCCATTTACACCGGATGCCGAACCCAACGTAGTTGGGAAAAAACTGAGCAGATTGATTGATTAAAATCCCAGTATTAACTTAAACGCCAAACCTAACTAAAGCATTCATCAGCTAAAGACGCTTAAAAAAACAACAAATGTGAAGCAATGCCTGACAACCTTCAACATCGCGATGACATGAACTTGATACTAAGACCGAGTGCGTTCCAATGAGAGTAAACACACGCAGTTATCTAAAAATTATAATTGTATAACATTGACTATATCTATGTTTGTTTTCGTTCAATAAACAAAAAATATCAACAAACAAAAAATGTAAAAATATCACCGTGAAAGTGACCTGTCAGTCCCACTGATGCTAGGGATTGACCAAGCAAACATTTACAATCGTAATCGAGATTTTAATAATATTTTTTATGCTAATTCTATTGATCATTTTATATAATTTCAAAGCTAGTATTTTAGTTGTCAAAACATTACTATTTTGTGGGGTTTTAAAATAGCAAAAAGAAAGATGATGAAAGATGATGAATTAGGAAAACTAACTAACTTTAACTCGCCGGCTGATCGACACTTCACGTGACCAGAGGGCTGGGTCGTTCTTTGGCCAAAGAATTAGCATTGCCATTCAACGTGGCAATGCTGCCAGTCTTCTGGTCACGTTTCCGGATGACAGCGATGCGGACGAGTACTTCGACGCTTAAATCCTTTAGTTTTTGTATTTATTTATATAGTTAGTTAGTTTTTTTTTTTTAATTTAGTACCTACTGTAAATAGTTAATTAATTTTTACATTATAATAATAAAACCACTCTTTATAAATTTTGAACAGTAGCAAAACAGAAACTCAGAATCTCAATGTTGTTTTGTTTTCTTTTTTTCCTAGACTAGGCCTTATATAGTATATAGGATTATGATTGTAAATGTATGCTTGGTCAATCCCCAGTATAAGGTGGGATGACACTGACAGCTCACTCCACGCTCACTTCACCTAAGTTTTCACAGTGAGATGGTTACAGAATCGCACTGCTGATAGTTTGTCTCGTTGTTCTATGGTCCCATTGCTGGGCGAGTCTCCGTCACAGTTTTCCATTCTTCCCTGTGTGTTGCCTACTCCAAAGTCATATTATACTGTCTTGTGATAAAAACCTGCGTGTATATTCAATACTAGCTTCCCCTCGCGGCTTCGCCCACGTGGTATGTCGATAAAAAGTAGCGCATTTCCAGGGTTTAAATTAAAATTTTATAGGTATCGCCATACCAAATTTTATCAAAAACCCTCCAACCGTTTCGGAGATAATCCGGAACAAACAGGCAGAATAATTTTAACAGTTTTTTGTTCTAAGTACCGCATACACTTCCAAGCATGTAGTAAAAGCTGTTATTGCACGACTCATAAAGCGAAGCATTAGAGAGTGCTTTACGATCGATTTTTTTTTGCTAGTGCACATAACCTACTTAATTTATATATCATTTTATAGATAATTTAATGGAGATGAATTCTGTACAAATTCAAATTGATTTAGTGCAGTACAAACGAAAAAAAATATCAAAGTATTTAAAATTAATCCCGTCAATCAAATGTGAAACCTGAAAGCATTTGCTTGCGAAAAAATCAATTCACTGAGTCAATTTTTTTTAGTAGATTCGTTTCACCCATAGGAGGAATCCTATTGAAAATGGCTCTTTTATTAAAAGTAGTTTCATTATAATTAATAAAAAAAAAACTAACTAATATAATTTCTTTATCTATGGTTTTGATACGATCAAGTGAGCATTACGAGTCGTGCACTTTCGGATTTTCCAATTTTTTTTTTTTTTGTTGTAATTACATACACTTCAATTTTATTTATTTGTGTAGATAACTTGTTATTTTGGAAGTAAACAACGTTCTGTCATCTGCGCAGTGCAATGCGTCTTTAAGATTTTTCATTGATTCCAAAATATTTGATGAGAGATATTACGAAATAATTGATAGGTAAATAATGCCGTACCCAAAATACGCGTTTTGACTTGGAGTTACGGACATCAACCTGTAACACCTATTACCTACGTAAATATGTGTTCAATGTAAGATTTTCGTTCATGGTCAAGGCCGCCGGCTTAAGTAAATAAACCTACGTAGTACAGACGCCAGCACATCAAGCTACTACAATCTGTCAAATTTCTTCAATAGATTTTCAACTTTACCGCTAAAATATAAGGTTCAATGTTGATTGGGAAAATTTGACAGCTTCGGGTAACTTGATGTGCTGACGAGTGTACATACATTTTTCTTATTTTTTATTTTATTTAAATAATTGGCATTTTTGTATTTACTTGGGGTTCCCTTTTCATAGAACAAGTAGATTGAAGACATTTTCATTACTGAAAGAAACAGGACCAGCGGGGTACTTGTGTAACGCACTAACCATAGCAATGTAGCAATGACTTTCATTTTGACAGCTCAACAACATTCAGTTACAACATTGCGTTATTTACGTTGATGAGCAGACGAATTTTTCGAACATATGAAGCAATAGATAATATCCTTAAAAAATATTCAGATTGTAATTGATAATGTTTTATGCAAGTAGGGTGCCAGACAGAACTATAAATTGGTCCTTCGGTCCAAAACTAAAATAATTTAAACCAATTGTTTTCTCAAAATGAAGTTTTTAAGCATGTATAATTTTCTATGGATTCCGTAAATCTGAAATAAATAATTTTAAATGTTATTTTATATTTGTTTTATAATTAAATAATATTAAATCGCTTCCATAATGTCAATAAAAGTACCACGGTTACCGTATGTAAAGTATTCGTTCGTCATCATCGATGAGATTCCGTGACCCTTCTAGTAGCGGTCGCCTGCTTTCATCAAGTCGTCTTCCTGTCTAACCGGGCGACCTCACAAGTCACAGGTGCATTGCACCTTCTTTTAAGATAACTTTTTGGAAAATACTTTATATAATAGTCTTGCCAGTAACATTTTATTATGTATCTGATAGGATTGAGAATGTATATAAATATGAAAATTAAAAAATATAGTTTAAAAAAAAACTAAAAAACACGCTTCAATAGCAAATCGAACTAAAAATCAGAAAATAACTTTTAATTTATATTTTATTCAACTGTTATAAAAATTATACTAACTCAATATGTTTCAATAATTTAATGTCAATAATTCTAATATAAAAATAAAGTTATGAAATGAAAATTAATTTGACTGTAAAAAAGCGTGGGGTGCTCTTTATCATATTTCTATACTAACTCTACGTTTACAAATTACTACTAATTATATATTTACAACAATCAATCAGCTGTTTAATACAAAAGTTCAATACCTACTTGACCAAAATGTATGAAACAGCAGATTTTTTTTCGTGATCTCAGAGTTGCTCCCATAGTGAAAGTTGTTCATATTCATGAGTAGAACACCCTGTAAAAATTTGGAGCCTGTAAAAAAAGCATCCAGTATAATCGTGAGGAAACCTGAACTTATAGTTAATATAAGTCTGAAATTGACAGCCAGTCTTGAACAACAGTTGTGATCAAAGATCCTTCCTTCTCTGTGTGAGAAGAAGTCTTTGCTTTGCACTGGGACAGTACAAATCCATAAACCAACGAAGCATAAAAGGTCATTACACTCTTCGATAATAAAAAAAAACAGCCAATCACTGTCCTTAAATAACCAAATAGAATACGGAACAAGGAGTTTACTCGTCGATACATTTTTTACCTAATACAAACAGCACGTAACCTTGGTGAATTTAGAATTTGGACGGTTTTGCCTTGGGCGTCACGCGTTGTGTCGAGTTCATCCAGTATGCTAATCTTTTAGTACAATTTCTATCAATAAAAATGATTTACATATCTAAATATTATGATCTATATTAGTTTTTTTGCAAGGTTAGGTTTTTCTATTTTTTTTTAGTAGAAGGTTCTGAAGTGTAACAGAATAGTGAGCTGATCGTTCATCATTCACTTGCTTATTCCAATTTATTTGGGGTTTACTTGACACTTTTTTTTTCTATACTATTCTATTAGTTGTCATCTTGGTAGTCACCGCCTTTCTAGCCATTATTTATTTATTTAAACTTTCGCACACAAAAAGGTACAAAGGCGGACTTAATGCCTTAGGCATTCTCTACCAGTCAACTAAGGGTGGTGAAGAGATTATATGACACCGTCCATCCATCGTTTCTTTGGTTTTTAGGGTTCCGTAATCAACAAGGAACCTTTATAGTTTCGCCATGTCCGTCTGTCCGCCCGTCCGTCCGTTCATCCGTCCGTCTGCCGTCTGTCTGTCCGTTTGTCCGTCCATCCGTCCGCCCGTCCATCTGTCCGTCGGTCTGCCCGTCCGTACGTCCGTCTGTAGCTTAGCTCAGAGACTCTAAGGCTGCGTTTTCACCAGAAGTTAGCGAGGATGCGTAGCGAGGGATGTGTGTGAAACTAACGAATAACATCGCTTCATTTTCATAGCTTGAGTTAACCTAGTGTTGTTATTGGTTAGTTTTACGCACATGCCTCGCTACGCATCCTCGCTCATTTCTGGTGGAAACGCAGCCTTAGTACTACAAAGCTATAATTTGGCATGAATATACGTATTATTAATCACGACGACAAAGTGGTAAAATAAAATCATGAATAAAATTTTTTTCTAGACCTCTACACGTAAAGTGGCGATGTAGTTTTTTCTCGTCTACCCCATGGTTTGGGGTATCGTTGGATAGGTATAGGTCTTTCAAAATTATTGCGGGTTTGTGGAAACAATTTTTAGATTTAGGAATCCTTTTGTGAAATATTAAACTTTAAAGTGCTCATTTTTGTTAAGTCAAGTGTCCCACGGCCCACCCCTGCCAGCCAAATGGTTGTTTTTGGATACGTGAAAAAAATCGCGGTAGTAGTACAATGTATAACGTTAAATGCGCAAAACCTCAGACACCCCAACTGATTTTTAATTCAATTGACTTATTTCAGAGAGAAAATAAATCATTAAAAAACTGTAAAGGTTTTATGTGCTTTTTTAGTTTTACTGGCCATTCTGATCGTTTCTTGTGTCTGCGACGACGCTTTATCGAGGGAGGAGTAGTCACCGGGCCCCTGCGCCGCGTTGACATTGGCTTGCTTGACCTATTAATAAATAGACACGGCAACGTTTTTAATGAAGATTTTTTAGATATTTTAGATATTTTGCAAAATGTGACGTATATTAAAAAGTGGTGCAACTAATTCTGCTCGTTATTCTGATCAAACTATTTGCAGGTTTTGCGCATTTAACGTTACACGTTGTATAACGAAATTAAAAGGAAAACTATCACAGCTAAGTAGGCTTTACAACTTTACGAGTAATAGTCGACCAACTTACATTTGCAGTTGCAATGTATGGGAGAACATGACTTTCAACTACAATATTAAGTTTGTGCTTGGGATAAATTCATTCCAACTACGGAACCCTTCATTGTGCGTGGTCCGACACGCACTTGGCCGGTTTTTTTACCTTCTCTTATAGCGCTCCACATTCGTACTCAAAACTTAACTCACGATATTTTCCTCATTCCTCCGCATGGCCTGACCATACCATGACAAACCATTTCCACACAACTTTTCAATGACCGGTGCTACTGTCAGACTTCCTCAAATATACCAATTTCTTATTCTATTCCGAGTACTGAGCTAAGTCATAACCTACTAAGTTTCGTATACGCCAATGTTTTGTCATTTATGAGAAGAATACTACGAAGTAAAATGTTACGACATTGTTGGCATCGCGGGTAGAACCTGGATGAGGCTGGCAAAGATGCGTAGAGATTGTCACAAGCAAAGTGAGGCCAACGCTCATCAGTGGGTGAAGTCAGGCTGTGAATTTATGAAGCAAAATCAGCTTTTAACGTTCCTATTGCAGGGACACAGGCTTCTCTGTCAGAGGTAGTGAGCCATAATCCACCACGCGGGCCCAGTGCGGGTTGGTGGGCAGTGGAAAATGATGACGAAAATGTCAAGAAATTGAAAACAATGTTTTTTTATGGAATTCAATATGTAATATATCATCATCTGCCTAGCCTTTTCCCAACTATGTTGGGGTCGGCTTCCAGTCTAACCGGATGCAGCTGAATACCAGTATTTCACATGGAGCATCTGCCTATCTGACCTCCACAACCCAGTTACTGGGTAATACGATACCCCTAGGTAAGACTGGTTGTCAGACTTTTGGGCTTCTGACTACCTGTAACGACTGTCAAAGATCTACAAATGACAGCCGGGACTAACGGCTTAACGTGCTTTCCGAGGCACGGAGGGGTCTTGGTATGTAAAGATGGTCACCCATCCACAGACCAACCGCGTCAAGCGTAGCTTCACCTGATCGATCGACCTGTGCGGCTGTTATTATTTAGCCACGGGCCCCTCTGTAATATAAATAAAGTTATTCATTAATCATTTGTAATATGTCTGGCGTATTGCCATAATATTGACCAATAACTTTTGATCCATTGTCAATGTCGACCTTGAAAGGGCTGACGACGTATCTACTGAACATAACTTACCTGTAGACGTACCTATTGAACCTTTAAGTCTTATTAGTGTCTTTGTTTGATAAACTCTTCTATTATTGTGTGATAATTCGACGACAATCGACGCGGTAAGGCTGGATGTGTAAGATGGAAAACGGGGAGTTAAGATTTTTTTCTGGTTCTTTGACAGTGAGAAACACATATTATTAAGCCCGTGATGTCCCACTACAGCGCATAGGCCTCTCTATTTTCTTTCCACTTCGCTCTGTTTATAGCTTCTAACGACCAGTTCTTGTTGAAGGAGTCCATCTCATTGCCCGCGCGCGTCAAGCCTGCCGCGATGTCGCTTGCCATTAATAATAATAATAATAATAGTCTTTATTATGATACACACAAGATTCATGATACACAAGAGCATAATGTACAAGATAACATGGTATATCTACATAAATCTACACAGGTTATGTAACCCTGTCTCCTAAACTAGGTAGTCCTGTATCTTAGGAGACAGGAGGATTAAGAGGGACCCATTGGGTTAAAAGTTGGCCCAGACTCACATAAGTTCATTAAACGTTTTGTACAGTACAGACAATTACAAACACGATGATGTACTTTATGAACGCGCGAGCGATCTATACGGTTACTAAAAGATAATTTTGTCATCGAAAGAAAAGAAAAAAAAAAACACCTATGTCTATAAAATCATTTTACAACAAATATCGCATTTGTTATCTTACTTATCTAACTTGCGCTCTCGTTAATATTCCTCGCGTGTGAACAACTTGATTAAACGGTCCATTTTTCTGAGTCTTTATGTACGAGTAACTTATGCGAGAAGAAATTGTGTCAATATACATGCTGTTGTCTTATTTTATGACTTAGCAAATATAAACGTGTCAAGTAATAAATCTTCTCGATTCTCGGTGATGTCCTTCAGTATATTTATCGTGATTTCCTATTTCTCCGCATGTCAAGATAAATTGGTCATTATGGAAATGATAGTAACTAATATGGAAGAGTCAAGGGAGGGCGCGTATACTCACAAGCAATTGCCTTCTAACCTATGACTTGTGACTCCAAATAATATTACGATATTTGACCATTGTTGTTGTACTGACGTGGGTAATGTTTTAGAGGCGGTTTTATCCTCGCTTTTATCGTTTAGAATAGCTACACTCTAGAATACTTGGTGCTTATGCAACTGTGTTTTCAATCTGAGGAAAGAATGAAAAAGTATTTATTGGGACTCGCACAAAGATCATAAGCGAAACTAAATACAACCATAGAAACAAAACAAAAGAAAGTCCTATACGAGGCCAAAAGGCAGAGCCCGAGGCCTATGTCAGCATGAAGCTAGCAAAATTAGAATCAGACCAAAAAAAATATAGTCCTTCCTTGTTCTTATACCGAAACCACGTCCCGAAGGATCATTTTTCAACTTGGTTGGCATTTCCTCTGAATCTAGACATTGTTTCGGTAGGTAATCAAGCTTCCATCATGTCTTAGGGCGCTTTCAATTTAGACGGTTGGTGCCGGACTGCTGCAGTCCGGGAATCGTACTGCGCACGGGCGGTTATGATTTTTCATCTCTCGCACGACCTTGCGTCGAGACATTTTGTATAAAAATCATAACCGCCCGTGCGCAGTACGATACCCGGACTGCAGCAGTCCGACACCAACCGTCTAAATTGAAAGCGCCCTTAAACTCTAATTACGTCCTAACCAGCAGGGTAATTGCGTAACACACTATCAGTAGCAATGGGTTTCATTTTGACAGTTCACCAACATTCATTGCGTTATTTACGTTGTTGAGCAGACACATTTTTCCAACATATGGAGCAATGGATTGGCTATAAGCTTCAAAATGATTCAAATTGAGAGTAATAGTGTGTTACGCAATTAGTGTGCTGACCTCATCCCAGAGCCATTTATTCTCCCAAAAATACAATAATGATGCATTTAATGCACAACTCCTGACTTCCTCGTTTCTTTATCTGCACTTCCGTCAGTGTGTCAAGCCAATTAGCGTTCTTCAGTGTTAGCCATAAACCAGTTTGACGTACCCTCGACTTGAACCTCTGCTTCTTTTGACAATGACCGTGGCCGACTTTCTGGTTGTTAGTGCAAAATCGCAATAAATATCTTGCGTGCCTAGTTTTATGCACTAACTTCCTGGGTAACTATGCCCTGGAACTTGCATCTTTGTCTATGTTTTGAAGATATTTTATTTCTTGAAATGAAATGAAGTGAAATTGTTTACATATTGAATAGGATATCGTTATCACTTTTACACGTAATATATATATATATATATATAAAAAGATTTAATCTACATTTCCTATCTTAGCCAGACAGGAAATGTCGCCTTATTTTAGTTTTTGAGAAGAAATGGCGAAACAAACGTAGGGGTCAATATAAAAAATACAGTGTAACAAAATTGAGGGTGGCGCGTCTGGACTGGTATATTGAGAAAAGTATGAAATCTTCGCCCTCTTGCCTGCTAAAAATATATAGCGATCACCAATCTGTCTGCCATGCGTAGAGATAATAGCAATAATTCCTAATGATCATTGTAAAATCCACGGTCAATATTTGACCTCTTCTTCTTTGATGTTTGGCCCCGGTATCGACACATTGATATCTCACTTTTCATTTGAAAGAGATTCGTATCAACAGTCTTCCTGTCTTCTCTGCTTTCCGTTTCTATTATATCGTTTTCATCAAACCATTTGTCTTTAACAAAGATTTTGCGTTCGTGCAATATCGTTCGGTCCTATGAATTTCTTTTGGTCCTTATGTCCCTGGCGTATAGCCTCTACTAGATATTTTCTGTATTTAAGTATAATCCTAGTTGTGTATGTATTTATTATTTTGATTACGCGATATTTATTAACTTCATAGTGATATTTATTTTAGAAGCATGTATGTATGTATGTTTATTTGTATGTATGTATGTAAGTATATTCTCATAGTATTTGTTTAGTTTTTTAAGTAAATAATTGATTACGATTTTATGTATTTTTTTTGGTCTCCTTTACTCTTTCACACGCTGTCTACATCTCTCTATCTAATGTCCTATCGCAGGTATGCTGGAAGAGGTTTCTTAAGAAATAAGCATCACCTTTGTACCTATTTTTCTGTTCTGTTTATTTTTTCTTGTCTGTTTATACAACGTGTAACGTTAAATACGCAAAACCTGAAAATAGTTTGATCAGAACAACGAGCAGAATTAATTGAACCACTTTTTAATATAGGTCACATTTAAAAAAAAATCTTCATTAAAGACCTCAATGCTCTCAAGCAACCCAATGTTAGCGCGGCGCAGCGGCCCGGTGACGACTCCTCCCTCGATAAAGCGTCGTCGCAGACGCAAGAAACGATCAGAATGGCCAGTAAAACTAAAACAGCACATAAAACCTATAACATTTTTTTAATGACTTTTTTTCTCCCTGAAATAGGTCAATTGAATTAAAAATCAGCTGGGGTGTCTGAGGTTTTGCGCATTTAACGTTACACATTGTATATGTGTGTACATAAATGGTAAAATAAATAAAAAATAAATAATCAGCCTATAATGTTCCCACTGCTGGGGCACAATGCTCCTCTCTTCGAGAGGGAGTGGGATGTAGTCTACCACGCGGGCCCAGCGCGGGTTACTAGATGTCACGTGTCTTTGAATTTTTGGTTCTAGAACTATGTTTGAGATACTACTTCGAATATTGTAAATGTAATGTCTGTAATTATGTTGTCACTTTCTTGAAATAAATAGATTATTATTATTATTTTAAAAATGTCTCACATACGTCGGGACGCGAGGGTCCCCGACCTTTGGAAGGCGTACGAGGGGCCGAAGACAACTTGTCTGAGTCTTTTCCATCGTTGCATTGGACATCTATTTTTGAATTGGCATTGATACAAAAAAAATGTCGTATCTACAGGCTCCTCGTTCTTCACATTAAGTCTAAGAACACGAAGTTACTGTAATATATACCGTTGCCTTCCAGTTTTATATTTTCGCCGATAACAGAAGCACGTTTCTCAATTGTTTTTTATCGCTATGACGCTTGATTGCACGGATTTATTGGTATTTCAAATTATTTGACGTTACACCGGAAACTCACTTAGTTGTTACTGTAAGATTATGCTGAATTGTAGGATTTTGCAGTGAGAAATATTTGTGTGACGGAAATAGCGCGTAAGTCGTCTCTATAAATGTTTATAATATTTTCTATTTTTCAATAAATGCAAACGAATTTGTAAGATAGGTGACTAATTGAATGAACGAACCCGAAAGAAGGACCTCTTTAAAAAGAAAAGATTTTTTTGAGTAAGTAAAGCAAAATATTTTGGTTTTCATTAGCATAATCAGCATATAATGTTCCCACTACTGCTGGGACACAGGCCTCCTGTCGGTGAAAGGGAGCGGGCCATAATCCACCACGTGGGCCCAGTGCGGGTTAGTAGATGTCATATGTCTTCTTCTTGGGTTCGATTCCCACCCAGGACAAATGTTTGTGTGATGAGCACGATCATTTGTTCTTTGTCTGGGTGTAATTTATCTATAATATTATGTATGTACATATTTAGAAATATATATGTATGTTTGTCAGTTGTCTAGTACTCATAGCACAAGCTCTGCTTAGTTTGCGACTAGATGGCGTTGTGTGAAAGTTGTGGAATATTATTATTATTTATTATCAAAGTTTTGGTGCTAGCACATGCCGGTTTCCTTACGAAGTTTTCCTTCAATCAATCATCAACTCAGCCTATAGCAGTCCACTGCTGGACATAGGCCTCTCCCAGACTGCGCCACAACACCCTGTCCTTCGCCATCCGCATCCCGTATACCCCAGCCACCTTCTTTAGGTCGTCCGTCCATCTAGCTGGGGGGCGTCCCACACTACGCTTTCCGATACGCGGTCTCCACTCCAGGACTCGTCTGCTCCACCGGCCATCGGTTTAGTTTTTAGTTTTCCTTCACTGTATCGAGAACAGTGGTGATGAAATAAATTACACAGTCACGATTTTCATTACTAGTCCTTAATTCGGATCTTAGCCCCAAAAATCCGTCTTCAACTGAATCGATGTCCGCATTACCAATTTTAAGGACGACCACTTAATAACCAGTTTATATTTGCTACTAATAATTATACTAATTATTAAGTACTAGGGTGAATATTCAAAGTATACCAAATTCACATGTTCTAGTGGGTAAAAAATTTGAATTTAGGTTTAAACTCGATTCAATATATGTATGTAATGTAAACCTACGATTATTAACAGGTGCTGTACTTTTTTTTTTACTTTCTATGCTAATTATGCATAAATTTTAATATTAATGACCCAAAAACTCATTACAGGGACCTGTTCCATTATTAGATTTGATATATTTATTAGTATTATAGGAAATCTAGTGCGAATATCGTTAAATTGACTAGTGTGTCGAATAACTTAGTCTTTGTTTGTTTCATAATAATAAACTAACCCGTTGATTTATAAATAAATTAAAGACTAATTTCTTGTTACAACTTTGTAACGGCGCAAAACTCATTACCAGAACCATGACGGTAAATCGAATTTTACACGACAAAACCCTTTGATCATACCGCCTTTATGTGAACTGCCACTCCCCTGCTCTTCAGTCGACCGGCAAACGTAACAGTGGAAGGACGTACGCAAGATTTCGGGGCATAAATTACGATCGATGTGAGTATTGACAGTGTTTGGTCCATTTTGTTGTTCATTACAAGTCCGCTTATATCTTGATACGTAAATAAACTTGGTATCTTTTTGTTACATCAATTCATTAGATTCTGTGTCATTTTCATTTTTTAATATGTAGATAACATGTACTTATCATAGATAAATGTAAAATAACATAACAGTGCTTAATTTTCATAACCGTGTCCTTCATTACCGTCGTTTACCGTAACCTTTTTGATGTCACGGTAATGAATGAAAAATACGGTAATGACTCTGCTTCTATTTAATACTTTTTTAAATAAATAATTTTTAAGGCGGTTAAGAAATTAATATTAATATTGTTGCTAAATAATATACTTACTTAATATTTCAGTTAAAAATGGCACGCCCTAAGAAGACAATAGAGGAAATTTTAGCCAGAAGAAGAATCGTTAAGCGTAAAAGCTACGCTGCTTTAAAACAAAACGAAGAATTATATAATATTGAAAAAGAGAAGGAAAAAGCAAGATACTTGAAGAGAAAATCTGAAAACAAACTTGTTAGTACGAGGGCTGCCTTTTAAGTTGTGTCGTTTGAAATAAGTATAGACGATCTAATAGATTATTACCATTTATTGTTTTTCAAAGAACTCTCCGCGATATTTAATACACTTTTGAATGCGTTCGAACCAGTTTTTAAAACATTTATTCCACTCCGAAGTGGGGTAGTCAAAATGGCCGATTTGTATGCGTCAACAGCTTCTTTGGGTGAGCTGAAACGTTGACCACGAAGACTTTGCTTAATTTTGGGGAACGTAAAAAAATCGTTAGGGCTCAAGTCAGGGCTGTAAGGCGGGTGATCTAAAATTTCGACATTTTGGGTGCTCAAAAACATCTTTGTATTGCGGGCGGTGTGCGAACTTACAGTAGCAGTATCATACGACGCGACGTCTTGAGGTGTTTTTTCGAAACTCTGTGATGACTTGTGGCAAACAAACAGTGGTATACCAGTCAGCGTTAATCGTCTTACGATCTTCTAGTACAATAGTGGCGACGTGACCACTCTTTGCCACAAACGAGGCAACCATTTTTTTTTAAGTGCTCCGTGAGCGTATGACTTTGGTCGGTTTTGGCTCATCTTGGAAGACCCAGACAGTTAACTGCTGCTTGGAATCTGGATCGTAAGGATATATCCAAGACTCGTCACCACTAATCATATCATAAACGTGTTTTGACTCTCCTCGGTTGAATCGCTGCAGAGTTTTGCGACACCATCTAACACGAGCTGCTTTTTGTCCGTCGCTAAGAAAATGTGGTATACAAAGAGAGATCAACTTTCTTACGCCGAGTTCTTCGTGCAGGATTTTTTGGATAGTAATCCCTGAAATTCTGGCTGCCTCTATTTCACGGTATGTCACATGACAATCTTCGACGATTAGCTGCCGCACGGCGTCGATATTCTCTTGCGTCATGGCGGTTTTTGGATGACCTTCACGTGGCTTGTCACTGAAGCTAGAGTGCCCACGTTGAAATTCTAAATACCAACGCTCTACAGTCCTAAGACATGGTGCTGCAGCACTAAACCCAGAATTGATCTCGTCAAAGCACTGAAGTCGCGTTAATCCCCTTTAAAAGTTGTAGAAAATTATCGCACGCATATTTTCCTTTGATATTTCCATTTTTACAACCAACTTATCACCTTTGAATAGACGCTACAATAAAACTATTCGACCTATCAAAAAACAATCTTTTGTTTTCGAATTCTAAATTCAAAAGATGAAAAAGCCATAAAAACATATGACTTTTTAATTTTTTTAATTTAGATTTTTTTAATAATTGCGGGAGGTTTGCAAACGACACGACTTAAAAGGCAGCCCTCGTTTCCTTATCAAGAAGGCTGATTACCAAAAATATTAATTTATGAAAGACTTTTATTGTTATTTGTAATTCAGTCACTAAGATTTTTGACATTAGGCTTTTGTGTGATTGCGTTCCGTATATCAAAATCGGTATCGTTTAACATTGTGACATTGTAAGGCTGATTTTTACCAAAACCATTCAATTATGAAAGAACTATTAGTTATTTTCTTAAGGCGATTGTTTAATAAACAATGAATGATAATCTATGGTACCTTTGTTTTTTTTTATATTCACATCTTTTTTGTATCATTACCATGTCTTTGTATTTCATCACCGTATACCTAAGAATTCATTACCGTGGATAGGGTTCATTACCGTAACTTGGCACATATTTTAAGTGGCCATAACTCTATCAATGTTTGAAATATATGCGTGCCTTTCACATATCTGATAAATAAAATAATGCCAAATACCATAACGCAACCAAATTAAAAAAAAAATGAAATTATAATTTTCGTACAAAAACTGCGCAAATAATGTCGAAACCGAAGAAACACCCACTAATGTTTTTGACAAAACGAAACTGGAAACTGGATGTTTAGGTGTCCGCCCCCTCACTTCCTCATTGATAACCTTATAAATTACATACTATTACGTTCAAACAGAGATTAACATGTACATATATTTGTTTATTTATTTAATTTACTAACGAGTTTTCTTGGCGTTTGTTTGTTTTTGTCGCTGTCAAGGATGGTAGCGACACGACTTATGACAGACTCGCTTCAGCCGTACGATTCTGTAACCATCTCACCGTGAAAACTTGGGTGAAGTGAGCGTGGAGTGAGTCGTCAATAGTGTCAATCCCTAATCAACATGGCTCACAGCTCACTCTAAGCTCGCTTCACCTTAGTTATCACGGTGTGATTTTTCCAGAATCGACCGGCTTCTCGCGATTTCGTCCGTGAGAAATGACTTGTTTCCCCGATCCACCCCGTCGTCGTCGCGTCTTTTCGTACTTTGTTTTCGCTTAACGTTCTTTGTGACTTTTTTCTTTTTGCTCCGGTTCTAAGGGTCGTAGCGTGATGTTAGCCTATAACCATTTATTTATATATTTATATAATATACTTTATTGTACAGACGCCAGCACATCAAGCTACCCGAAACTGTCAAATTTTCCCAATCAACTTTGAACCTTATGCTTTAGCGATAAAGTAAAAAATCGATTAAAGAAATCTGATAGATTGTAGTAGCTTGATGTGCTGGCGTCTGTACCCCAGAAAATACATAAAAAAGAAAAAAAAATACAATTGTTACTACAAAACATACAATGTGCGGCCTTATCGCTTTCTGCGATTCTCTCAAAAATTGGGCTATCAAATGGTAGTTCCGGAGATTAGCGCGTTCAAAACAAACAAACTCTTCAGCTTTATTATTAGTTTATCGACTTATTTAATTAATTAACGAGTTTTTTTTTTGTTTTTGTCTCGGTTAAGCTTGACGTGATTTATGACAGACTCGCTTCAGCCCGCGACTGTGTGAAATGTCTTGATCTCCCTATCCACCCTGTCGCATCGCGTCGCCTGCCCAAGCTATGACCTTCTTACCGCTTAGCGTTCTTTTTTACTTTTGCTCAGCTCCTAAGGGTCGTACCGCGTTTCTCAAGAATTGGTCTGTCAAATGCAAAAAAAAAAACAAATCCGACTAGTAGTTGCAGAGATTAGCGCTTTTCAATGGGTCGTACCGCGTTTCTCGAGAATCAGGGTAACAAATGAAAAAAAAAAACACAAATCTGACTATTGGCCGACCGCTTAACAGAGACGTTGCCTGAGGTAGCAGCGCGGTGCGGGAGGGGTGTGGTGACGTGATGCGAGAGCTCAGTGATTCGTCAAATTATGACAACTATCACCCCGCCCGCACCGCGCAGCTATCTCAGGCAACGTCTCAGTTAAGCGGTCGGCCTATAGTAGTTGCACAGATTAGCGCGTTCAAATAAACAAATTCTTCAGCTTTATTATATTAACTATAGATTTAAGAGTTCTCTTGGTGTTTGTTTGTTTTGGTCTCGGTCAAGGATAGAGGCGACGTGACTTATGACAGGTGTACACGTTCTTTTTGGTAGTGTGTGATTTTAATTTAAGGCAGACTAATCTACATGGCTCTAGTTTGTAGTCGGATCAGGCTAGTTGTAAGTAGGGGGAGAGTTTACTTGAAAATTATATTAAAATATGGTTTATTCAGTCAACAGGATATTGGAATCGCTTTTATTTTCTTTTAAAGTACGACATGAGCCCTTTTGTTCATAAACGTTACTTAACCCTTATTTGCATGATTTTTACTTTTTAAGCAAATTAAATTTATTTGGATATAACATTAGCTCTAGAGTTAGGAAAAATATTTAAAAAAATATATTCATAAAAATACTATTTATTTTCTAAATGGCCTGGTGGAAATTTACATCTTTATGTAATCAGAACGAATGTACTGGGAACAAAATGAGTTGAATATCTCTAACAATTGGGGAATCCCCGTGCTCTGTGGAAACGAAAATATGGCATTGGATTAGTTGATGCAAAGGCTATAGGGGGATAAGCATGGATAGGATGCCCCCAAACGGGTTGCGGTGATTTTTTTTCTGTAAGTTTCTAACAATGTGAAATTGAGATTCTCCAAATATCAACCCTTTAAAATGCACCGTTTCGGAGTAAGAATTAATATTCGAAAAATCGAAAAAAAATCGATACTTTCTGAATGACTAGACCGATTGAGCTAAAATTTTATATGTTTATGTTTATGTGTTTTTGTTTTTATATGTTTATATGTTTTAGATACAACTACAATGTATTTAAAGAAAAAAATTGGCAACTTGAAAAAAAATGTATAACCTCAAAAAATTTTTTTTTTAATAGTTCAATTTTTTTTTGCGCTATATGCGATCTTGGTACAATCACTAAAGTTTTTGTGCAAGTTTTTGAGTTCATCAAAAGTAACATATAATTAATTCAGAATTTTTTTCCGGGTGCGTCATAGTTAAAAAAAATTAAATATTAGAAAATGATTTTTTTTTGAGGTTATGTTCGACGTACAATGATGAATATTCTTCTGTGTTTTCCTTACTTCATCAAAAGTAACATATAAATCAGTACAGAAATATTTTCCCGGTTCGTCATAGCTAAAAAAAATAAAATATCAGAAAATGTTTTTTTTTTTAGGTTATGTTTGACGTAAAATCATGAAAATTCTTCTGTGTTCTTCTTCCTTCATCAAAAGTAACATATAATTAGTACATAAATATTTTCCCGGTGCGTTATAGTTAAAAAAAGTAAAATATCAGGAATTTTTTTTTGTTCTGAGGTTATGTTCGACGTACAATCATGAAAATTCTTCTGTGTTTTTTTCACTTCATCATAAATAATAGATAAATAATTCATGAATGAAATTAGTGGTTGTACAGGGAAATATAATGATTGATGTATTAATCTTCATCACTTTCATCGGCAATAATTGGTGTTATTTCGGTTGATTCAAAAAGTGCTGATAAATGTTCAACTGGTCGTGGAATTTTCGATAAATACCGACCGTAAGACAAGTAATAAGTAATATCAGCTATGTGTGAACAACAACCTACTGTTCTTCGGCCATTAGCACACTCACAGAAATATTTTAAAATTCCAGATCGGCCGATACTATGAGGTGTATACAGTGTATACTCGATAAAACAACGATAGATTTTTCGGGAAATATGACGGGATTGTACTTGAAACTTAAGAATATTCAATTGATCTTTGAGGAATTGTAATTTTAAAGTGCCGTCATCATTCATAATCTCACTCAAATACGATATTGCTTGTGAATATTGATAAGTTCCACTGAATAAGATTTTGAGTTCTTTTTCTGTCAATTCTGGGAAATCAAGCAGATCGGTGGATGAAATATTTTGGAAAGGTCTCTTCTTTCTGAGCAATCCCTGTTCTTCAACTAAATCAGCTAGAGTAGGTATTTTCGGTGTTTTTTCGTGAAACCATTTGTTGTACAATTTCGGAAGATATTTCAATATCTGAGTTCAATCGCTTTCCGAATTGATTTAGAAGAAAAGCTGCAATTTTATAATATACACCCACACTAGAAAGTATTTTATTGTCTAGTTTGTGATCTAGAAGACTGTTTTTTTTTCAGCATGCCATGGACCGCCTCAACAACCCAACGCAGTTTCGTCACAAATCGTGAATCATTAGAACCTATAGTACCTACTTAACTGTTTTTGGGAACCCTTCAAAGCTGGCATGAGTACTTGATAACCTTTATTCTCTAAATGAGTTTTTATGTCACGAAAACCGCGATCGAGGATAAAAACATCATTTTCTTGGACTAAATTAGATAAACCATTAGATTCCTCAATAACGCGTCGCATAATTTCGGCATCATTTACAGTTGCCAGAAATGGACCTAAAATATCTACCACATACCCATTAGTGGTACAAATTGTAAAAGGCTTACAAAGATGTGTTTTTTATGGCCAGAGTACGATTTCCGTTGGTAACTGCTATTAGCACTCTTCTGGTGGTACGCATATGTTCCATCACATATGAGGATTAACTGATCTTTAAAACCATAAAGAAGAGTAGCGATTGGAGCCGTGTTCTTATTGATAAGATCAATTCGAGACATAGCGTTCAGTCCAAATCTGGATGGTAGTACGTCTTTTTCGAATGAATCAATGACCGATAGTGAATAATGTGATACGAGCTGTTCATTTTCAAGTTGTAAAATGCTAGCGATCAATTTATTTGAATTACCCGTACGAAATCTCATCAAAAATACAATTATAGCTTGGCTATGACACACCGGGAAAATATTTCTGTACTAATTATATGTTACTTCTGATAAAGTACGAAAAACACAGAAGAATTTTCATCATTGTACGTCAAACATAACCTCAAAAAAAAAAAAAAAATTATATTATATTTTTTTTAACTATGACGCACACGGAAAAAAAATCTAAATTAATTATATGTTACTTTTGATGTACTCAAAAACTTGCACAAAAACTTTGGTGATTGTACCAAGATCGCAAATAGTCGAAAAAAAATTTTGAAAAATTGAAAAAAAAAATTTTTGAGGTTATACATTTTTTTACAAGTTGCCAATTTTTTTATAAATACATTGTAGTTGTATCTAAAACATATCAAAATTTTAGTTTAATCATTGAAGCCATTCAGAGAATATCGATTTTTTTCGATTTTTCGAATATTAATTCTTACTCCGAAACGGTGCATTTTAAAGGGTTGATATTTGGAGAATCTTAATCTTACATTGTTAGGAACTTACAGAAAAAAAATCACCGCAATCCGTTTGGGGGCATCCTATCCATGTTTATCCCTCTATAGCCTTTACATCACGATGCATTTAAGGGTTAAAGTTAAGAGAAGTTTAAACAAAAATGTATTGTTAAACAGTCGCTAATCATTGCTTAACTTTAAGCAACGTTTATAAATAAACCCCTAAATATCAATGGTTTACCATTTTGTTAGCAAGATTTTTGCACTCAATTTTAATAGATACAGTTGAAATCTTCAGTTGCGGAGATGAGAACTCAGAAGAAAGTTCTTGTCGGCCCTTTGGACCATGACGAGATTAGTGTAAAGCCTTTAGGTATTATTTTAAGGATGCAGTCATTCATCTGTGTTCATTCCCACTGTATTGCTTTTCCTTGTTCATGCAGATGTTCTGGCCAACTGTCCTAAGTTCCTGGTAAAAGCAGATATGATAATGCTGTGTCCGAGTAAACAAAGATAAATGTTGACCGAAATAATCCCAGAAACAGCGTTTATCTTGCGGTCAGGCCGTAGGTGATAATTCGGCCTATACGATATTCCGAGTATGGGTGATTTTGCATGCATTATGTACTTTTATAATACAGAAAAAAAAACTAACCAGTGCGCAAACTGTAACCATGAATTCAGTTCATGATTCTGAACCCCTTGCGGTGAAATATTTGGTAGGTTATTAAAAAAAAAGTTTTGTACTTTTCTATGAAACAGCTTTTTTTTTATACCCGACGAAAAGTTTCTACGCTAGAAAGTGTAGTATCATGTGCTGAATTCCTGGTTTTAATTTACGCACTGGTTAAAAAAAAATCTGTATATTACAGTAGTAGTACTTATTCGAAGCCCGAAAGTCTGACAACCAGTTTTGCCAAGGGGTATCGTGTTACCCAGGCCTCGAAAATCACGTTATGGCATTGGACCCGGCTGTCATTCACAGATCTTTGACAGTCGTTACAAGTAGTCAGAAGCCCACAAATTTGAAAACAATCGTACCCTGGGTTGTGGAGGTTACATAGGCAGTCGCTTCATGTAAAATACTGGTATTCCGCTGCATCCGGTTAGACTGGAAGTGGACCCCAATATAGTTGGGAAAAGGCTAGGCAGATTAATTAACTAGGAGGCAACTGCAACCGTCGACGCGTGTCGCTCAACATGTCACTCATGTATTGAGCACCGTATTCACTGCTTTTTTTTTGGGTGGGAAATTATCAAATAACTTCTCCCGCTCTGGGCGGAGCGGGAGGGCGTGTCAGACTTTTACTGACTAAAACCCACCCGTGTTCCTTCAGTTGCCTGTGCCAAGGGCCACGGTAACTCTTTCGAACAGTCCGCGACCCTGGCCGCTGTTCGAACAAGACGCGTCGACGGCTGCAGCTGCCTCTGTCGTCGACGCGTTTGTATGCACACTTACGTCAGTTTCCTTGTTATAGCCATTTGATACAAGTAACATTGAATGACTAAAGTTGTGATTTGATTAAATAATACGATCAATTTATGTTGGCAGTCAATTTGCTTAAAAAAATGTTTTAATGACTATGTCTAAAAAATCGGTCAAGTGCGAGTCGGACTCGCGCACCGAGGGTTCCGTACAAATTGGTAGGTGTGTAAATTTGTTTATCACGGGATTTTTTTTTTTGTACAGTAACTACAAATTTACGTTTTTCGGATTTTTCCTTTACTACATGACATTGCTTCTTGCCATATTTCATGATTGTAGGTCAACGGGAACTACCCTATAGGTTTTACCCTATAGTGTTTCTATTGGTTTGATTCCGGAACATAAGCGCCCGTATCTTTTGATTGCGTTGACTTAGAAGTTTTTCACTGCTTCAAGGGATTACAGCCCTGAGTATTTGATATCAATTGCAAGTTGATAACTCCACGCGTTCCTGAGAGAAAGGGTCTTGACCGACGGACAGACGGACAACGAAGTGATCATAAAAGGTTTCCGTTTTTCCTTTTGAGGTACGAAACCCTAAAAACATAAAAATATGGTCGTAGACCAAGGATATGAATTACCATATTCAGACAAAAATTATGATACGCGTGCTATTTAATTATTTATGACTAAGACCTAGACAAAATTATATATGGAGCTAGTGTGTGTCAGCGTCCTTGCTCCATAGAGGAGATTTGAGGTATTTGACCTCCATTGTTTTTTTTTTAAAGCGTGAATTAAAAACGTATAAATCTTTTAAATTTATTTACTCAAAAATATCTAAAAAAAACGTTTCCTGATATTTTTCACCAGTCTGTGCCATAATTTAGTAAAATTGTATCTCCGGAACTACCAGTTGGATTTGAAAAAATGTTTTTGTATTTGATAGCTCAATTCTTGAGGAAGCAAAACAAGTCAGAAAAGCTAAGCGAAAAAAGAAGTAATAGCACGGGCATGCGATGCGATGCGATGCGATGCGATGGGGTGGGTTGGGGAACAAGAAATTTCACGCAGATGAAGTCGCGAACAGAAGTTAATATTATACAGGGTGACTGGTTCTGGAAATTCGCATATAGAGGAGGTCATTTATTAATTATTGAACTTAACTTTCCCTAGCTCAAGTTTTATAGTTTGGGAGATATGTCAATTTTTATACTTTACTAGCAGCGCCCCGTGGTTTCACCCGCATAAGTGTCAATCCCGTGGGAATATCGGGATAAAAAGTATCCTATGTGTTAATCCCGGTTATAAACTATCTGTGTACCAAATTTCATCCAAATCCGTTCAGCCGTTTGAGCGTGAAGAAGTAACAAACATAGAGTGGCAATTCTGAATGTTCTTCTGGCGCACCCAGAACAGTCACCACTTATTTATTTATTTCTATAGCAATTGCTTGCTGCACTTACAGTAAACACCCAAGCGCGCTTCAAGCCAACAACATAACATTTAACTAAAAAACTTCATACAAACATTAAACATAGATTTACTGTTCCACATAAATATGTCAACTTCAGGCTCCTGGGCAATCAGGGCGTTCAGCAGATTGATCGCCTGGTTGTGGGAGCATAACGAGCCGTATGCACTTGACTGATTGATTCATTATCCAATTACCTACTTTCTAAGTGAAGTAGACTAATCTATTTTTAGTAGGTGCAAGCACATGATTCATGACCTGAAATACTTAATTCATCATCTTGAAAGTGACCTAATTACCGCTTACAAAAAACTGGTTTGTAACCTAGATACGTATGAGGTACAATTTGGTCTGAGATTATTTATAAATTGTTGTTAACTGACCACTTTTTTTTTTACTTCCTTAATCAACTAACTGTTCATGACAGTTTGGATACAGGTTTTGGAAATATGGGTTTCTGATGTGCAAAAAACAGAAGTGGCAGTGGGGCGTGTCTGTGTCCACGCGTCATGTTCAAAAAGCTCATGTTCTAGGTAAATGGCCGTCACCGCGAACTAGTGCGCTTTCTTATATCTATTTTTAAGTCCAATATAATAGCGGGCGAGCCGACAAAGCGAAACATACTGCTAAAAGAATTAGTAATAGGCATAAAAAAAGTTAGAGGCTGTATGAGTGGCACCGGTGACCGAGAATTTGTGCATAGTTCGAACTAAGTTTGAACCAAGATGGAATGACAACACGATTTGACAGTTTTGCCCGTCTGAATAATTGAATTTGACACTTGTTTTGAGGGAACAACTACTTTCTGATGGGTTAGAGAGTTTAGAGAGTAGACCCTCAGCACTCACCAGTGTCCACCAGCAGCACGGTCCACTGTCCTGTGTTCCGCAGATACACCAAACGTGGCGTATCTGGAATCCATTGGCCCCAAATTGCATGAAGGCAATTTTTTTAATCAGGTTCTTGTCTAATTGTATATTAGCAATTCGAATTAGGTTTACAAGGGCCCTCTTCGCGATAAGGTATTTTATTTTTTATTTATTTTACCATTTATGTACACACATATATAAACAGACAAGAAAAAACAGAACAGAAAAATAGGTACAAAGGTGATGCTTATTTCTTAAGAAATCTCTTCCAGCATACCTGCGATAGGACATTAGATAGAGAGATGTAGACAGCGTGTGAAAGAGTAAAGGAGACAAAAAGAATACAAAAAATCGTAATCAATTATTCACTTAAAAAACTAAACAAATACAATGAGAATATACTTACATACATACATACAAATAAGCATACATACATACATACATACAAACATACATACATACATACAAACATACATACATACGTAGTGAACAGAACTAGCGGATCTTGCTAAGGTCGAGAGAAATCGTAAGTACTTAGAGTATATTGATTTACTTAATTGACTATTTAAAGGCCGGCAATCATGATAGAGTTCATAGTTATATGCGACTTCTTTATGAAAATATCGTTGGCAGTAATGGCAGTAGAAACTTAAAACCTACTTATAGGCTCTGAAAAGGCAGTTGTTGACAATCTTTACAAGAGATATACAACGTGTAACGTTAAATGCGCAAAACCTGAAAATAGTTTGATCAGAATAACGAGCAGAATTAATTGAACTACTTTTTAATATAGGTCACATTTTTCAAAACTCCTACATTAAAAACGTTGCCGTGTCTATTTATTAATAGGTCAAACAAGCCAATGTCAGCGCGGCGCAGCGGCCCGGTGACGACTCCTCCCTCGGTAAAGCGTCGTCGCAGACGCAAGAAACGATCAGAATGGCCAATAAAACTAAAACAGCACATAAAACCTTTACAATTTTTTTAATGATTTATTTTCTCTCTGAAATAGGTCAATTGAATTAAAAACCAGTTGGGGTGTCTGAGGTTTTGCGCATTTAACGTTACACGTTGTATATAGTAGTCATTTATGCGACTCGAAAAGAGCATCAGAAAGCACGTGAAACCGTTGGTCTCTGCTGTCCTTTGTAGATCTTTGACTGTCGTATAGGTAGTCAGAAGCCCGAATGTTTGATAACCAGTATTACCCAATAACTTGTTTGCAGATAGATATACAGTCGCTCCATATAAAGTAATAAAATACTGGCATTCAGCTGCATCTAGTTAGGAAAAAACTAGACTGATGATGAGTCGTCTATGCGACTACAGTCTGTTGTTTCTTTACTCTTATTGTCCCTATAGTTAAAGCAGGGCAAATCTCTTTTGCATAGCCTTTTACACCGCCCTCTGAGGTACCTTTTTGGTACAATTTGTTAGCGGCCTTGTAGCAACAAAGACATATACTGGGCGTTTTTTTTTAACAAAAAAATCAGCTGTTTAATACAAAAGTTTAATACCTACTTGACCAAAATGTATGAAACAGCTGATATTTTTTCCGTGATCTCAGACTTGGTTCCATAATGAAAGTTGTTCATATTCATGGGTAGAACACCCTATAAAAATTTGGAGACGGTAAAAAAAATCGTGCTGTGTATAGTATCGATTTGACTATAGTTCCGTACTCATTTCAGGCACCTTTGCAAAAAGAAACGTTATTTTACAACGGAAATCCACTTTCCCGCTATTGTTATATGATGCAGCCAACCATAAAATGTAGAATAGGCCAGTGGATATAGCCTGTGAATATCCTATGATGACTCAGTGCTATAGTAACGAGGAACATAACATAAGAACACATAACATCATAATCCCCGAATACGTTAACATTACAGCTGCAAATGGGTGTTGAAGGGTGTACTAACACCCTTCAGCACCAATTTTCAGCAATAATGTTTAAGTCCATAGAAATATACAGATAGTATCCACGAAGACGCGCCCGACTCTATTCCTAATCGTTAGTGGTTATCGCTAGTTTTCGTGGTTTTTCTCGTAGTTTTGGCGATACTAATTTACCAACTAATAAGTAATTACTGTGTATTGACAACACTAAAATAGTAGCGAAATGTTGCACACTTGTACTGCAAGCATTTAAAAAGAAGAGATGGATGCGTCTTCATGGATGGCACTATCTGGAAAAAATAATAGTGGCAGGGGGCGTGTCTGTGTCCACGCGCCTTTATTTAAGACCCTGTAGTTGTAGTTCTGAAGGCTCCAGCAGCATTGCTGTTTCCGTTTAAAGCGTATAATTGCTGGTAAAATTAAAACGGAAGTTCCCTAGAAGTTGATAATGGTAAACGTTAACTATTGTCCATCGAAGATGAAATAAAATACATAGAAAACACATGTCATATTTTCCCCTTTAATATTTTGCAAACAATCTCTCGTCTCACCATTTTCCTCGAACAGAGCCTTACACTTCCAGACTATACGCCACTAGGTGTTCAATCACTCATTAAAAATTGTTTATCTGTCTCCAGAAGCATGAAATACAGCAGTTTGTATGCAAGTGGTCTCCAGGAGGTATACATGCCATATTTAATGGCGTCACATAAAGTGTTGGATCAATTATTCGCATATTGGCAGTTGTATTAAAGGTTGTTTTAGATCTTCCTAGTGCAAATATTGTATGGTTAAGCTACGTAGGACATTACATACATAACGTCTTCTTCCCAATGGGGTGGGCAGAAACTACAGAACACCATCTGCTACGATCCTTACTACTACTTTTGCCTCGTTTACGTTCATACATCAGTGCCCCATTCCACTATGACCACTCAATGATTGCTTACTTCGAAACCGCATCAATTCTTTAGCTAATCACGCCAACTTCGCGTTCATTTCGCGCGGTTTCGCGGGGTTTGTGTCATAGAGAACATGGCTCTGGTCATATACGCACCCTGGTTGCAAGTACTAAGCACCTTACCTTTCTGAAGAACATCACCAATATGGTCACTATATATCCTCCCTCCCGGCATTTCCAATCACATCCGCCTTGTCAATAGATAAGAATACCCGCCTATTATTGTCCCAGTGCAGGGGTAAAGGCCTTTTCTCATACAAAGAAGGCACGAGCATTGATCACCATGCTTGCTCAAGACTGGGTGGTGATTTCAGACTTGTATTAATTATACGTCCAGGTTTCCTCAGGATGTTTTCAGTAATGTCCAAGATAAGAAAGATATTATGATTGTTATTAAATCATCTTTGTTTCTGGAATTAAATAATAATCAGATAAACGATAGTGGTGAAAGAAACGATCGCGAGGAAACCAGCTTGCGGTAGAACCAAAAAGTCGAAATCATGTAAAAGTCACCCGCGCCTCCTCATATCTTTTCCAGCTCGTCGCTCCAGCAATTTCTCTGTCTTCCTCTACGGCAATGAATGTTGTTGAACTGTCAAAATGAAACCCATTGCTGTTATAGTAAAAAAATAGTTTTAGTCCGTGGCTTCGACTATGTAGGTACGAAATCACACCAAGGGAACTACATACGTTCCCTTGGTGTGATTTCGTACCTACATAGTCGAAGCCACGGACTAAAACTATTTTTTTACTATAACAGCAATGGGTTCCACGGACTAAAACTATTTTAAAGTGAGATCTCCACGACTTATACCTTTATTTCTATTGTCCTCAGGTGTTCCACTTACGAGACATACGCTGGGAGAGGCCCAGGTTCCTTTCGAAGTCATTCCTGGCGTTTGTTACCTTCAATTTCATCAGCTACTCTCTTCTGGCAGCTGAAGTGCTGACTACTAATGTCGCTGGCACGTCTCCGAAGGAAAAGGTAAGGTTTCCTTAGGATTTTTTAAGAATATTGAAAGGTGAAAGACCAAATTTTATAATGGTCCTTCATTGTAAAATTTGATCGTTTATCTTCGTAATATTAACAGTAAAAATTAATCAGCTTTTCTCATACAAAACTTCAATACCTACTCGACCCAAATGTATGGAATAGCTCACTATTTTAAAGAAAAAAGAAATATGTGTTCGTTTTTTTGTCTGCAAATTCGAGCTCATGAGTCCATTGGCAATGTTTATTATATTTCTCTTACGGTTACAACTTTGTTAATAAACCCATTGCGCATCACCATCGTCATGCTATGGTACCCTTTGCCCAATTTAATGGTTCAAAGATTCCAAATTAGCCTTTAAAGACCAATTTAGAAAACCGTCGGCGTTTTTCTGTTCTAATTACTTATTCTAGTAAGTATCCGTGCGTGGAAAACAGTTTAACATACGCACGGTTTTTACGACTAGACAAAACATCGAGATTTTTTATTATGCATATGTAAGTTTATTATTTAAATTAATACACATAAACCTTCCGAAAGAAATTCTCTAAATTATGGTGAAAACTGCATCAAAATCCGTTGCGGAGTTTAGAAGAACAAGCCGATCACACAGACGGACACGATAAGCGACTTCAATTTATAATATGTATAGAATTACGATGAAGTTTGTACGTTCAAATAATCCTACACATGAGGTGAATATTTGCAGGCAGGCTTTACCAAAAATTTATGAGATTTGGTGAGAACTGCGTACCGAATGGGTGGAATACTAATGATATTAATTTTCTTGCGGTCGGCTTTGTGTCGCAATTTAGGCTTCGTTTCTCATTATTATTATTTAAAGTGTGTTTGACGGCGTACGTGGGTCCGAAGCCAACTCGCAGAGGCCCTTTAGGAGCTTTTAATGAAATAAGGCGGCAACCGACACGATACTCCCTGTACGCACTATGCAAGTACACCCAAGGACAACCCCCGGTTGGTGTAGGACTATTGCAGGATATGGAAAAGGCAGATATTGGAATATGTGTTTGGATGACTAAAGTGGACTGGTTGCCTAGAGCTATGGAAGGAAATAGCCCTTGTCTGATCAATGTATACACGGAAAAACGGCACTTCCTTACTTCGAGCACGTTTTTTCTTGTGAATCTCAATTCAAGCCGGCCAAAAAAATTTAGGCCTTTGTTGTCCCACTGCAGCGCAAAGGCCTTCCTTCCCTCTTGCTACTTTTCCCGGTCTACTGCGATTGTGGGCCAATCCTTTAGGGTGCGTTTCCACAGAAGTGGAGCTGGGCGGAGCGGAGCGGAGACGTGTAGGAATCGTCCAATCACAGACGAGAAGAGTGACGCGATGAGGATTTCAACCATTGCGATTAGTCGATTCCTGCACGTCTCTGCTCCGCTTCGCACAGCTCCGCTTCTGTGGAAACGCACCCTTAGAGTCCATCTCGATCCGCCATTTCCTTCTTGGCCTGCCTCGTAATCGTTTCCTGCTGGTCAGTTCTCATACAGAGTTACAAGTATAATTATGCAGTCGTATAATCCTCACAAGGGTGGGTAGGCAGTTGTGTAAAGATGATATGGTTAGAAAGGGGGTGACCGCTAAGATGACGACTAATAGAGAAGTATGGAAGAAACGGACATGTTTCGCTGACCACAAATAAAATGGTCAAGGGCAGAAGAATGATGACTGTATTCTTGTATGACCAACCTGCACTGAGCCCGCGTGGGGGATTACGGCCTACACCGTCTCACAGACTCTTTTTTGGGATACGGGAAGAAGCCTCCTCGTGTAGCGCAGTTTGTTCCTCCAGTTACTCAACTGAAACGAGCGCTCGGCGCATCCTGGCCAGTCACACCCAACACCTTATTTGACTGACCAATTCCTCCCTTGCGTTGTAGGGCTAACGCCCGCCTAGTTTGCGACTACCCACCCACCGTAGTCTGGCGTCAAGCAGTCTGCTGTGTTTCGTCGATGCGTGGGAGTTCCAGTGCCTTAGGCATCTTCTGGGAACGCTCCATCACATACCTCATCCATCGCTTTCCATCAAGCGTGATTGAAGTCAAGAGCGGGCCCATTCTGCAATAAAAAAATAAAATAAAAAAAACCACTAGTAGAGAAGTATGGAAGAAAAAGACATGCTACGCCGACCACAAATAAAATGGTCAAGGGCAGAAGAATGATGACTGTATTCTTGTATGACCAACCCGCACTGAGCCCGCGTGGGGGATTACGTCCCACACCCTCTCACAAAATGGCGGCCTGTATCCCAGCAGTGGGAACATCATAGACTGATTATGCTATTCCTAAATGATATTCTTTTGTTTTAGAGTTTCTACCAGCACGTGTTCAACGGCTGCTACGCCGTGCTGCTGTTCATAGTCGTCACATTCTTCCTCATCTACGGCGTGGAGGTTTACTTCAAGGTGAGGACTATTTATTTTCAGTTTTAACAGGGCTCTCCAAAATCCTAGAGAAAATCATTAATATTAGATTAATCAAATACCTAGAAGATAATAAATTGCTTTCAGATAGGCAATTTGGCTTTAGGCCCAAAAAATCAACTAATCAGGCAGTACATCAAATGACGGATTACATAACAACTAATTTGGATAAGGGCTTGCACTCCATTGGGATCTTCCTAGACCTCGCCAAGGCCTTTGACACAATTTCCGGTCCTTTATTATTAGAGAAGCTTGAAACACTCGGAATAAGAGGAACAACGCTTTCACTACTTTCTGATTATCTTAGTGACCGCGTACAATGTGTCAAAATTGGTCAGTACGTCAGTTCTGAGCTTCCAAATAGTAATTACGGAATACCACAAGGTAGTATTTTGGGCCCTACTTTATTCCTAGTATATATAAATGACCTGTGCAGCTTAACACTCCAAAATGGTGTCATAATGTCTTATGCAGATGACACAGCTCTATTGTTTTCAGACAAATCTCGAGAAGAGGTGTATAAACAAGCCCAGAACGGTTTTAATATAGTGTCTAATTGGCTATATGAAAATCTCCTAACACTAAATGCAGAGAAAACTAAACACATTTTATTTACTATGAAAAATACTAACCTTCCAACTACTAACATAAACATTTTTGCGCATAAGTGTGGCACGTATGCTGACAATGCATGTAATTGTCCTACTTTAGCAAAAACCGATCATATGAAATATCTAGGTGTAACGATTGACACAAATCTGAATTTCCGTAAACACATTGATTTGTTATGCACTCGAATGCGTAAATTGATATACATTTTTAAGAATTTACGATATATATCGGACTACAAATTAATTAAACAGGTCTATTTAGCTTTGTGTCAATCCATTCTCACTTATTGTATAACTTCATGGGGTGGGGCTGCTAAATCAATCCTTCTGCCATTAGAACGTGCGCAGAGAGCTATCCTTAAGGTAGCCACCTTTCGCCCATATAGATTTCCCACACACGAGCTTTACACGGCATGTAAGGTTTTAACCGTGCGTCAACTATTTATATTGAACATTGTACTGCACCAGCATAGGAAACTTCCTTTTATCCCAATACCTATAGATAAGAGAAGAAAAGACTTAGTTTGCACAAAGCCTCAGACCAGACATGCTTTCATAAATAAATTTTATGTATTTTTAGGTCCCTTCTTATATAATAAAATCAATAAGTCTCTAAGTATATATAGTGTAAATTTTAAAAAGTGTAGTGAAATGTTGAGTGAATACTTAGCGACATTTAATTACTCAGACACTGAAAAATTGCTAGAAGTAATGCAATAATTTTATTAATGTTAAGTCAATTTTTATTTAAAAATAAAATTATTATGTATCATATTATAATGTATGCTAGCTCTATGTTCAGTAACATAATAGTCCACTAAAGCACTCAGCGTTGTCAAGTGATGGCCTGAAACACAGGTTTGAATAAACCTACATCAGGCAGGTCGCTATTAAATTCAGTAGGCCTTTAACCAATATAATATATGTGATAAACTAGATTTATTTTAGGCATAGTTAATATTTTCCTTATATTAATATGTAACTTTGTAATGATGTAACTTCTATCTAATTTATACTTATGTGAACTTATGAATAATTATTATTATTATTATTTTACTTCACATTACTTTTGACGTATGTGCACCCTCGTGCACTGTCATCAAACTCAAACTCTAAGCATTTCTTTCAATTAAACTATTTACAGGCACTTTTGAATGATCAAGAACTCGGTCAGGGCCCTAATTCACTATGACCACATAACGATTCCTTACTTCGAAACCACGTCTGCCGGTAGATTGTGGAAAAAACTTATCGTTATAACTAAGATGAAGTGAGCTTAGAATGAGCTGTGAGTCATGCTGATGCTAGGGATTGACACTATTGACGACTCACTCCACGCTCAGATCACCCAAGTTTTCACGGTGAGATGGTTACAGAATCGCACGGCAGTTCTTTACCTTATCACGACATCTGCTATTAACGTATTCTCTATGACACAATGGCGTAGTTAAAACTCTCAAAATACATGTTGTCCGTACGGTTGACAACGATTCCTTGCCGTTAACAAGACACGATATTGACGTGATTTGCAGGTGGTAAGATTTCGCGGGAAATAATAAGGCCCGATTCCAAAACGTAGATCTCAGGCAGGCCTGTTGGTCTAGTGGTCAGTGGCCCTGACTACTATACGCAAGGTCGATTCCCACCCAGGATAAATGTTTGTGTGATGAGCACGATCATTTGTTCTTTGTCTGGGTGTAATATATCTATAATATGTGTGTATTTAGAAATATATATGTATGTTTATCAGTTGTCTAGTACTCATAGCACAATCTCTGCTTAGTTTGAGACTAGATGGTGTTGTGTGAAAGTTGTGGAATATTATTTATTAATTGGATCAGGCTCTACGGAAACTCATCTAAAATCTAATGAAACTAGCAGTATCTACTACTGTTGAAAAGATACAGGGTGTAAAGAGACCCTTCACGAAACCAGAAGAAACGAGTCGTCTACGCGTTCTGTACATCAAACTTCTTCTTCTCGTGTCGATGTTTATCTTCTTCGATATTTTATATTGTTAGAGTCCAGTAGGTAAGTTAGCTAAGTAACTCTTAGTACATCAAACTAAGAGTTACTTAGTTTGATGTACAGATGCGTTGTGAAAAAAATAAAATGCTAGGAAACGACTCAAAGTCAAAATTTGCTGTGCGCAATGTAACTCACGCTAAACATTCTCTTTATGGGATGCATGCAATAGTATAGGGATCGTGGGACTATTTAAAGTTATAACGTTGAAAACTTATTTTCGTAAAAAAAAAGAAAAAACTTTTAATAACACTCCAGTAGGTGCGCGTTCTACCATTGTAGAACGCACTCCTAGGATTTGAGCGCAAATTGAAGGTCACTCATAGTATTCCTCTACATTACATATTCGTTGTGCCTCATTTAGTTTCATAATAAAGCCTTCTTGAACATAAAAGCATATTTTTAACTATTCATGAAACTTACCTTCAAAATCTTTAAATTGAAAGTGGTATACATAAGTAGAGCACGCGAGCACTAACGTCCCAAGTTAAGGCGCGCCTACTGGAGTGTTAAAAGTCGGAACTTTGACCTTCAATATCTTCCTAACCAGTAGATTCCAGGTATGGTCCAATACAGAAACAATAACGGGAAGAACAAATAACTCTATACTTTAAATGTATTTTAACACCCGTTACCGGAAGCGACCTCCAGTAACACAAAAAGTACTTCACACTAATGTCATTCTTTAAAACCACTCGATCTCTTTCAATTGCATGGCATTGAGTGGCTGGTATCAACAAAAGGGCTTCAATAGAAAACGGCATATGTACGACCTTGAATACTTTATCTAAACATTCAAGGTACTGATATTGTATAGAAGCGTGATGTTACCATAACTGATCACAAAGGGAGCCAGGGGTGATGAACATATGGAAATAAGCAGTGATCGGAATTTGGCGTGCAATTACTGGGATTAAATGTGATGTGCCCGGGACACCGGGACTAAATGGCTTAACCACACTCTGATAACGTCATTAAATCCCAGTAATTACACGCCAAAATCCCATCACTGGTTATCAGCCAAAGGGGTCAATTGACCGAATACTGTATAGTTTTTTTTGCTGTATCTGGTTTTGACAGTACAAATGGCTCGTCATTCTCATCAGGCTTTCGTGCTTTTAACTAACTATTCTAACGATATAATGCTCCATTGTCTACATAATTCCGTATCGTAATATAGAATATCTTCCAGGCAACCATGTTTTTTCCTTAATGTGTCACGATTTTGTTTTCCTTCCAAACCGCGGGCTCTTTTCCTTTAATGTCACAAAAGTAAAACGACTGTCACCAGCGCCTTTCTGCTTGCTAATAAAAACTTCGACCACCACTTCTGCTGCAGCTGGGGCTTATTTAACAAAACCGATAGGCGACGGGTGATATTCCGACAATTCGATATATACAACGTGTAACGTTAAATGCGCAAAACCTCAGACACCCCAACTGATTTTTAATTCAATTGACCTATTTCAGAGAAAATAAGTCATTAAAAAAATTGTAAAGGTTTTATGTGCTGTTTTAGTTTTACTGGCCATTCTGATCGTTTCTTGCGTCTGCGACGACGCTTTATCGAGGGAGGAGTCGTCACCGGGCCGCTGCGCCGCGCTGACATTGGCTTGCTTGACCTATTATTAAATAGACACGGCAACCTTTTTAATGAAGATTTTTTGAAAAATGTGACCTATATTAAAAAGTGGTTCAATTAATTCTGCTCGTTATTCTGATCAAACTATTTTCAGGTTTTGCGCATTTAACGTTACACGTTGTATACAGTCTATTTTTCATAATTTTACTGCTTTATTAAACAATACCTGTCGTGAAAATGCGTCAAATTATCATTTTTTGTCAAATACGTTGGCGTATCAGTTATATGCTCTACGCTCACAAGCGGTTATGTCATGGACGACGTTTGTTTGCGGAAAATATTAGCAAAAACCCTTAAAAGGTTGTCCATCCCCGTTTTAGCTATGTGGTGCTTAGTGCTCGCATTTGTGGCTGTAATGTGCTATTGTCTGCTTGTTGACAGATTATGTGGTCGCACTCCTCAATGCTAAGTCTAATGTTTTACGTATATGGCATCTTTGTCTGCCAGTATGTAGCAAAGAATGCTTTGGAATGTTGGTGGAGAACTGTTATGTCGTGGTTATTTGTAATGATATTTTTTTATTCGGGAAACTTACAGCTAAAGCCTTAACAAATGTGCATGACCACGCCTCTTTGTTTCGATTTTTTTGTGTAATGTTTCGACAAAACATGCACCAGAGACACGGCTTAATATAAAGTGTTATTAAACAATAAAATATACTGCATTTGAAGGCTATTTACAAGTTTCCATTGATAAACACTTGAAACATAAAAGACAACAAAAAAGGTCGGTACAAAATACCTATCTGCACTAATATTATAAAGAGGAAAGATTTGATTGTTTGTTTGTATTGAATAGGCTCCGAAACTACTGGACCGATTTGAAAAATTGTTTCACCATTAGAAGCCGACAATATCCCTGATGAACATAGGCTACTTTTTACAACGGGAAAATGCTTCATTCCTACGGGAAACCGGGTAATAGGATTTAAACGGCGGGATTTCCAAATTCTACGCAAACGAAGTTGTGGACGGGTGCTAGTATAACATAAATTAGGAAACAAAATAACACGGCCTCACACGATCACGATCGACTAATAGAAATTAAAATGAATTCAGATGCAAATCATTATTTTTCCGTAAAAAGCTTTTCTCTAACAAATGCTTAAGCCGAGAAACACTGGTATTGAAAATGTCCTATCACGTTCACTAGATAGTTTATTATGACGGTGAAAAGGTGATGAATAATGTGTAACTTAAATAACGCACATCCTCTTAAGGGGTCATTGTACTCATCATTATGAACAACTTTTACTACGGGACCAAACCTGAAATCGCGAAAAAAAATCAGCTGTACCCTACATTTATGTTCGCATAACTCGTCAAAATGTAGAGAACAGCTGATTTTTTTTTCGCGATTTCAGGTTTGGTCTCATAGTAAAAGTTGTTCAGTTTAGTTAAGTACGTACCAAGATGCTTAAGTAAATGCCTAAGACATTTATTCCGTCTTGGCACGGTTATTTTACTTGTTATAAATAAAACAGTTTCAATGTCTGATTATACTGATCAAAGTTACATAGTACAGAACTATATTGAATGTGTTTGTTTTGCCCCCAGCTCCGCGGCGAGTTTCTGAAGGAGACTAAAGTATGCACGATCATCTCGCCCCGACCGGGGCCGTCCAGCGCAGACGATGGCGATGACGTGCAGGACACCCTTGTCACCAAACAGGTACGTACATCATAATAATAATCGACAGGCCTGTTAGTCTAGTGGTCAGTGGCCCTGACTGCTATACGCAAGGTCGTAGGTTCGATTCCCACCCAGGACAAATGTTTGTGTGATGAGCACGATCATTTGTTCTGTGTCTGGGTGTAATTTATCTATAATATGTATGTATTTAGAAATATATATGTATGTTTATCAGTTGTCTAGTACTCATAGCACAAGCTCTGCTTAGTTTGGGACTAGATGGCGTTGTGTGAAAGTTGTGAAATATTATTATTATTATTATTATTATAATACTTACTTTTGTTTGGACGTTTTTCCTATCCACATCCTATCATTCGTATAGTTTTCCTGTAATGCATGCCAAACGCATTCGGGACGCGGGGAGTTTTCGGGTGCAACACACGCACCAAGCTCCCGCGTGCGGGTGAAACACGCACGTGGGCGCAAACCCGCGTGTCAGGAAAAAGACCCTCACCTCTAATAAGGACCGCATCTAGTTTTTAAAATACGAATGATGTGGAAAAGTGTTTGTACAAACCAATTTACAAATATAAAATGATGCATCACTTAGTTGCGAATTGAAAAGGTTAATTTTTACTAGCGCCTACATGAGACTTGTCATTTTACTAGCGCCTACATGAGACTTGTCATTTTACTAGCGCCTACATGAGACTTGTCATTTTACTAGCGCCTACACGAGACTTGTCATTTTGCTAGCGCCTACATGAGACTTGCCATTTTACTAGCGCCTACATGAGACTTGTCATTTTACTAGCGCCTACATGAGACTTGTCATTTTACTAGCGCTTACGTGAGACTTGCCATTTTACTAGCGCCTACATGAGACTTGCCATTTTACTAGCGCCTACATGAGACTTGTCATTTTACTAGCGCCTACGTGAGACTTGTCATTTTACGAGCGCCTACATGAGACTCGTCATTTTACTAGGGCCTACGTGAGCCTGGTCATTTTACTAGCTCCTACATGAGACTTGTCATTTTACTAGCGCCTACATGAGACTTGTCATTTTACTAGTGCTTACATGAAACTTGTCATTTTACTAGGGCCTACGTGAGCCTTGTCATTTTACTAGCGCCTACATGAGACTTCTCATTTTACTAGGGCCTACATGAGACTTGTCATTTTACTAGCGCTTACATGAGACTTGTCATTTTTCCGATTGCTTACTGAAAACATGTTTAAGGCACTTGTAAAAGGGGGCGAGTCTATTGCCATCAACTGGGCTCAAACTCCGGACTTGTTGGTTGTTGGTTTAGTGGTCACAAGTGCAACTGCTAGGCAAAGGGTCGATGCCCAGAGGGCTCAGCCTAGCATAGCACGATTGCGCAGAACTTAACGTAAATTCGAACGATTTTTAAATCGAATCGGTCGTTTTATTTTCGATTTAAATATACTCGTAGTTCGATTTATTTATTCGAATTTAAAAATAGGTACACATGCTATAGTCTATAGCATAGTAACTTATTTCTATTTTTTTACTCGACAAGCACAGTTAGTATCACCCATAGACGAGAAAAAGTCTTCAAACTAAATCAATATTATGTGCGAAACGAGGATAACCAACTAAAAAATCGTTTGAAACTACGTAATATTTACTACGTGCGTACGTGCTAGGCCCAGTCGGGCAGTATAATTGGGTTTTATTTCTGCCTACTTATTTTGTAGTGATGTGATCATTTAGTGATGTCATCATTTAGAGGAAGATCTTGATATTGCTCTATACTTAATGACTAAAGACTGTGAAGCTATTATTCAATAGGTGCTATAAATCACCTGTCTAACTTTATGTTTACACAATTATTTTACATATACTTACATTAATAATATGGGGATTACAAATCAGACATGTTTGTCATAATAGGAATTACATGTTTGCAAAAAAATGCAAATAAAAAAAAAAACTTATTATTTATTTAAGTATTAAAATATTTAGATGATGACAAATAAGAGAATTAACTACGATTTTAACACATAATTCATGCAGGATACTGCCAATTTGACGTCCCCATCGATAGATTCAGTATTTACCTGTGTGGCTTGCCTTGAATGGGAAGCCCATGCTCGACAGTTACCGCCCTAAAAACTATTGATTTAATAAAAAAAAATGGAAAAGAAACTCGTCTAAAAAGGTGAAGAAAAGAGTGAGGAAACCGACATGTCCTACTCGTAGAAGCAAAACATCGAAGACACGTGACACGCGGGCCCAGTACGTGTTGGTGGTAGATTACAGCCCACTCCCTCTGGAAGAGAGGAAGCCTGTGTCCCAGCAGTGGGAATATACAACATTATTTTTAGTATATGGCCAACCCCGATACACGTGTCTAGTATTTATATGTAAAGAATCTATGTACAAAATATCAAAACTGTATCATGAAAAACCACGAAGTTATAAGCTTGTTATGTTGCTTGTAAAAGTTGGTTATCACTTAACATAAAACCGGGTTGGTTATCATTTAACAAAAACTTCGAACATTGCCGATGGGCAATGTTCGCTGATGCTACTACCGATGACTTCTACGGAATAATCCGGAAAAGGAGTGCATCGCTTCTGCGTCGCTGTAGGAGTAGCTCGAACGGGATCCTGAGCGTGTTGTCCGAGCGGTGGGATTCTCCTTTCTTGCGGAGATGGCTGCAGCTGCATGCCAGCGCCTGCACATATACAACGTGTAACGTTAAATGCGCAAAACCTGAAAATAGTTTGATCAGAATAACGAGCAGAATTAATGGAAGCACTTTTTAATATAGGTCACATATTTAAAAAAATCTTCATTAAATTGTTGCCGTGTCTATTTATTAATAGGTCAAGCAAGCCAATGTCAGCGCGGCGCAGCGGCCCGGTGACGACTCCTCCCTCGATAAAGCGTCATCGCAGACGCAAGAAACGATCAGAATGGCCAGTAAAACTAAAACAGCACATAAAACCTTTACAATTTTTTTAATGACTTATTTTCTCTCTGAAATAGGTCAATTGAATTAAAAATCAGTTGGGGTGTCTGAGGTTTTGCGCATTTAAAGTTACACTTTGTATATATCTTTGACTTTGGTATTAATTTTATTTAAATTTCTTTGGACATATTGTGACATTTTATTTTTGACATTATGTGACATATTGTTTTCGATATTTTGTGTATTTTTTATTTTTTTTTTATTTTTTTTTTTTATTTAATTTTTGAATATTTTATATTTGACCTATAATTCTAAATTCAGTTTCAATTATCTATATGTTTATTATTCTATAATGGTATGTAACATTTATATAATAGTGCAAGCATGGCAAGTGTAAAATTCTTTTTTAAGTTTTTATGTTATGGGTTAAAGACCTGAAAGAAATGAATTTAATTTAATTTAATTTAACATACTGGTATTCAGCTTCATCCGGTTAGACTGGAAAGGCTAGGTAGATTGACTGATCCTAATTTGCATTAATGTTTAAAGATCTAACAGCGCAGCGTATTAGATTTTTAAGACGGAAATAATATGTCGTTTTGGTGACTGGTTTTTAAGATTTTTTAAAAGGTTATCAAAATTAAGAAAATTTATAGTAAAAAAATCATTTATTCATGAATTTTTGTTTTAATGCTAATGGTTTGGTTCGATATTACCTGTCATGACCTACGAATAAGGACGTAGATATAAAAAATAAGTCATTTTAAAGTAGTACGCAACATTTTGAGGATTTTTTAACAATGTTTATAAAATTAAGAAAAATAATAATCTTAAATCATTTATTCATGAATTATTGTTATAATGACCACAATAATAACTATTGCTTTGTTTCGATATCATGTTTCTATTAAGGAAAAAAAAAAAAAAGTTTATATACGTAACTTTGTCCACTGGCTAAACAGTCCATAACCTGGCTCTCTGCCTTCCTCATCAAATCAGTCCTAGTTACCATAAAGGTCGTTAGTCTTCCTAGTATTTTATGTCTAAACAATGATGTTCTGTCAGCCGAGGATTTGAATTTTTCGTCACGTAAAATTGAAAATAATACTTTTGCACGTCATTTTGATTAAAACTAGATGAGGTCGATGTTTCCTATCCGATTACTTTAACCCTTAACCACCTACCACCGGTCCCTGAGACCGTTAAGCTACGCTTGCTGCGGTTGGTCCGTGGATAGGTGACCATCTTTACATACCAAGACCCCTCAGTGCCGTTAAGCTATTGGCCTCGGCAATGTTGGCTTGTCAATCTTGGATCTTTGCCAGTCCTTGCTGGTCGTTAGATGCTCGAAAGTCTGACAACCAGTCTTAGCAAGGGGTATCGTATTACCCAGTAGTGGGTTGTGGAGGTCAGATAGACAGTCGCTTCATGTAAAATACGGTATTCAGCTGCATCCGGTTAGACTGGAAGCCGACCCCAACATAGTTCGGAAAAGGCTTGACAGATTGTGAGATGATGTGTATAGTGAATAAGCCGTGGGAGAGGCATAATTTTAATTAATAGTGTATTTGTCCACAGGGAATACAAACGGACTTGGCAGCAGACGGCACGGTGGACCCTCGCTCCGTGGACGTCTCCCAGCTGCATCAGTCCCGTTTCGGCCTCATCAGCCAAGCTCTGATGCTCATACTCATCGCCGGCTTCCTCGCCTCCGAGACCCTCAGCGAGTTCTGGAAGACCAAGTAAGTACACCACCATCATTGTCAATGAATGAAAGATCCCTCGACTTCACTGAAACAGTAATGATTTCCTCGACTCGGCTACTTGTCCTCGTGTCGATGATACTGTAAAATTTTATTGAATCTAAAATTCACCACATTCACGCCATCGTCGGTTGCAGTGCAGAGGTCGCTTTGACTGCAGGTTTTGGGGCACAGAGTACAGGATAGGAGATGAGACATAGCTATCATTATAATTCTATGAGTGACATAGAGTGGTGTAGAGGAATTCTTCAGAGGAAAGACTTAGGAACGCCCTATACTTGTAGGAAGCATAGGGCATGTCAGTTTTAACAGAAATAAAAAGAGTTCAAAATTACGCACGATGAAATATTCTAAAAAACATAACGCAAAAGTATTCGTCTACCCTTGTCACTCACGCAAAATAGTTCGTCTACCACTTAGTTGTGTCGTCTTTGCTCTCAATAAGAGGCATGGTTGCAACCAACGCTGCACACTCCTCAGGCGTAATTGACTCCCAGACAGCCAAGAGTTTAGCCTTTAAGTCGCTCTTCGATCTTGATGGATTTTTACGGAGAACTTTTTTCATTTTCCACCATAGGGTTTCGATCGGTGACAAGTCCGGGCTGTTAGATGGTCATTCGATTGTAGGGATGCTTTTCGCCAGTAGCCACGTCTTTGTTGTCCTTGCAGTATGGCAGGAAGCACCATCCTGTTGAAAAATGATGGAATCTTGATGCTTAAGGGACGGAATAGAGGGCAGTAAATTCTCTTACAAAAGGTTTTGATACCTTGCAGCATTGATAGAACCATCCACAAACTGCATACCACCAACACCTTGTGCAGACATGCAGCCCCATATCATAAGAGACGCCGGAAACTTCACTTTGCGTTTGAGACAATCAGTATGAAATGCCTCATTTTTGTTCCGAATCACTTTTTTCACTTTCACTTCAAATTTGAACTCGTCACTCCAAATGATACTACGCCACTGATCGGAAGTCCAATTTAATTGATCACGAGCAAACTTCAACCTCTTTTTCTTTTATACAGCAGTCAACAGTGGTTTCTCCTTAGCGGTGTAAAATCCGTAACCCATTCTTTTTAGGACTTGCAAGTATCAACTGAGACGTCTTTATGAGTCATGTCCTTCCATTGCACCGTGAGTTCTCCAGCTCGAGCACGACGATTATTTTTGATAATTTTCTTCAGGATTCTGTTTTCTGCTGCACTTGTGATGCGTGGTCGACCAGTTTTCTATAAACAAGAAGTCGTTCTATTCTTTTTATAGTGCTGAATGATAGATTGGACTGTAGACCTGGGAAGTATCAAGTCTTTAGATATTTGGTAACTTGATTTGCCAGCATCGACCCCACAAACAATTCGCTTTCGAAGCTCTTCACACACTGGTTTGCCACGACCCATTGTTATTTGAAAACTAATGAAAAAAACTGAAATTTTCAGAATTTATACTGTCTGACTTGACAAATGACACAGAATTACTTTTACAAATTTAAATTATGCAACATAATTGTACAAAGATGGAATAAACTTATTTAACTCACCGATAGACGAATTCTTTTGCATCGATTAACAATTAGACGAACTATTTTGCATAAAACTTCTTCGAATTTTAAACAGGATATGTATAAGAAGTTTAAAAAGCTAAAATAGTTTATTGGTTCATAATTTACAAATAGCATAAGTAACGCGACATGTGATAGTAGAACAGCTTAATATTTTATATGGATATACAAAAATAATGAAGTTAGAAAAAATCTCACAGAGAAAATTTCACACTAGACGAACTATTTTGCATCGGGGCTCGTATATTCACCACTAAAACCGAGTAAAATAAGCTAGTTGTTTTTTATGTTGGTAAAATTTGGGCCAAAGTTATACTTTGGTTTTGTTTTTTTGTCCCTGCTGTTTTTGTGTTTTGAAACTTCATGATTTTTCGTTGTTGGGGTAAAGTAATATATTTAAATCGATTACATATGAAAAAAAAGACATCATCTTCATTAATCTGTTTTATTATACTGAAAAACTTAGAAAATTATCAACACAAAGTAAAAATCAAAAGTTTGGCAGAGGTAAGAAATATGTACTGTAAAGTATTATTGGGAATAAACACTTTTTCATTTTTACTTTCACAAGTTTTACAAAATGAACAGACTTAATTAGTTCTAAACCAACAAAAATAGGTACCTACTAATAGGTGTCCATGAAAAGTAGCTCAACATGGGTAACAGGCATATTAATAAACATCTTAAAACTAACAACTTTCTTCACTAGGTAGGTATTTAACAATCAACTTATTTTTAATGTTATTCATCAGTCTTCAAAATTGAAAATTATCAGGTAGGTACTTGTTCTTAGTGCTTGTTCTTTAGTTTGTTCTTGATCGTGCTACGCGGAATATTGTATTTGGTTTCAGCATCCCAGTCTTGGATCTTATATCGTTAAGACATTGCTCCAACTGTTCTTGTGTGTAGTTAATGTAACGACGGCTTCCTACTTTTATTTTATAAGTGGTAGGCATCTCTGCATATCTGTAAGTTGAATAAATCAATATTTAGTAAGTAAAAAAAGATATTACAAATAAAAAAATCATAAAGTTACTTTGGCCTTTGGTTAATGAAACCCGAAATAGCGGCCCAAAGTATACTGGGATTTTAATCATCACTTATTTCTTACAAAACTGTCTTAAACTCTCTGTTTTGTATCACATTAGGATCCTAGATACATTTCTGTTACGTCTGATAACAAACAAGAACTTAAACTTACCTAACAACTCGGTTCCAACAAGAAGTTTGCACATTAAAATTTCACGCGTCTTACATGAGGCGACTTCTCGTTATTAAGTAATAGATTAAAATTGCACGGTGACTGACGAAACTGTTTTACTGACAAAGCTCACAAAGCCGTCTATCGATAACAACGGGAACTGCTTCGCGAGCTAGCACTGTAATAGCTACTTCAGTCACACGTTTCGTAATGTACTATATCGGACTTTGCAACGCAACTAACTTCCTGCCAGGGCTGTAGCGGGGGGGGGGGGGGAGGGACATTGTGGGGCAATGCCCTACCTTCAAACACTAATGCCCTACCTTAAGAAAACACCATCAACTAAGTAATGACGGAAAAAAAATACCAACATATAGTAACATCTAAACGATTCCGAATTAACCACGGCATTTTACAATCATAATATACAGTGTGTCCGGACATGGACTAGCGATATTCTAAATACTTAAATATAAGCTATTTTAAAGTACTATTACACTATAGGCTTGGGTCCAATACACTTCCCCGCTATGTGGCAGCCATTTTGTTTTTTTTGTTGAAATATGCTCTATGCGAGTACAAAAAAAATCATATATCTCAAAGTTTTAGTCATACTGAGATAAAAATAGGCTTATTCGGAAGGCAATAATATTGTCTACCGTCTGCATTACAAAGCAATGTGTTCACAATTCCATAACTTTTGAAAAAAAATGTGAAAGTCGAAAAAAAAATCAAAAAATTATGCAATTCAACCAATAATGGTTAATTACTACAAAAACAACCCCGAGAACTTTTTTATTTTTTATACTAGATCGACAGTTTTTGAGCTACGCTACAATGCAACATAAAATTCACAACTGTATGTTTAATACTTTAAGAGTTATTGTTGTTTGAACATAGCGTATGCGCAAGCACAAAACGTCTTTGTTAACCGCCAGAGTGTCATTTATGGCATTCACTGTATTCCATCTGAGAGCAGGCGAGAAATACTGTTCGTTACTACCGTGAGTAAGCGAGATAGAACGTATTAGTCCACTACCTGAAACAAAATCAGTTTTAAGGACAAATTATTAGTTGGGTTAGTTTAGTTGTCCCTCGCCCTGCGTTGTGATCGCTATCGCTACTTTCACTTACCGTCCGTGCTGTTTACGTGCTGCGTTAGTGTTTTGTATTTAAAAGTGTGATAAAGTATGGCACAGCGTCAATATTCATCGCAACATATTGCTGACATACACTTTGTGTATGGCTTTTGCAATGGAAGTGCAAATTTGGCTGTACAAGAATATCGACGAAGGTACCCTAACAGGCCTACACCGAGTCGCCAAACTTTTATCGACGTGCATTCAAGATTAGCGGAAAGAGGTATTCAAAGAGCTGTTAATGAACGCAATCGCTTGGTATCGCCCGAAGATGAAGAAGAAGTGCTTAGACTAATAACCAATGATCCTAGACTAAGCGTTAGACGGATTTCAGTGCAACTTCGAATGTCTAAGTGGCATGTATGGAGAATTTTGAAAAGAGAAGGGTTACACCCTTATCATTTTCGACGGGTTCAAGACGTGATCGAACCAGATTTTGCTGCGAGATCTGTGTTTTGTTCGTGGATAAATAGAAATTTGAGACAGAACCGTAATTTTTTACAAAGAATACTGTGGACTGATGAAGCCAAATTTACAAGAGCTGGGATTACAAACCACAGAAACGACCATCTCTGGTGCTCCGCAAATCCAAGGGCGGTGCGCCCAAGCTCATTTCAACATGAATTCTCAGTAAATGTGTGGGCCGGCATAATCAACGATAGGCTGATAGGGCCATTGGAATTGCCACCTACATTAAACGGCGCTAGATTTTTAGAATTCTTACAGACACAGTTTGCGGACAGCCTCATGGACCTACCTCTATCATACCGTCGGCGTATGTGGTTCCAGCTCGATGGTGCACCCGCGCATTTTTCTCGAGCAGTGAGAGAATATTTAAATAATAATCTACAGCCGTGGATCGGTCGTGGTGGTGTAGTAGCGTGGCCGCCTCGCTCACCCGATTTGACACCCTTGGATTATTTTTTGTGGGGTCATATGAAACAAAAAGTATACGCTACAGTTCCAAATACCAGGGAAGAACTCGTCGCAAAAATTATGGCAGCCGCCGAAGAAATTAGATCCGATTTGGATTTAATTAGGCGCTCATCAACCCAGGTGGCACAGAGAGCCGTAGTGTGTCTACAAGCTGGAGGTGGCCACTTTGAGCAACTGCTTTAGATATTTTAATCTTCATTTAATATTGGAAAAAACATTAAATAAAATTCAATATGAATGTTATGTTTTTTTAATGATTTCCTGTTTAGGGTTCCGACAAAGGCCTTTTGTGCTTGCGCATACGCTATGTTCATACAACAATAACTCTTAAAGTATTAGACATACAGTTGTGAATTTTATGTTGTATTGTAGCTTAGCTCAAAAACTGTCGATCTAGTATAAAAAATAAAAAAGCTCTCGGGGTTGTTTTTGTAGTAATTAACAATTATTGGTTGAATTGCATAATTTTTTGTTTTTTTTTTCGACTTTCACATTTTTTTTCAAAAGTTATGGAATTGTGAACATATTGCTTTGTAGTGCAGACGGTAGACAATATTATTGCCTTTCGAATAAGCCTATTTTTATCTCAGTATGACTAAAACTTTGAGATATATGATTTTTTTTGTACTCGCATAGAGCATACTTCAACAAAAAAAACAAAATGGCTGCCACATAGCGGGGAAGTATATTGGACCTAAGCCTATAGTGTAATTGTACTTTAAAATAGCTTATATTTAAGTATTTAGAATATCGCTAGTCCATGTCCGGACACACTGTATATTAATTCTTTATTCTGCTCATGCAAGATTTGTTCGTATTGCAGTCTATGGAACGGAAATCCCTTAGCCTCTAAAATCCTAAGGACGTTCGTTTTGACGTTAAAAATATTAGTCGTATGTCGCATGGTGTGTTTTGAAATACTCCAATCGGGTATGTACCTTTATACGGGAAGGTCGATTTTTTTTGTTGCGGTTTCTATGTTGGTCCCATAGTAAAAGTTGTTAATATTGATAGGTAAAACACCCCATTCAATTTTGTCGCATGTTTTCAAAGTCAGCCTGTATATCACCGCCGACAATTAAGTATTAATTGACACAAGTTATGAACCCAAAAATCGATTGACTAGAACAAATCAAGAATCATTTTTGCTTCCTCCCTACCTGTGACAACAGCTGCCCTACCTTAAATTCAAGTCTAGCTATGGCCCTGCTTCCTGCTACATCTTTTCAAAACTCAAAGCATTTCAAACTCAAAGCATTTTATGTCGAATAAACCAATTCAAATTCAAAAAAATCAAAATGTTTATTGTGTCTCAAATGCTACATTCTATAAATGAGTTGAGACAGCCCCAGTAAGTAATCAGAGACACTTGTGTTGGGGTTGACTCGCTACTTCCCTTATATAATACAATATTGAGACTAAGTTATTAGAAAAGAATACAAAACAAAATAAGACAATGCAAAATGAAACAAAACAAAACCCAGCTAAAAAGCAAAGCCGGTAAAAAATGTGATTATTGTTTCTATGAACGTTCTAATGTGGTTGTTGGTTTCTATGAACTTATTCTAATTCATGCGTGTTTGTGTGTGTATGTGCGCGTGTGTGTGTGCGTGTGAGTGAGTGTGTGCGTGTTGTGTGCTTTTCGAATCCTAATTAATAAAATCTTGCTAAGGCCACTGATAAGAACGATGAAGATCTTGGTAAAGGTCAATTCAAGTGCAGAATGCCAAGGACTAATGGTGGCCGAGGATTGGGTCATTATCTCCGTAGTAGTGTTTCAATTAACCTTTTGAACGCCAATACACTTGTATACAAGTTCGAGATTTTTGTGCCCTCAGCGCCACTACTTGATTAGAAGTAATAATAGTATATAAAATAAATTTACGACTTCCAAGACTTTTTATTTTGTTTTTATGGAAAATTGCCCTGTCTTAAGCCATATTTTTAACTTTTTCACACAGAATAAGCTCTTGTTTGTTTTATATTCAATAAAAACAAGAACGCCAGAAAATAAATGCCCCCGACGCCAAGTACTTGATATAAAGTACGCCAGTGATGGGACACGATGAAGATCTCGCTATATTTCATCTCGTCGAAACGATCATAAATACTATTATTGCAAGAAAAACACTTGAATAAATAATATTTTATAAATATTGTGTACTACGTTTTATTCACCTTAATCAAGAATAAATAGGTTTCCTAATCATTGTCGATAATGAAACACCGTTTGAAAAATCCATCCCTACAAAGCGGCTAGTTGTCAGTGCGCAAAACGCCACGAACTTGTATAGAAGTAAACCTGTGACGTCATAAGCGGACGGGTTTCAAGGTCATTTAGTGTAGTGCAATGTTTACATCTTGCGTTGGCGCACGTGTTCTTACAAAAAAATTAGTGACGGTGAATAAGACGAATTATTGCGAGTTTTACAAGGTGTGGAGTCTGAATCAGAATTTGATATACTGTTTAGATATTGAAGCTTGAAATAATAAAAACAGCAAGCAAGCAGCAAGTAGGTATTCATTTTATGAGAATCTAAAAGGTACATACCTACCTACTTCTTCAGCTCATCTTTGCGCGCGGCTGTAGGTACCTATGTGTGATTTGAGTGACGCGACGAGCGCCACACAGATCGAAACTTTATTTTTTTTTTTACAAGCTGACGAAAGCGTACGGCATCGTCCTAATACGACGCGATTTCGCGATACGTGTATTCGCGGGATTAAAACTGTGTAGAACGTTCAAGCGATTTGACAATGGTCCTTAAGACACAGTGTTAGACATTCATATAATAAATAATTTAAAAATTTATTTAGATTTGTTATTTGAATAATAATTCTTTTATTTATAATATTATCTTATAAAGTTTATGTCAGGCCTTTGTTTGTTGTAAGGGTTCTTGTTAATTTCAACTTATAATATTATTTGTCGATAGGACATTAAGCCTCGGATACACTAGGGGACATTTTGTCTCGCAACATGACCCGCAACACTCAATCTACGTGTCGCTGCAACGTTGCAAAGTGTCCCACAATAAGTTCCGCAACACTTTACGTGACGCAGGACATGTTGCTTGCTCCCGCTCCGAGAGCGAGCGCACACCGCGACATTCTCTCGGGACATTCATGTAGTTCTCGAGCGCCATGTTCCGCAACATGTCGCTCCATTTGTCCCCTAGTGTATTCGAGGCTTTAATCCCATCCCTACGTTTTACTATAGATACGTTATACATTTGTAGCGTGGCGCTGGAGGACACATCGCGTATTATATAGATGGGCGCCGGGAAGCGGTCCATTTAGACTACTACGCTTAGTTCGCGAATATTGAGTCATGCCCGCCCACACAGCCTGTTATGCGATCTTCCAAAGAGTCCACTATAGTTCTTGTCTAATTGTACGCGCGGCTTAGGTGGGGTTCTTTTATATAATTGTATCTTCAGGTAGGCTAAGAAATGTTTATTTAAATTTTAAATTCAAGCAAAATTTTAAGTAAGTCTTACTAACCTTTACGTATCGTCCTCTAAAGAAATGCTATGTCTAGCGGCGATCCAACACCCAGTGCGAGTGCGGTGCTTCTGATCAGACCATGCCCCACTTGCTGGAATGTCCTAAGTGCCCGTTCACTCAGGTGAGGTGCAGGTGAGGTGCAGACCTTGGAGGACCTAAAGAATGCCATGATGTGAACAAGTGAACTTATCCCCGAAGGTGACGTTGTGTTGAACGTGAATTTAATCAAGCCTAGCGTGGGTTGGTATACATTCGGTCAAAAGAGTATCGGTACTTGTTTATGGTTCCAAATTCAATTTTTTTTTAAACTCTTATTACCACTTCGTGGCGCCCGTTTTCATTCGGTAGAAGACATAAAGGAGAATTAGCGGCGAGAACTGAACTTAATTCCGGAAAAAGCATTTAAAAATGTTTTGATGATTGGATTTTTCGTTGGCGTAAGTGTATCGTTTCTGAAGGAGCATACATTAAAGGTGATAAAATAAATTTGGATGAATAACTAACATTTTGTGTATTATTGATCTTTTCCCGGTACTTTCTTGACCGAATAGTTTGTAAAATATAAGCATGTTAGTTATTTAATGTCTTTCCCCACAGAGTCCCAGTGGTATCCCGCAACTGGCACGACCTAGTATTCCGCCTGGCGGAGATCGGCGTGGCGCTATGGTTCCCGTGTGTGCTGTGGAACTCAATGGCTCCCGAGCGCCTGTGGTTGCTCAACCCGCGCCGCTTGCTGGCCCGCCAGCTAGACGACGCGCGCCTCGCGGATCTTCTAGCGAACCATCATGACGCCAAGGTACGTCACACTAAAAGCAGAAAGAAAAAAAGTGACAGAAAAGGTTTTATGTCAAAAGAGCCTCAAATCAGCATTATTTATATCGTTATACGACTTGAAATTCTCTCAAACACATAACATCTCGACTGGATTCCCCGAAAGGATAGGCAGAGGTGGACCTCCACATACCAGTTATGTTTAGGTTCCATGTAATAGGGAGCTAAAGCTAAAGTCTATTCTCATCAACGGGGCACAAATCCGGACTCCGGGCTGCTACTGAGAAATCTCTCAAAGGGGGCCCAAAAGTGGGCGATCAGCCCACTTTTGAGCCCAGCTTGTAACAGAAAAAAGAAAATGTGTAAAAAACACTTTATTTTATGATAAACCAAAATCATCAAAAATCATTTTAAGTAATTTACAGTTGCAAAATATGGAAAAACATTTTTTGTAATATTTGTGTTTTTTGTTGAGATCATGCATTCCGTCGTGAAATGGCTAAAAAGGTAATGAGTCAAGTCTTTAAACAAATGTCAGTGTCATAATAAAAATAACAGTATATGAAAAAAAAAAACATTCTCTCATCGCTGTGTTTACGCGCAAGTGAATGTCAAAATATATTGTTAAATAACAAAATCTCTAATATAACCTCACCTTAGATTCGATCCCATATATCTTGATCGGGTCGGGTGCGTTCTACTCGCAACCGGCATGCGTGTATGACCAGGTGCCGTATTATGACGGTTTAATGCCATAATGATTCCAGTGTAAGAGAGAGACGGAGCTAAACATGACCGATAGCTCCATCCCTTTTTCGGAATGGAATCATGATGGCATTAATACTTCGTAATATGGCCCCAGATGTTTGAACGTAAAAAAATCAAAGGGAATATGTAAGGATCGTAGCAGGTGACGTTCTGTAGTTTCTGCCTACCCTCATGGGAAGAAGGCGTGAGTTTATGTACGTATATAAATGCGGTATCTAAAGCTACTTTATTGACTATATCTAGGCCAAAGTGAAAATAGTAAGACTAAGGCGAATGCAGAACAGCCGTGCGATTCTGTAACCATCTCACCTTGAAAGCTTCGGTGAAGTGAGCGTGGAGTGAGATGTCATTCTCTAGGGACTAACACTATTAAGTGCTCACTTCACTTATGATTTCACGGCGAGAATTTTACAAAATCTGCAAGGCCATATTTAAGTTTTCTTACGTTTATGGATAAGTCTCGATTAGTATGACACTCGCAGTGGTACCTTCGTGGTGTTGTTTACCCGACTTTATAAGGAAATGCGATATGATTTCATGGAAGACACGTGTAAAATTATCGCTAAGTTTTCTGACAATTATGTATTTCATGGCTGACCGCGTAATAAACTAAATAGTTTTCAAGTAAACACGTCGATTCGCGGTCGGTTATGTCATTAGAAAAAATTAAATATCTCCTTGCTATTCTAAAATAATAACTTGTGGACAAATAAACCATTGTTTTATGAATTGAAATACGTTTGGAATCCATAAATGTGGCCCATTCATTTATGTCAATAAAATTGCTATCAATAAATAAACAAATAAAACAATTTCCCTATCGTCCACAACTTAAAAAGTACAGTCACCAAAAGAGATAAGTAACCAGGGTTGTTGGATATAGTTCAAGTTTAGCAAGAAACCGATGATGTTTTTGAATAAAATTCAATTTAATTAACACTCCAGTAGGCGCGCCTCAACTTGGGACGTGAGTGCTCGCGTGCTCACTTGTAGAGCACTTTTAATTTTAAGATTTTTGAAGGAAAGTTTCATGAATAGTTAAAAATATGCTTTCATGTTCAAGAAGGCTTTATTATGAAACTAAATGAGGCACTAGGAATACGTAATGTAATGGAATGTAGAGGAATACTATGAGTGTGTCCGTGAGTGACCTTCAATTTGCGCTCAAATTCTAGAAGTGCGTTCTACAATGGTAGAACGCGCGCCTACTTGAATGTTAATAGAAAATAAACAGTTTATTTATGAAATTAAATTTCATTCGAAAACATCTATCGATTTCTTATATATTTAAACTAGTCTTTTCAAATCTTTATTCCCAATTGATGTTATTGCCACTTAAACAAATATCAACCTTGTGTCAATGTAAATTAAGTTGAATTTAGAATGACTTATACTATTGAAAAAGTCCTAAAAATGTTTGAATTTGTTACGCATACTGTACTTTATGTGTGGGTAACAAAGTCGTTTTTTTTTTTAAAAAGATCTTTGTTTATATGTTTTGAAAGTGAATCGCGAACACATACTGTATCCGACGACCCTGGTTACACATACATATTTCAATACTAAACTTCAGAACAAGAAACAAAGAGAGAATGACAATACACCAACACAAATTTATTGCAGTTATGCGTGATAACTTGAGATAAACTGCGAAATGTGTATCGGTCGGTCATTGACACCAGCTTGAGACAGTACGTAATTGAGTATAAATGAACAGTAGTCAATGAAGCCGCTCTGATGTCGAGAAATCTCCTAAAGATCGGTAACAATAGAAAAATTTATTGTGTCTCATTAGCAGTGATCGGAGTAGGTAGATTGATTTTTGGTACTTGTATCATAAATGCCCACATAAAGAATAACATGGATAAGCTATTTTCCCGGAAACCAATTCCGGTATTTCCGGATCCGATTAAATATTGCTAATGTTGGTAGTGATATTATTACTACTCAATTCAAAATTTAAAGGTAGGTATCAAAACTAAATTCATTTATTATTTATTTGAATAATAAAAACAATTTTTGAGCAGATTCCAGAAGTCAGTATGTACACAAGCGAGGGTCAAGTAACGTTTTAAAAACACAGTAATAAACAAAGAAGCGCACTCTACGAACCGAAGTAAATGAGTGAGCTACCTGTCATGTCGTCGGTGGGCGTACGCATTGTTTTGATAACCGGTTAGTGCAACACCCATGATCCTTTGTTCTGATTGGTCGCTGGGTTATGTCAAATCGTGACTGTGCCGTTAAAAATAAATAATATAAAGAATATAATATTGCTCATTTTAACACAATTCCTACCTAAGTTCCGGTTTTAATTTTTTAAATCGCGAAAAATTAATCAGCTGTTCCCTTCATTTATGTTCGTACGAGTCGTCAAAATGTAGGGAACAGCTGATTTTTTTTTCGCGATTTCAGGTTTGGTCCCATAGTAAAAGTTGTTCATAATGATGAGTACAATGACCCCTTAAGAGGTTGTGCGTTATTTGTGTTACAACTTGTATATTTATTTAGATTAGTATAATATACTTTATGTATGTATTCATTGTATCGTGTAAATGGTACACCACAGACTACCTACAGTATTCTCTCCTTTCTTTTTCAATCCATCCAAAGGATGTCTTTAAAAGGCCGCTCTTAGCGATAAGATCGCCCATTGTGTCACCCTTTGTAAAATTTCTATATTTACAGCCTTGGCCAAAAGTATTGAGCACCTTACAAATTTCGCTCGTTCACGGAAAGTATGGGAGTAAACCAAATCTATTGTTGAAGAATTCTTTTGTCGGCCATCTACAAAGGTTTAAACAATGACCCACGCCGCACAGCTAGCAAAAAAACACCTGGGTGCAATAAAATGTGTTTTTTACAATTTTTGTATTTATTTATCAGTTCGCTACCATCGCTCGTTGTGAACACATCCAGTGATCTAGTGCGCCTTTTGTATTTTATTTCAGAAGTTTTAAGTGTTATCGTTGCAATATGCCAAAACAAAACGAACTTTCTTTAGAAAAACGTGTGCAGATACAGCTTCTGTATGAGCAAGGGAAATCACAAGTAGAGATTTCTAAAACTGTGAAATGTTCGCGCCGATCCGTGCAATATGCTATTCAGCGATTCTCTACTACCGGATCACATGAAAATAGACCGAGAACCGGGCGCAAACGCATCACCACAGACCGTCAAGATCGTCAGTTACTGAGAGAGTCGTTAAGAAATAGGAAAAAAAACATCTTCAGAGCTCGCTGCTGAGTTGTCGGAACAAATTAAGAAGCCAATTTCTGCTCGAACTACTCGCAGAAGACTTCAAGAAGCTAGTCTGAAAGGCTGTAAAGCTAGGAAGAAGCCATGGCTCTCCGATAACAACAAAAAAGCTCGATTGAAATGGGCTTTAAAACACCGAACTTTCACCGCTGAAGATTGGTCAAATGATGTTTGGTCAGACGAATCAAACTTTGAGGTGAGTAAGTCAATTTAATGCCCTGATACAATTTTATAAAATGTTTTAAAAACCAAACGCATAATTGAATTTATTTTAGTTTTACGGAACTCAATATTTTTCTCTTTATTGCAGATTTTTGGTACACCTGGTGTGACCTTTGTGCGTCGCCGTGTGGGCGAAGAATTTAAGCCAGAGTGTGTGATCCCAACCGTTAAACACGGTGGAGGCAGCATAATGGTCTGGGGTTGCATGACCGATTCTGGAGTTGGCGAATTGTTCGTGTGTGAGGGTCGCATGGACTCTACTAAGTACATAAATGTACTAGAAACTGCATTACTGCCTTCATTCACGAAACTTTTTGGCGACACGAATATGGATGGTGTCAAATTCCAGCAGGATAACGCGCCATGCCACAAATCTGCACGCACTATGAGATGGTTTCGGGAAAATAACACGGAACTGCTTGACTGGCCAGCTCAGTCTCCAGATCTGAACCCCATAGAACATTTATGGGGTTTATTAAAGCGCAGGGTTAGGCGCCACACAATTAACAACAAAGAAGATTTAAAACGCTGCCTGCGCCTAGAATGGAACTCGATTACTGTTGACGACTGTAAAAAACTTGTTAACTCTTTACCAAAAAGAATTTCTGCCGTAATTAAGGCAAAGGGTGGACCCACAAACTTTTAATTTTCTATTAATAAATAGTAAAATAAACCCATATAAAACGTTTTGTTTTATTTCTATTTGATACTCCGCATAAAACTGAAAGATATCATGGGTGCTCAATACTTTTGGCCAAGGCTGTATGTCTGTAATTTATATGGTGTACATAATAAAGAGTATTCTATTATATCTGGAATTTCTTAGTAGCAAACGTTCTGGATTTGTGCCCGATTTATCGCAATACGCTCGCCCCCTATTACATGGGACTTAGAAATAACTTGCGAAATGTGGGGGGTACTGTAGGTACACCTCTGCCTAACCCTTCGAAGAAACAAGGTGTGATGTTATGTATTTTTTTTCTGATAACGACGAGAATGAGTACGTTTTGAACGTCAACATTTACAAAATGCTGCCTTCACTGCCTAAGAATCAGGACTGACTGAAGGTCGAAAATATATAAATACATTCATATCTGTCTGTTTAGTTATAAGTAGACGGTGTGTTAATGTTTTGAGTTTGTTTTTATTTTAATTTTAAGGAAAATAAGTATGCGGTTTCACAACACCACGCTGCATGTCAATTTTTTTTTTTATGATAAATTTGTCACTGATTATTTTTGTGACCAATTTGTCACTGATTGTTTTTGTGACAAATTTGTCATATTTATTATTTTTAATCAGTTTGTCATTGATTAATTATTTTTGTGATCAATTGGTCACTTATTTTTGTGACCAATCTGTCACTGATTTTTTATTTGATCAATTTGTCACTCATTGTTTTTGTGATCTTCTCATTGACATTTTTCGACGCGTATTTATGTCTTTGTATCGGAAACTTCGTAACAATACGAACTCCGCTGTCTTATATTATTATGAATCATTGTGGCATCGGTTAGTTATCTTCAAGCTTTATATGCTTATGCTTTTGTGTCATATATTAGGGGATATAAGTATGTATAAGTAAACGTGAGTTTTTTTAACCCTTATGTTTTAAAAATTCTATTGTTTGTTATTAATTATTGGAGTAATTTTAACTTTTATTCAAAAACAGTTTTTTTAGGATTAGCGAGGAATACCTCGGCGATACTTAGATTGTCCTAATTCTTGCATTTCTTGAAATATTATTTAATAACGATTATTTCTAGATTATCTGTAATTCGGCGGTCGTCCCTCTGGTACCCATTTTTAACGTTTGAGCAAATACCTTGCCTGAAACTCCTTTTAAAAGTTCATCTATGTATTAGATTCCTACTCACATCCATTCTCAGTTTTGTCTGCCAAACCGAGATATATTCAGAATCTAAGTAATAATTTGGTCTCTCGTCCCCTGTACAAATTTTATGTCTTTCGGAAGAAAAATTGTCCCCGAAAACTTCCATATTAAAAGTAGATCTATGTCCATATAGTATATTCTTAAGCCAAGTTCACAAAGTATTACTGCGCCTAAGCGAGTTTATTCCAAATACATTTGTCGTCTGCTGCTATTATTGTTTCATCAATGTTATGTACACATTCTGGTACCGGTCTACGCGCATTTTGGGTTCAAAATCACAGGTAATGGGCTTCAAAACCTTCTGGTTTTATATTCCCAGACTCTCATCCAGTTCTACCGACTATGTTGGACGGAGAAGGCTCAGTACGTTGTCAAAATAGTTTTGTATTGGCGCTGTATGATAACGAAGATTATTCTCAAAGTTTTCCGACCACCGTTAGCTATAAAGGAGTTTGGAGAAGGACCTATTGATAAGGTCTTGGATCTGCAGACCAAGTCACGGGTGAGTTGAGGAGTCATCGTTTTTTAGGATGTTTGTTTGTGCTGTCCTTCATGATGTTTGTAACGTCTTATAAGAGAACCGAATTGCTTCCAAGCCTAATTTACATAAAGAGTCCGTAATTTTGAAACGTCTACCACTTGTTACACCAATTCTCTCTTATTATGCAACAAATTCTGATAGAATTTTGAACTAGGTTAAAAAAGGTTTTTATTCTTTCGTATGAAAATTGGAGCCACCCATTCGTCACTTGTTTAACTGAATTTGTTCAATAAGCCCACGTTCACACGGGCGATATTTTTTTATTGCGCACTGTGTTTTCGACTCTCGGTAAAGCCGAGCATTGAAAATCACATAGAGTGCATCTCAGCGCATCAAACTATCGAACTGTTGGATATGCGACTCTCGGCGCTAGTCAGTGAGTTAAAAATCGATTTTTTATCGCGGTTTATGGATATTTCTGGAAGATCTTGCCATTATAACGTGGTCTGTGTATCGCCTTTGTATCACGTAACCAACAATATACTAACAATCCATTTCACCTTTCCAGCAGAATGTGGAAACCGATTCCTTGGTGGGCAGCTTGGGTTCAGCCCGGGACTGCTGGATCTGCTACGACAGCGCGCGCTCCGAGCCGCTCATCAGACCGTGTCGCTGTACCGGTGATGTGTCTGCCGTACATCACGACTGCCTGAGCCGCTGGCTTGTCGAGGTAACTATACACTACGACTAGACTGGGTTCCCAACCTTTAACCCTTTCGTTACGGCATTTCGCTCCGCTGGAATAACGCCACCAAACGGGGCACCGCGCCGTCGGAGTAGCGCCGCTGACACACTGAGTATCGCGGGGCCGTTTGGTGAGCGGCATCACGCTGATGCCGGCTGCAGCTACAGGCGCTCGTACACACAGGTCATCGAATGGATGCCGGCTATATCCGGCGCTCGTACACAGAAGTCATCGAGTGGATGCCGGCTATATCCGGCGCTCGTAACGAAAGGGTTAAACATACGTGCGCCCCATAATTTTCTTTTCAAATCAACCCGAGTTACTTTGTCTACTTATGCAGAAAAGCGAGGAAGAAAAGAAACGAGGCCTGTGTCCCAGCAATCAGCCTATAACGTTCCCAACGTTATTGACCGATTACGAATTCCTAGTCGAGAGTGGAAGGTAACTGTTGGGTATCGTCTCGTAGCGACCGCTACGACAGGTCTACGAAATTTGCTACGCCACTTGCTACGTAAAACCAGTTTCGTAGCAGTACATATTGATAATCTTGTTTATTTTTAACCGGCTTCAAAAAGGAGGAGGTTATCAATACGGATGTTAATGTTTTTTTTTTAATTTCTACATTTTTTTTACGTATGTTTAGGCATAACTCCGTCATATATGGACGGATTTGCAAAATTCTTTTGTTCGATAGAGGTTTATTCCAAAATGGTCCCATTTAAATTTCGTAAAGATCTGGCGATGAGTTTCGGAAACAGACAACGAAACTCTTCAGTAAAACAACCGCGATTGCTGCTATCGCATATGTATGTATTGTTGTGTCGTGATGTTATGTTGTGCGATTGCAAGTTTTTATTAATGCAATATTTTGTTGTATTTTCAGAGCGCGCAGAGTCCTGATGGTTTGAAGTGCAAAGTTTGCAACACACCCTACATAGTGCAGGAGACTAACAGGTTTGTTTTTATTTTAGTGTTTATCACCAGAAACTTCTAAATGACCTTCAATTTCTCATAATTTAAAACACCGTAAATAAGTTAGCTATAAGTTTCAGTTTTGTGCGGGCGGACGCTGGGTTGCGACCCAATGGGTCGGGGGCCAAAATTTCACACGTATGAAGTCGCGGGCCGCGTGACTATGACCTGGGTTAGAACATATGACACTTTTATGCCGGTAATACGTTCCCGTGGGAATCCCAGAAAATCATTCATAATATTATTATTTCTAAATAAAAGGTACTTTAATCGCAGGAGTTGGTGATACTGGTTCCCAAACTTAGCTATCGCTTGTATTTTGGGACACAGGGTTCAGCCGTGGATAATGTTATAAATTGGTGTCTTTAGGTACATTTGTTGTGAATGTGAATAAGAATATTTTATATTTATTTATTTTTAATAATACAGTAGTAGTTTTAGAAGTACAGGTTCTGTACCGGTAGTCAGCGGCTCTTGCCATTTCGGTACCTGAGTACAGGTTCCAGACGGGTACCGGTACTCCACTTAACAAGTGCCGGTATCAAATTCAGGTACCCGGTGCGAACCTAAATCTCATAGTTGTGCCAACAGCACGAGGTGCCGCCTCGTACGGTTGGCAACCTTGAAGTGATTTTTCTAATACCTATTTACTATCCTTTTCACCTACTTTATCTGTTTTGTCACTCTTAACTAAAGGAAATATTTGTTTGGTACCGGTACAGTACCGATATTGATATACCAATAGTACAGGTACTGCATCTGGTACCGGTACCAATAGCACAGGTACTAATCTGGTACCGGTATCATACCAAGGCCAATGGTACCTGCCTTGCGATTCTGTAACCATTTCACCGTGAAAGCATGGGTGAAGTGAGCGTGGAGTGAGCTGTCATTCGCTAGGGATTAACACTATTAAGTGCTCACTTCACTTATGATTTCACGGCGAGATCGACCGGCTGTTCCCAAAAATACCGGTGTTTCAAGCCCTGGTCTTAACTTACATCCCATTTCCTTTCCCAGGGTGGTATGGGAGCGCGGGTTCACGGTGGCGCACTGGGCGCGCACGGCGCTGGCCGTGGCCTGCATGTGCGGCGCGGGCGCGGCCGCGTGGATGTGCGTGCAGCTCGCAGCCTCGCCCGTCGCACGCGTGCTGGCTGCGGGCGCTGCGCTGTTAGTGTGCTACGTCGCTATCAGGTGAGCTATTTATAGATATAATCTACTACTTGAAATATTTTTACATTACCAATAAAATAGGTTATCATACCTAATGAACAATAAAATACTTATAATTATTTTACAGGTTCCTCGGAATGAACACAGTGAGCGCTTACCAGCGTGCAAAAGTGTCATCTCTACGCATTTTAACCGAGCCATTGACGGAAATAACCGGCCACACCGACCAGGGACAACTGTCAACCATCAGCAACACAGTCACCGTAGAAATAGCTTCAAAGTGCGTCCTCGAACGAGCTCTCAAAGGCGAAGTGAACAAATAACTCTAAAAATAACGCCAAGAACTGTCAATAACGGTTAAAAAAACAGTTACTGTTGCAATAACAATAAATAACGGTTACAATAACGGTGATACGTCAGTACAAACGCAGTGAACAGTGATGTGATACAGTGAATGTTACGAACTTGTAATTTATTTTTCTGGAACCTATCTGGAACTCTTCAAAATACCAGTTACTGTTTAAAACTCATGTGTGACTTTAAAACGGTACTGGGGACTTTTGGGGGTTAAAAACAGTGATACACCCCAAGACTAGTGGTGTACTGTCAAATTTTAGTCGATCCAGAAGTAGAGAATAATCGACTAAATACTTGCTTGTATAAAATCGATTGTAAAATTATATTTTATTTTAATCTTCTTCAATTTCATGGAGCAAGATCATTATTCCACACAATTAGTATTGCCTTACGATTTATGTGTATTTAAATCTTGACTGTTAAGTCTTAAATTCGATGTTTAACTTTTTATGTTATTCTCTTTATGCCAAATTCCTTTTTATATTGTTAAATCTAAAATTAGATATGAAAATAAAGACAGTTGATTGAAAATATGTATGTGAAGTAAATTCAGCGTTAATTAATAACAAAATAAAATATACTTCAGCACGACACATGCTACTTTACAATACTTAAATATAAAAATATGTCTGGATTTGTGCCCGGTTCGTGGTAATAGGCTCGTCCCCTATTACATGAGGCTTGAAGATAACTGTATTCCAGCACACTATTACTCTAAATTTAAATCATTTTGAAGGATATTGCTAATACATTGCTCCATATGTTCGAAAAATGTGTCTGCTCAACAACCTAAATAACGCAATGAATAATGAATGTTGTTGAACTGTCAAAATGAAATCCATTGCTTACTGATAGTGTGTTACGCAATTACCCTGCCGGTGCACTTCTGTCTAATTCTTCGAGAAATACAGGCGTTTTTATGATATGTTACCATAAATAATATCTACATTTTTGTATGTAGTTATTTTACCGTTTTATTTTTTTAATATATTATCTGTTATTTTCACAAAATAATATATTTTTTTTCTAGATCTCAGTGTGTCGTGCTCGGAAAATGTTTTGAAATCCATTCCCTCTTATTGCATGACTCATAATGCGAAGTATTAGAGAGTGCTTTACGATCGATTTTTTTTTTGCCTCCTTTCTGTATCTTTTTCTATTGTTATACTCCTGCTAGTACACATAACCTACTTAATTTATATACCATTGTATAGATAATTTAATGGAGATTAATACAGTACTTTTCCGAAATTGATTGAATGCAGTAGAAACGAAAAAAAAAACATCAAAATATTTTTTAAAAAATCCCGTCAATTAGTGTGAAACCTGAAAACATTGTAGCTTGCGGAAAAATCAATTAATTGAGTCAAATTTTATTTCAATAGATTCGTTACACCCATAGGAGGAACCCTGTTGAAAATGGCTCATTTATTCAAAGTAGTTTAATTATTATTAATAAAAAACTAGCTGATATAATATCTATATCTATGGTTTTTTATACGATCAAATAAGCATTATGAGTCGTGCAGTTTTGGATTTTCCCATTTTTTTTTTCAAATATTATCGTATCGAAATCTATTATTCGTTTCGTGAAAGATTGCTTGATGTATCGTTAGGTTAGTTTTTACTATTGGTGATATAACTTTATTTATGCATTATTTGAGTGTGCGTATTCCTTTAAAACTATCAACTTTGACCGGTGAGTAACAACTTTGCTGGTTAATGTTGATAATTATAGTTTTTGTTGTAAAACTATTTCTGTTTATTTGATCGGGTTTCAATCTTCAGAATCAGAAACAAAATTTTAATCTGTGTGGTGAGAGTATTTTAATCCCTATTCGTCAATAATCTGGCCACAAAAAACACAGTTTATCGTCACGAAAATCTAAGAAATACTTGCTCCTATCGATTTTAATAAATGAATAAAAAATGATTATATCTGTGAGTCTACAGGTTAAATAAGATTGTGATAAGGAACCATCTGCCGAATGCAGTGATAAATAATAATATTTATCGTTTCAAATTGAAGAACTCGCACACGAAGGGTTTCGTACCACAAGGCAAAAAAGGCCGAAAAAAGCACGTTTTCTGTATGAATTTACAAATTAAAGGCGACCCCCTTTAATTTGTATTATTTAATCTGTAAGAAAACATCCAGTACATAAACTGGATTATTTTTTTTCAGGCTCCAAATTTTTACAAGGTGTTCTACTCATGAATATGAACAACTTTCACCATGTGACGAACTCTGAAATCACGAAAACAAAATCAGCTGTGTAATACAAGAGTTCAATACCTACTGAACCAAAATGTATGAAACAGCTGTTTTTTTTTCGTGATCTCAGACTTGGTTCCATCGTGAAAGTTATTCATATTCATGGGTGGAACACCCTGTAAAAATTTGGAGCCGGTAAAAAAAGCATGCTGTAAATTATTTATTTTTATGGCGGCAATAGAAATACACACTCTGTGATAATTTCAACTGTCTACCTATTACGGTTCATGAGATACAACCCGCTGACAAACAGACGCACGGGCAGCCGAGCCTTAGTTAATTAATAGGGTTCCGTTGGCACCTATTGGGTACGGAACCCTAAAAAGTAAAACGGTGGGGAAAAAAAGAACTAATTTAAAAAAAAAATGGAATACGTCCACGAGCCTATTTTATCACGGACAACTGTTCACGAAACGAATAGTACATTTATAAATAAATAACTTTAATAGTTGGAACGTAGGAAGTAAATAGAAGAGGCTATGGCGGGGCATTCGTTCCTATCCGCTGCGTGTTGTGATATTAGAACAGCGGTTTTTGCCTGATTTATACGGAAATCCTTAGAAATATATAAAAATATAAAATAAACATAAATTAACTAATCCTTTTTTGTTTTATTTTAATTGGCTTTTTCCTTTTTTTATTTTTAGTTCTAAATTCGCATTTGAAGTGAAACTTCTGAAATGATTCGATAATTGGACGAGAATTAAGAGTGAAATTCAGTTATTCCGCTTATCCACCCCAAAAATCCATCCTAAGGTGGATACACGGAAACGCATATCCGAGAATCCACCCTAAGTCTATAAATTATCCAACTAGGCCTAGGGTGTATTGTCGGACGTGCAACGTGCACGTGAATTTCAAGCACGTGTCACGTGTAGGCAAATTTCGTTATATGAGAGAGAAGAAAGATACAACTCTCTCTGTCTCTCACATTAAATCTCTCTTATTCTTTATTTTTTAAGAAGTTTCACCTCTCACGTGTACCGGTGCTGCACGCACTTTTTTTCTTTGTTTTTTTTTTAGTTCGCAATTCATTTTTTTCTGAGTTTTGAATGAAATACGTGTGATTATCTATTAAATAGTTTCATATTATATTACTTAGCGTATTTTGTATGGAACCATTTTTTTGTCTGCTAGAGCACTATCTTGAAATGTGTGATTTTTCTACTCACTCTCTGTACGATATTATAACTACACCGTTTCTTAGTTATAACAAATGCAGCCCCGTTTAAACCACTTCGCACACTATGCGACATGCGACTGCGACGATTCCACGACAAGACGATGACCTATCGCATCGCATGCGACTGTCATCGGGTGTGCGCGTGCACCGTGCGTATAAACGCTGCGACGAGTAGAGAGAGCGACTCCCCTAGCCTGTCGTTGCGTGTCTGCAACTCTACGCCAAGTGTGCGCTTTGAACAAAATTGTTGTTTCATCTAGGTGCCGAGCTTTCGCAGCCGCATGTCGCATAGTGTGCTCTCTAAACGTAGTTGTATATATTATGTGTATGTTTGTGCCAAAATAGAAATGTATGGGGGAGTCAATAAACGTACTATTGTTTAAAAATTGTAGTGGGTGTCATGTAAAATAGCTGGTAATTGTCAAATGGAAAATGTAGATCAATAGTAGTGCTAGTAAAAAATGCGGGTTAATATTTGTCAGTATCAAAAGTTTGAGTGGATTTTAGAAGGAAAATGCAGCCTGAGCAGCTTCGCTTCCTGTCAGGAAAATTTGAATGTATACAAGGTAACTACACATACCGAAACCGAGACCCCTCCGTGCCTCGGAAAGCACGCTAAGCCGCTGGTCCCGGCTGTCATTCGTGGATCTTTGACAGTCGTTACGGGTATTGAGAAGCCCGAAAGTCTGACAACCAGTCTTACCAAGGGGTATCGTATTACCCAGTAACTGGGTTGTGGAGGTCAGATAGGCAGGCGCTCCATGTAAAATACTGGTATTCAGCTGCTTCCGGTTAGACTGGAAGCCGACCCCAAGGTAGTTGGGAAAAGGCTAGGCAGATGATGATACAAGGCTTAAATTAAATAAAGCACATCTTAAGGGGTCATTGTACTCATCATTATGAACAACTTTTGCTATGGGACCAAACCTGAAATCGCGAAAAAAAATCAGTTGTTCCCTACATTTATATTCGCATAAGTCGTCAAAATGTAAGGAATAGCAGATTTTTTCGCTATTTCTGTTTTGGTCCCATAGTAAAAGTTGTTCATAACGATGAGTACAGTGACCCCTTATGAGGTTGTGCGTTATTTAAGTTACACCTTGTATATAAAGTTGTTTGTATTGGTTGTTAAATAGCGCTTAGTTTGGTGTGTAAGAGACTTATAGTTCCAAAATTGCATGATTTGAAATAGAATCATTCCTGCATTTGTCGCTCATGTGCGTAGCATTTTTGTGACTAAGATGTCCAAGGATATTTTGACGTGTGGCCAAAATCGAAGATTCTTTGGCTACGCTCCTGTTGGTAAGTTGTCGTAAAAGAAATATACGACGGTACATTATTTTCTGGTATACCTAAGAGTAACATTCGGGGCCTGAGAGACAAATGTGTTTTATTGGAGAAATAATAATAATAACTTTATTTCCAAATTTTAAAATTGGTTAATATTAAAACAATATTATTTTTAAATTGCATAAATCACTGAAAATATCCATTGTATCCACACAAATATCCACCCAAGCTATAATTTATTAAACTTGTGTTATTGGTACAGTAAAACGGGGTGAATAGGAACGTAGGGGTGAATCGGAACGAAACTTTAAAATGGATTTTAACATTGAAATAATATCGTTTTTTGCCAAAAGGTCTCTTAATGTGTATACTATATTATAGTTGACGATTAAGTGTAATTGTTGGCTACAAACTATATTACATGAACGTTAAAATCCATTTTAAAGTTTCGTTTCGATTCACCCCTGCGTTCCTATTCACCCCGTTTTACGGTACCAGGGCTCTCAATTCCAATTTATACAGTCTAGTTCGGATTGAAAGCTGTGCTTCGCTTGAGCGTAGAGAGTCAAATAATATACGTAGTATAATAATAAATATACCATTTAAAAAATATTTAAAAGGCATTAAGATTATGAACAACACTTTTGTGACGTTTACACATTAATGCCGTCATCTGCTTGCTCATTAATTGTCTGTATTGCGAAATAAAAACAATGCACAGCTTTTCAAAGACAAGTATGCGGTTCGGAAATCATCGTCAATTTTCTGGAATGCGAACGCGCGTTGGTGAGATCTAGTATAATATGTAGAGCTGTTACAACAATGGAAGTACTTGACCATTTTGTATTAAAATACTTACAATATTACGAAATGGTGGTCATTCCATAATGCTATACATAACCAGCATATAATGTTCCGTTGTGTCGAGAGCAGTGGTGATGAAATAATTTACACAAAGTAAAACGCCTGTCTTCGGGTTCGAACCTACGACCGACCAGCCGTAAGTCGCGGCCGGTAACACTGGGCCACCAATGATCTTGCTCTGATCACTCTATGCAATTCCAAAAAACTTGCATGTCAGATGACAATCTGCGACCGGAGTAGGTATACCGACAGAGAGAAAATTTCATACAAACTTGCAATCAATGGTGGCACTACTACAAAGCGCAGGGATTAAAAACTTAGAAGCTTTGTCTCTGTGGGGGGTTCCCCTGTCGCGCGGCGTTCGTGCTAATTCGGAAACACGAAGTTCACCGAAGCGCATAAATTTTGTGGTTTACCTGTAAATATTATGACTAAAATATTTAAAATAACAATTTCTAATTTAAACTAATTTAGTATTGAGACGGATATTTTTATAATATAATTCGCCAAAAAAGTTCAAAATAGAATATTAAAAAAAATGTTAGAATCGTTGCAAATGCTAGTGGATGACTTAACTTTGTAAATTTTTCACGGAACAGATTTCTAAATATTAAATATTGCCAAACTGTTGACGTAGTTCAAATATTGTAGGTAGGTAATTGTGTTTTCGAAACTAGGTATCTAAAATTGCAAAACGTAGTATTTTTAATGAGGCACAGATGTCTGCCCCAAGACAGTTTTGTGTAAATGATTGATGAACCGACTTCAAAAAGGAGGACCTTTTGAAGTCGCTTCTTCTTCGTCGTGTCGATGGCACGATAGTGAATAATGCTGACACCTGCCAGGTTCATACAAGCGATTAAGGGTTTTGCGAATTTGATCTTTATTGTCGCACTGACAGGTGTCAAGAACTCATTCTGTCGACGGCCGTACACGGTACAAGTTAAAGTTCACTCAGACATCGCTTCTATTTCCGTCAATTAGTAAATAATATATTTCGCGCTATTCAAATATATTTTTTTAATATAAAATATCTATTTTGCTATTCTATTATGATAAATAATAGTGGTAGATTGCTAGTTGTGCGTGATCTAAGTCTTATTACTTGTTTAGCCCTTTGCAACCGGGAGTAAAAAAGGGTAAAGAATACTGGAGAAAATCTCATCCAACCTGGTCTTCAGCAGTCAGATTCTCACATACGTGAGATTCAGGAATAATTTGCTAGTCGCTCGATCGTGCTTAGAATTTTGTAAAGTCGAAACTCACGATCACTTCAACTCGGTTGGAAAGGGTTAGTAGATTTAGTATATGAACTAAAAAGCATTACCCTCCTTTTGGAGCAGTCGGATAAAAATATAGTGTATGTACAGACGCCAGCACATCAAGCTACCGGAAACTGTCAGATTTTCCCAATCAACTTTGAACCTTATGCTTTAGCGATAAAGTTGAAAATCTATTAAAGAAATCTGACAGATTGTAGTAGCTTCATGTGCTGGCGTCTGTACAATATGAAGGATGACAATAGACACATTTTTCATTATCCTTATGTAAAACGCAATACGCATTTTAAAATTGAAATAATTTTTATAATAGATACCTAGTCTTTTACACAAGACAAAGCTATCATATAAAAATTGCATTAGGACTATTTTTTTTATTCACTTTATTTAAATGAATTAATACTGTTATACTGTAGATTAGAATGCTAGACATATCATTTCCATCGACATTTAGGTGCAGTAAAACATTAAAATATATTATGATCACAAGGCCAATTCTTGTAATTAAAAACGTACTATTTTATTGTTGTTTTTTTTTTTTTTTTTAAGTTATAAAATCATTTTTAATATTCGACACAATGTAAAAATTTTTATGAATAAATAAATAAATAAAATACTAAATCTAGTCGCAATCTCATTTACATTTACATGCCGATGAAACATGGCCGGCCCGAACTTTGCGCAGAAGGCTGCGCAATAACACTTTTTAGGAACCAAACGGTGACATAAGGCGAGTGTCAGTGATTGAACAAGCGCGGAAGTTCGGAGAGCCTATGATCAGACCGGCCATGATTCATCGACTGTATTGTACTTTGTTGACTTCGACAATGACCAGTATTTGTTATGGACATAATTTTCGCACTGTCTAAATCATATTTTTTATAAATCAGTGTTTTCACTAGTCGACGATATTATATGGATAATGAAAACTTATTTCATATGTACTCTGTAAATCTCACCGTGAAAACTTAGGTGAAGTGAGCTGTCACTAGTGCCAATGCATCCGTCAAGAGGAATGAAAGCTCACTTCACTTTCGTTTTCACGGTGATATATTTACAGATTATCACCGCTGGTGAACATTCTGTTTTCAATACTTTCAACTGTTTTAAATTGCTTTTAACTAAGTATCTCAGTAAAATAATGTTAAAATTGTTATAATATTATTAAATTGATCTCTACGACGTGATTTTTCTGAAAGTTATTGATTCAATTAATATAAGTTTCAGCGAATTCTGTAAATAATAAAATTAAGGTTCCAGTTATTTCATGTAAATCTCGATGGTCGTGAAATAAATAACTCTAAATTAAACAAACATTTGTAAGTAGTATGACTTTGTTTTATTTATTTATCCTTAACTTATGGGTAACTACAGTTTTGAGCCGTTTGGGGTTGAAGCGTTCGGGTCATGGGGCCCGAGTGCGCGTTTCCTTTTTAAGGAAATTTCTCGCCGGCTGGTCGACACTCCACGTGACCAGAGGGCTGGGCCGTTCTTTGGCCAAAGAATTAGCATTGCCATTCAACGTGGCAATGCTGCCAGTCTTCTGGGCACGTTTCCGGATGACAGCGATGCGGACAAGTTCTTCGACGCCTAAGTATCCTTTTGCTTTTTTATTTATTTAAATAGTTAGTTAGTAATTTAATTTAGTATCTAGTGTAAATTGTTAATTACAAATAAAATATGTTCATTTTTCCAAAATTATTAATGCGATCATGATTCCAGTCCGAAAAAGGGATAGTGCTATCGGTCATAGATAGCTCCGTCTCTTACATCATAATGGAACTAAACCGTCACAATAAGGTATTTGACAGGTTTTAGAAAAATATATCTAATGGTTCATTATAGCATAATATATTTGCAATATGATTAATTCTTTATGAATTTCTTTATTTTTTATGAAAAACGCCATTAAAATTGAAATGAATTAAATAGCCGCCAAAGTTGTTAACTTTAGCTTTTAAGGATTTTTTCTATTTTCTATAGCATGTAACTGTTTAATGTCCCTAATAAATAAAAAAAAAAATAAATAAAAAAAAAAACGCTGAAGACGCGATGCATGCAGGTCACGTGATATCGTGACGTCACCTGCTTGTAAGCAAACTTTTAGCTTAGCTGTCAAATTGTAATACGCTTATTATGTAGTTTATAACTTTACTATAGCAAAATACGTTATAAATGGTGTGTAGTGCCTCAATGTCCTAACACATCTATTAAAACACCGGAGAAAATCTTTGTGTCCATTCCAAAAACACTAAAAGACACGGAAAAGTGGTTAAGTACGAGCGAGCTCGTAGAAGTCCGAAAGATCAGAGTTATTAGTTTTAAATGAGTTGTAACTTAAGTATATCATCGAATGGTCAATTTGTCAACATAACCTAAAATGTTCACGATAGTAACAACATTTTTAAGTTTTTTCTAATCTATTTAATTATTTAAAAGAATATTTTATAAAAAATAGCATAGTACCTACAGTGCTGTTTATACATTTTTCAATTCGGAAGCGTAAAAATCTGGTTTGAAGGTTTAAGAAGAAAAAGATAATCCTTTTTGCTTCGCCGTAGTCGGGTAAAAACAGAACATTGATCGCAGCTCTCACGGGTGTTAGTAGGTGCATATAACGTGGGTATAGGTTATAACCTACGGCCTGGCACGCGATAGCTCCAGTGCATCGATTTTACCCATTTTTGGCTACGTGCCAGCCTAGCACTGTCCTCTCAAGGTCACAAGAATAACTGTCTGTTTTTAGTGCCTGGTGCCTGCTTTTAGGTTTCGACTTGTAGGCTATGTTTGGATGGAATAATTTTCGTGTGAACTATAGAGACGAAAATGGGATTTTGTTGGAAGAATTTTACTTATGGGGCATCACAGATATGCTGATAAAAAAAAATTACTGGACTGGAGGACTATTATTTTTTAAACCTTAACTGAGACTAGGAGGCGGGAGATATTATGGTGCACATGTGTGAGCACAGATATAGGTGTACCTACTCTCTCTCCCCTCACTCTCATAGGCCGGCATGGATGGCCGGATGGAATGGCACGTCATCCGACACGACTGGAGAGAGATAAGGCTACTAAAATTTTTTTTTTATAAAAATAAAAAAAAACAACCGACTTCCAAAAAAACACTAAGTACAAAGTGAAAAATAACTTTAATTTTGGAAGTCGGTGTCCTTGGTTCCGCATTTTCAGTTTTTGACACCGACTTCCGAAGTTAAAGTTATTTCTCACTTTGTAGCGTTTTTTGGAAGTCGATTGGTTTTCTTTAAAGATTAAAGATTAAAGATTAAAGATGCATTTATTTGTATAAACATGTGTGATATGATACATAGTTATGCACATATGGATAGAAAACGAGTTTAGAAAATTGCTGGTTCAACATGTTTTGCCATATTCGGCGTACAAAATAGTTATAATACCTACTACGAATTAATTGTCAATTATTAAATAATTAAATGCATTAGTCAAGTTACATCATTGTTCAAATTACATTAGTCATATTACATTATTCAAATTACATTGGTCAAAATTCAATCAATTCAAATACATAATTACAGTCAATACAAAAATAATGTCAAAAAATAAGAATTAAAAATAATAACCTTAATAAAATCAATATTACATATTGAATTATATAAATTCAAAATTTGTCAGTCAAGAACTCCGAAACATTATAGTATCCCTTACTTAAAAGCAGTTTTTTTAGTTCTTTCTTAAATGATTTAATATTCAACATCTTAAGGGAATTGGGAATTTTATTGTATATTAAAAAAGTTTTTATTTTTCACTTTTTAGTTATACCTACCCCAAACTGATGATTGATGATTGATTGGCATCAAGAAGCTGCATCTGCAGGCTGCATCTGTAGGGTACAGACGTGATGTTATGTTGTGCGATTGCGTAAACAATGCATACATATGGGATAGCAGCAATCACGGTTGTTTTACTGGTATTTATTGAAGAGTTCCGTTGTCTGTCTCCGAAACTCATTACGAGCCGTGCGATTCTGTAAGCATATCACCTTGAAAGCTTGGGTGAAGTGAGCGTGGAGTGAGCTATCATTCGCTAGGGATTAACACTATTAAGTGCTCACTTCACTTATGATTTCACGGTGAGATTTTTACAGAATGGACCGGCTGATCTTTACGAAATTTAAATGGGACCATTTCGGAGTAAACCACTATCGAACAAAAAATAATTTTGCAAATCCGTCTACATGTGACGGAGTTATGCCCGAACATACATAAAAAATAAACATCCGAATTGATAACCTTCTCCTTTTTGAAGTCGGTTAAAAATATGAAGCGATCACTGTTTAGTAGAAGTAATAACTAGAGGTTTTTGTGAAACTGCAGTGTGGGGAAGCAGATACTGTCACCACACCTACCGATTTCTATCGCAAATTCTCGGTTTCTATAAACAAAAGCGAATCATTTTGCTTATCAATGGTAGCATTTTTTTATTGTTAAAAGACTGGCCACATAAAGATTTGTTAGCCAATAATACTTGTGCTAGCTACTTCCACCTGGGAGAGTCTACTTTGCAAAGCTATGAGGTCTTTGCTTCATTATTGGTGAAGATACAATGAGTAATTTAACCAATAACGGCCCGTAAAACCAATAACGGTCCGTAAATGAGTAATTTAACCAATAACGGTCCGTAAATTATAGGAATCGGCCATAAAGCGTTAATGTTTTCCGGTTTAACGGAGATTTTTTCAGGAAAGTAATCTTCCACCATACTTATTTCTGCTGCTGAACAGCATAGTTATGCTCCAGTTTGAAATGTATGGGTTTCAAATATGCTGTACAGCAGCAGAAATAAGTATGGTGGAAGATTACTTTCGCCTTAGATTGAACTTTTTCATAAGAAGCTCAAAATCAAAATATTTTATTTCACATAAAACTAAAAGGGGGCTTATGAAACGACAGAAGCTAGGTGTACGGTTCAAACTGGTGGTTTCCTATGGAGAAGAGCTGGCAAAAAACTCCACGGTTATTCTTTTAAAAATAATGGCTTTTACAATGTTTTCACATTACAGTTTTAACAGGTACATAGGTACCTATGGGAGGCCAAGCTCTAACACTAACCCTTAAATGCAGCAAAACTGCTCCTGCCAAGTCAAGAAAATATGAATTAAGATGATACCTAGGCACAATTATGTAAAAATGCAAGTTCTAAGGGACTTGTAGTCTCGAGTTCTCTCGAAGATTGGCCTACAGCCAACAGGAACATTTAAAATTATTGAATTTTTCTATCAACTTATGTTAAGTGCACTTCTTCACGGCCGTGTAGGCTTTCTAAGCATACAAGATGGAAATTATGTGACTTTGCATTCTATAAAGGGTTAAGGAGGAAGCGCTCGCGAAATTCAATTTTTATTACCTACGGTTTTTGCAATATGCAGGTCGGTGTTATATTAATTTTAATGTATTTATTTTGAAAAATGGTGTTTCAAAAATTCGCAAAGAATGTGCGCATTATGGAAGGAGTGATGGGGCTATGGAGGAATGTCTTGAAGATGTGTGAGCGTACGTGATCCATCGCCGTCCGTTCGATGTCCACCGCGCACAGGATGGATGGAAACCAGCACATGAGGTAATTTTTTGCTCCATTGGTGTAATTGCTGAATGGCGTTCCAGTGTGAGGAAATAAATAAATAAATAAATATTGAACGTTGATTAAAATATGATTCGCGACGGTAACAAATATTACTTTAAAGAATTATAAATATCAAACAATAGGATTGTATGAACTTAAAGGGCTGTATTGATGATTTTAAAGATTATAATTCTATAAATACCTAAATACTTGTTACGGTCGCGTCACATTTTGTTCAACATACAACCTGACAGTCAGTGACCTGCAATTAGCAAAAAACATAATAAAACTTGAATTTCGCGGGCTATCTAACACGTCTTAGTTTCTATTCTCTAGTTTTTAGTTTTAGTTTCTATCCAAATTAATTAAAGGGGCACGTCCCTTTCATGAATTTATAACTAGTAAAAACTAGTTGTGACGTACACAACTAGTTTTAAGTTTAGAGATATGTGATCTGCGGTGGTGTTACATAAAAACTTACCTACAGCGGCAAAGTTGACAGTTGAAAGTTTGACAGTTCAACAGCATTCATTGCGATAATTATGTTATTGAGCAGATGATTTTTTCCAACATAATTCGAAGCGATGGTCAATTTTCTTCAAAAGCTTTCGGATTGTGACTGAATGTGCGTTACGCAATTAGGGTGTTGAACACCTACATTTTATAAATGTAAGATGTCTGATATTCTCGATTTGCTGTTAAACATACCTTATCTTATTTGTTTATACCTTGGTTGGCGCACCAAGCGCAGCTGGCAGATGGGTTATCATTTTTACATACCGAGACTCCTCTGTGAGGGGCGGGCGTTTTGGGGGACTGTCTTTTGTAATTTTGACGTTCGAAAAGTGCTGATTCTCAGCCTAGTTTGAATAAATGACTTTTGATTTGATATCTCGGAAAGCACTTTAAGCGGTTGGTCCAAGCTGTCATTCGTGGACAGTCGTTACGGGTCGTCAGAAACCCGAAACTCTGACAACCAGTCTTACCAAGGGGTATTGTGTTACCCAGTTACTGAAGAATTTTAATAGGCAGTCGCTTCATCTAAAATACTGGTATTCAGCTGCATCCGGTTAGACTAGAAGCCAACCCCAAAATAGTTGGGAAAAGACTAGGCAGATTGACTGACCTTGGTTGGCGACTATTCTTATACCTTTCGGGAACTTTATTCTGTAAATTCAATTATGTAACTATCTGTACTCGTATAAAAGCTTTATCATACGTTTCAGGGCTCCTTGTTAGTAAAAGGAAGAGGGTTAACGCCTCCTGAAATCTACGACACAGGTGTGAACCGTGAAAGCTTAATGGAAATAAGAACATTTTCATTAATGAAAGTACTTAACTACGAATGTACCATTTGTTTCATGTGCTCATGATAGTATGGCGGCATCTACATCGCCACATGCGAACTACGGATTACATTGACGTCACGCAAAATCCTGCATCGCGCAAGCAGAGTTTACCACGACTGGCATATACAATGAGTAACGTTAAATGCGCAAAACCTGAAAATAGTTTGATCAGAATAACGAGCAGAATTATTAATTGAACCACTTTTTAATATAGGTCACATTTTAAAAAAAATCTTCATTAAAAACGTTACCGTGTCTATTTATTAATAGGTCAAGCAAGCCAATGTCATCGCGGCGCAGCGGCCCGGTGACGACTCCTCCCTCGATAAAGCGTCGTCGCAGATGCAAGAAACGATCAAAATGGCCAGTAAAACTAAAACAGCACATGAAACCTTTACATTTTTTTAATGACTTATTTTCTTTCTGAAATAGGTCAATTGAATTAAAAATCAGTTGGGGTGTCTGAGGTTTTGCGCAATTAACGTTACATGTTGTATACAACGTCCCGACCTCAATCGTCGGGCAGTATCCCACTAGACACGACCGGTCTGGTCGGAAGATCCTCCCTTTTCTATGGAGGATGAGTGAACTTTATACCCTGGTCTTTATACCTCTAAAATCTAGCTCTGTAGGTTGTAGAAAAAGCACACGAAACAGACCAACCATAGAAATTGGACTGAAATTCGAAACTAAATTCAAAATTCCTTAACAGCTGTGCGGTGCGGATATTTGCATGGCATTTCGAACGTATTACATTGCATTGGGGGCGCACTGCTGGCTCTACGGATTTGGGTAACTATGCATATAAGGTTTAAGTACTTTGGCCACGTATGACGGGACTTTACCAATAGTGTCTGCCTAACTTGAAAGAGGTGACTTTATTAGGAGCTGCCGTGCGATTCTGTAACCATCTCACCGTGAAAGCTTGGGTGAAGTGAGCGTGGAGTGAGCTGTCATTCGCTAGGGATTAGTGCTCACTTTACTTATGATTTCAAGGAGAGATTTTTACAGAATCGACCGACAGTTAGTCTTTTTCAAACCAGCGCACTGTGTCCTCACTCCAATCTGGTGGACAGCTGGCCTACACTCGACAGATAGTTTCAAAAAGCTTCAAACATTTCGTTTCGTTAGGATACAATTTTCATTTGTAACTTCGATCAGCTGTTTTGTACGTATTCTCGAGGTGGCTTCAATAATGCACTCGGGGCGTACAGTCAGCCTCAAAGAGATATACAAGGTGGGTATGACAATAATTAAACTTCAAATTCAAATTCATGTACTGTTTGTCACAGGTGAAATATCAGCTCTTATGATTTCTTCTATACCTATCTTATGACGTTGCCAGCATATAAAAAATCAATCAAATATATCCAATAGTTTAATCAACAATAGGTATTAAGTCCGCCTTTGTACCTTTTTGTGTGCGAAAAGTTTAAATAAATAGTGGATCAAACGAAATAGGGAAATAAAGAAGGTCATTTCCAGCAAAAGACCTCAGAACGATGGATGAACTGTATCAAAGATGATATTGCTAGAAAGATGTTGACTACCGAGATGACGACAAATAGAGAAGTATGGAAGTAAAAGACATTTTACACCGACCTCAAATAAATTCGGACAAAGGCAAGGCAATTATTATGATAACTAGCGGCCCGCCCCGGCTTCGCACGGGTGCAATGGAGAAACACTGATAATTTTAGAGCCATTATTTCTCGTAAAAAGTATAGGATAAAAAATGGTTATTGTGGGTTATCCCTAAGAGATAGGCATATACCATCGCGGACTTGTTTGTAGACCTTCTTAAGGTGTACAATACTGTAGTACATTATTTTCATCTATCTCGAAGGGTTCAGCCAGCGTTTACAATGTAAGCGCAAAAAAACGTGTTTATTTACGACATTACATTAGAAACCTCTAAAATTATCAGTGTTTCTCTACTATATCATGCATGTATTATACATATAAACCTTCCTCATAAATCACTCTATCTATTACAAAAAAACGCATCAAAATCCGTGGCGCAGTTTTAAAGATCTAAGCATATATAGGGACAGACAGACAGGGAAGCGACTTTGTTTTATACTAACTACGAACTAGACTTATAGAAACTACGGGCGTCTTAATGGAATTAGAGCATCTGAGTCACATATAGTACAACGTTAATACGTGTGCGACGGAGTCAAAGGGCACCCATCGTCTTTGCGGCGCATCACAGTGACGACCCACGCTTCTGTGCTGTTTATTCGATCTCGGCTTAGGACAATGTGTTTGGCGCTGCTCGATAACCCTTAATTACATGATTTTTACTTTTTAAGCAAATTAAATTTATTTGGACGTAACATTAGGTCTATAGTAAGGAAAAAATATAAAAAAAAAATATATATTTGTCGTCGCAAGCGATATCAAGACGACAAAATAATCAAAATACTACTTCCGGTTGATTTCATAATATTGGTCAAACCGGAACTTAATTCTCATTGGTTGATCGGTTAGTACAGTGAACGCCGTGAGGTGGCGCTATAACTTCGCGCCATTTTCTACACGTGGACAGAGCCGATTGGAGAGCGGCCGGATTCGACTTGCGGAGCGCACGCCGGACGGTTGAGAGCATACCATCGGAACTGTCATGTTCACCGTACAAACCTTTGTTTCTTACTGCTCATAAAGTGATTGTAAATTACCGAATAAACGTGACTGTGATTTGTGCTTCAAACTACGTTTTACTGGGTTGCCCGAGTACCCACCTTCCTCATGAAACCCGTACCAAGAAACTATGATGATGGCCCTATTATCGCTACGCCCACGCTCGCGCCGACATATTCATAAAAACACTTTTTTTTTTTTTAAATGGCCTGGTGGAAATTTACGTCTTTATGTAATCAAAACGAATCTACTGGGAACAAAATGAGTTGAACATCTCTAACAATTGGGGAATCCCCGTGCTCTGTGGAAACGAAAATATGGCATTGGATTGGTTGATGGAAATTTCCATCACGATGCATTTAAGGGTTAATAAGGCACCTGCCACCACGCGCGCCGGTGATTAAAGAGAAGCGAGCAACTAAAAATGAGTTGTGCGGGCAACGAGCAGCAAGTGCGCGACGGCGCACAGTGGGCCGAAAATGAACTTTCATAGACATTTTCATTTAATTTTTTGAATGGCTGTTTTTTTGCATGGATGTGCTTCGGAAGAGTAAGTATATGCTTATAAATATAAAATTTACGGAAAAAGATTGCAAACGGCTCACAAAGAATTTTTTTTTGAAAATGTTGTATTGAGTTGACATTAAAATCGACGATAACTCAGCTATCGCACGATTGCGCCTTATTTCCTCGTAGGTGTTTTTACTTCCATTTATTTAGGATTTTTTGGCATACTACTTAACCCGGGCACTGGTGCGATTTATTTTTTAAAAATCCTTAAATATTTTTATTTTTTTATTTTTATTTTTATACTATGTTTCGATCTTAGGTAAAGGTTAACATAATATGAAGTACCTAAGTCACGTCTAGATCAATGACAGATAAATTGGGGACTAAAGTCTTGGTAGTTTTTTTATAATGATTCATTGAATAATTTACTGTTCAATCTCTGTGATAGTAGGCCTGTGCCCCTTAATAATAAATTAGTTAGTATTGATAGCATTACGAGGACGACATGATCACGTTTGTATTTGTATACTAACATCTTATTTAAAATAAAGATTTAAATAAAGGCTGCTGACGAATAGAAAGACTCTAACCATAGAAATGCTAACAAAAACTATAAACTGTTTGAATATATCATTAAATAAAAGTATATCTTGAATATAAGATTTTATTATATTAAAATGCAAACAAAATATAAACAATTTGAATATATGTAACAATAAAATTATATCTTGAATATTTACATTTAATGATCAATAAAAAAGTAAAAAAAAAAAAGATCTAATGGAAATACTTATTATTATATATTATTATAAATTAAAAGATAATGAAAAAGAATTATATAAACTAAAATTATTTTAAAAAGAATTAAATAATGGATAAAGCACTTAATTATCTACTCCGAGTCATCATCACTACTGATAGAATCAGAATCTGACGATTCAGGATCCAAATTAGTGATATCGCAGAACTCTATTTGATTGTCTGGTTCTTGAATATTTAATAAATCCCATACTTCTTCAAACAAGGCTTTTTTCTTTTTTGCATCCATAGTAGGCCTTGTCGCTGAAATAAGTGGATCTGAATAAAGGAGAAGGAAATTGAAAATGTCCTCGTTCGAACATACTCTGCTCTTTTTGCGGGAATGGTGCTCTCTTAGTCTTCTGAAATCTTTATTGCGAGCTTCCGATGCCTCCTCAGAAAGACTCCCAATATCATGTGCGGAATCCATCTTTTGCTTGTATCTGCTCTGGCTTGATGCACCATCGAAACCCCACTTGCTGATCAACTGCAATTGTTTGTTTTGAATATTTTCAGGCAAAGTTTTTGAAATCCGTTTCGCTGTTAAATCTAAAATAGCTTGCAGTGTAATTCTGGCAGAAGAGTCAGTAACTGTTATATATTTTTTTGGTTCAGGTGGATAACACTCTTGGTTTTCTTTCTGTATACGGTAATAGGAAGGGTACATATTCTTTAGACCTTCTCGGATGGCTGACTCTCTCAACGTCATATATTGCCACTTTGATAGGTGAAGTGATATTAATAAACCAAGTGCCTTCTGAGGTGTGAACGTAGTCAGTGGTTTTTTAATGAGGTCGTGAAACTTTTCAACAGTTTCTGGGTGCTTTAGCAAATGTTCTATCACGGAAGCAAAATTCTCTTGACCAGTTTGTTTCATTTTGGATATGGCTGCATGTAAAAGTTCACTGGATTCGCTGTTTATATATTCAGAACTCCGTCTCTTCTTCTGTTTAGATCCCAACTCTTCAAAAGGTATTTTAGAAATGTATTTTCTTTTCGTCATAGTCCCAACCGATGTTGATGGCTCGGAAATAGACGCACTAGCACCTTCTTCCTGTTCTGTCGATGATGCTTGAGGTTCTGGAACGTTTTCTTTAATACAGCTAGGCCAGTCAACTTCAGCTTCAAGCCAACTGCCATAATCTTGTCTAAAAAGTTCCATCTTTCGGTGGGCTGATTTCCAACGCTTTGCTACTGAGTTTACAAATCTTCGACAAAATTCTCGTAAAGTCATTTGATCTTCTTCACTTAGGCTGCAATTGAGTCGAGATACTACAGCCTCGAATAAAAGATTGTAATCACATGTTTTTTCTAAACTTTGTAAAATAACAAACAAGTCCAGATTGGTTACGATACTTTCCATGTTTAAATATCAATTAATGTTGTACTAACTTTCAATGCGTAAATCAAACTGCATTAATTCGGTTTGCACTTCCTTATATACGGTGAAGTAGACATACCTAATTTAGTAATTACCCTCAAAACGTTAACTTAATACTCTTGTCGTTAGCTAATTAGTAGCTAATATTCTACCCATTAGAAAACTTCCTAATGTATTTCATATAATTTCATAATAAAGGTAGCATTAAAAATCTTAAATGATTGCACCTAATTTACTAATTACCCTCAAAACGTTAACTTAATACTCTTGTCGTTAGCTAATTAGTAACTAATATTCTACCCATTAGAAAATTTCCTAATGTATTTCATTTAATTTCATAATGAAGGTAGCATTAAAAATCTCAAAAGATTGCATTGTCCGGTAATTATTATTATTGATGATGACGTAAAAATATCGATTAATGCAAAAATAATATGAATTATTTTTAAGTCGTTTAGTAATTTTATGGCATTAACTAATTGACGTCTTCAACTAGTTAATACCCGATTTCGTGATTACCTTCTTTGTTACATACATGTTCACCGTATATATTTACGTATTAATTGAATAAATAATATCTTCAAGATATTTTATTTTAGGATGTATTCAAATAGTTTATATTTTTTGCCTCCTTTTAATATAATAAAATCTTATATTGAAGATATAATTTTTGTTAGCATTTCAATAATTAAGACTCTTACTATTTGGCTCAGCAGCCTATAAAGTCCTTACTACAGGGGCACAGGTCCACTTTCACCAAGAGTGAACAGAAATTAGAACAATTATAATTTAGACGTGACTTAGGTACTTCATATTATGTTAACCTTTACATAAGATCGAAACATAGTACAAAAAAAAAAATATTTAAGGATTTTTAAAAAATAAATCGCACCAGTGCCCGGGTTAAGTAGTATGCCAAAAAATCCTAAATAAATGGTAGTAAAAACACCTACGAGGAAATAAGGCGCAATCGTGCGATAGCTGAGTTATCGTCGATTTTAATGTCAACTCCATACAACATTTTCAAAAAAAAAATTCTTTGTGAGCCGTTTGCAATCTTTTTCCGTAAATTTTATATTTATAAGCATATACTTAGTCTTCCGAAGCACATCCATGCAAAAAAACAGCCATTCAAAAAATTAAATGAAAATGTCTATGAAAGTTGAATTTCAGCCCACTGTGCGGCGGCGAGCGATCACTCCCTGGTGTGCGTACATAATTATGTATCAAGCGTGAGTCTCTGCCTGCCTGCCAGTATCTCATCATCTGTAGGTATGTCTAAAATAGACATATTTACGTTAGCTCATAATGTATTTAAAAAAGAATTAGTTAATGCACTTAAAACCTAATAATTAAGTATAGATAATATTAAAATAAACCCTACCTTTCTTCCATACTGTATGTAAGTAAATTAATACTTATAGTAATATGTGGAGACGTTGTTGATTGTACGTTAACCCACTTTATTGTATACTTAGATGTAAGACAAAATGTACAATTGTTTGTTCTCCCTAATAAAATAAAAAATAAAATAAAATCTGCCTAGCCTTTTCCCAACTACGCTGGGGTCGGCTTCCAGTCTAACCGGATGCAGCTGAATACCAGTATTTTACATAGGCGACTGCTTATCTGACCTCCGCAACCCAGTTACTGGGTAATACGACACCCCTTGGTAAGACTGGTTGTCAGGTTTTCGGACTTCTGACTACCCGTAACGACTGTCAAAGATCCATGAATGACAGCCGAGACCAACGGCTTAACGTGCTTTCCGAGGCGCGGAGGGGTCTCGGTATGTAAAGATGGTCACCCATCCATAGACTAACCGCGGCAAGCGTAGCTTAACCAGATCGATCGACCTGTGCGGCTGTTATTATTTAGCCATGGGCCCCTCTCGCCAGCCAGTATCTGTCTACTCCAAATTCCGCGTTGATGGCAAAAATGAAAAACAACATCTTTATCCTTATCTGTTCATAATATAAAACAAAGGCGCTTTTCGTATTTGTCTGTGTGACTGCTTTGATCTAGAAGATCTAAGGCTAAGCGTACACCACGAAACATAATCGTTGCGTAAAATATTGCCAAACCGAACAATACCAATAAATTACTTATAAAGAGTACGCGCACAGCGGTAAAATAATCGCTTGAAAAATTATATCAGCGTTCGAGATTTATTATATTGCATGAAGTTTTTTTTTAATTTCATTATTTTAGTTCTTTTTTATTCACTAAGACTATAATAAAAGTTTGTTTAAAAAAAAATAAGAATAAAACTGCTAGTTTTTTCCACACCTAGCTCCTTTAAGTACGTTACTAAAACAAACACATTACGGCCTATTGCGCTAGTGACAGACAAGTTATGAAACTACATCAGAACGCCCACAGGAACAGGGCGGCCTCATAAATATGTAGGATGCTCTTCAAGGGAAGAACAACATTAAAATGAAAACGACCGACCAGAAGGTTCATTAAAATCAATAAACCTAGTGCCTGAGCTGTGGAGCACTCTGATGACCAAGTGGTAACGAGAGCGACTTACCCAGACATGTGCTTTACTTTGGGTCATTTTTCTTATCACCTGCAGTGGTGTGATACAACAAACAAACACGACGCCGACACTTCGTGTGCAGTAGTAGTATAAGTTTGTTATGTTGTATTTATTTATAGTATTTTTAAGTTATATTATTATAGTATTGTATTTGTGCTAATTTTGTATGTATTCGTTTATAAGGAATTATTATTATTTTATTTATTATTAATTCTTTTTTTTTTTTTTTTTTTTTTCAAGCAGGACGAAACATCACAATTTTCTGTTTTTACAATTATAATGCATTTATTTTGAAAAATTAATTGTGTCTCAAAAAATCGCAAAGAATGTGCGCAATTTGGATGGAGTAATGGCACTATGGAGCTGACGCTGTGTGAGCGTGCGTGTTCCATCGCCGCCCGTTCGATGTCCACCACGCACAGGATGGATGGGAAGCAGCACATTAATTATTTTTTTGCTCCGTTGGTGTAATTGCTGTATGGCGTTCCAGTGTGAGGATAAATAAATAAATGAATAAATAAATAAGTATGTTTTTAGTAGTAAGTATGTATTGTTTTTTCTATGGGCCTTAGTTGCCTGAAGTAAAGGAATAAATAATAAATAAAACGATGAAGGAAAACATAGTGAGAAAACTGGCATGTCCTAGAACCAAAAAAAAAAATAATTCGAAGACATGTATCATTTACCAACCCGCACTGTGCCCGCGTGGTGGATAGCGGCCCATTCCATCTCATAGACAGAAGGCCTGTGTCCCAGCAGTGGGAAAATTATAGGCTAATTATGCTGTTGCAGGTGCAGAAAATCTGAAAGGGCGCGAATATGTCAACCTATGGGAGCTATTGGTTTGAACCGTTTGGGGTTGAAAAACTAGGCCCGTGGGGTCTGATTGCTCATCGAGTATTTCTGGACATCGCCAAGCAGTTGGTCGTATCTTCACGTAACCCCTAATATTAGGCAAAAGAATTAGCATTCAATGCAATTTCATGGCAATGCTGCCAGCCTTTGGGCACTTTTTATGATTGACGATGCGGCCGATTTTTTGGCTCTTCCTTTTTTTATATACTTGTACATAATAAACAGGGTGGCAGGAACATCGACGCGCAAACTGTAACCATGAATTCACCACATGATTCTGCGTTGAAAATTTTCATCGGTAATTTAAAAAAAAAATATGCTTTTCGACACATTTTGACCGCGTAGGTAGGTATTGCACTTTTCTGTGAAACAGCTGCTTTTTTAAGTCAACCATTATTCACAAAGTAAGACTTCTGTATTTAACTCTGCCGTGGCCATCGTAGGGAAATGTACAACAGCCGGTCGATTCTGTAAAAATCTCACCGTGAAATCATAAGTGAAGTGAGCACTTAATAGTGTTAATCCCTAGCGAATGACAGCACTGCTGCCGTGCGATTCTGTAACCATCTCACCGTGAAAACTTGGGTGAAGTGAGCGTGGAGTGAGTAGTCAATAGTGTCAATCCCTAGCATCAGCATGAATCACAGCTCACTCTAAGCTCACTTCACCTTAGTTATCACGGTGAGATTTTTCGTGAATCGACGAGCAGCAGTGCGATTCTGTAACCATCTCACCGTAAAAACTTAGGTGAAGTGAGCGTGGAGTGAACTGTCTGTGTCATCTCACTTGATACTAGGGATTGACCAAGGAAACATTTACAATCACAATCGAGATTTTAATAATGTTGATTATGCTTATTCTATTGATCTTTTTATATTTCCAAAGCCAGTATTTTAATTATCACAACATTACTGTTTTGTGGGGTATTAATCTAGAAAAAAAAAAAAATTATATTCTGTTTGCTATTTTATTTTTAAACCCCACAGAATAATAATACTGTGATAATGTAATAATAATAAAATAATAAATAATAATGTTTTGGCAACTAAAATACTAGTTTTGAAGTTATATAAAATTATCAATAGAATTAGCATAAAAAATATTATTCAAGTCTTGATTATGATTGTAAATGTCTGCTTAGTCAATCCCTAGCATCAGTGCGATGACACTGACAGCTCACTCCACGCAAGTTTTCATTTCACGGTGAGATTTTTACAGAATCGACATGCAGAATTGTGTTTACATATTGATGAGTCGCTGAAACACTGTCCATATTAGCTAATATTGTTCAGAAAGAGAGTACCTCTTGACAGGTTTTCAATTTTCAGCTAATCAATGTTTGTTCAATGTTTTTTTTTTTTTTGTTAGCCATCTTGAACTGTTCATGTAAAAAAGTGCTTGGGTTGGTACGTACATCAGTGGGACGATTCCCGTTATTTTAATAACGGTCACATTCTTCGGGGTCGCCGTGTGGCAATTGATCTAGCATTCGTAATGCAAAAAAGTTTTTAAGTATAATTGAGAAATATAAGTACAATTTACTAATCGCATGCATTATTCAAGTTACTTAATTTCTTAAAACAATATTTCAAAAGTAACATATTTTTATTTTGATACAGTTAATCCGAGTTATTGCCTAAAACGACAGTGTTCATAAGTACGGGATTCGCTTGCACATTCTCTCCCTACTCAAACAGCGTTCATTTATGCAACCTCCATTCAAAATGAGGTATTTACTTTGTGTGTAGGTATAGCATCCGTGACCATCCCTAACTGACTTTTAGTTGTACAGCGTGTAACGGAAAGGGGGTATCAACCCTGAAGGAGGTGAATGTGCTCATGAAACTCAACAACTTTCCCCAAAGAACATAGGTCGAAATATGAAAAAAAAATTTGGCCCTCCCATAGTAAATCAATCAGTTGGTAGTCAGTTTTGTAAGGAAGGGCCAAATTTTTTTTTTCATATTTCGACCTATGTTCTTTGGGGAAAGTTGTTGAGTTTCATGAGCACATTCACCTCCTTCAGGGTTGATACCCCCCTTTCGTTACACGCTGTATAGGTAATGTAACTTATGTAAATACCTAGCTAGGTAGGTACTCATGAATAAAGCATTAGTTTGGGATATAAGTACAACATTATTTTTAGTACATTGCAAACCTGAATATATGTAGTTTGTTCAGAATATGTGACTGAATCGATTCCAATAATTTTTACACCATATTTGATATTTTGTCCCAAAAATATTTAAAAAAGCTAACAAGTTGGACACCGAGCGACACTAAGTACATATCCGCAATCATATGCGCTCAACACAGGTCACAGCCGGTCGGCCGGTGGCGCGTGTTAAGTGGTAACAATATAACAAGCTTATAACTTCGTGATTTTTCATGATACAGTTTTGGAATGTTGTACATAGATTCTTTACATAAAAATACTAGACACATGTTTCGGGTTTTCCATATACTAAAAATAATGTTGTATATAACAACGGGGTAATTGCGTAACACACTAACCGTGGGAATGGCTTTAATTTTGACAGTTCAACATTTTGACATTCATTGCGTTATTTACGTTGTTGAGCAGACAATTTTTTCGAACATATTTGGCAATGGATTAGCAATATCCTTCGAAATGATTCAGTTTCAGATTGATATATAAATTAAATCATAATTTGGGTGCTGGTGCAAAAATATCCTTAACGAAGTCGAGTCATTTGTTCTTCCCGTCATTGTAATAATTTTTTTGTACTGGATCATTACCTGGGAACCTGGTACGGAGCTACTGAAGGTCAAAAGTTCCAACTTTTTTGCCATTTTTTTACGAAAATAAGTTTTATATGCTATCTCCCACGATCCCTGTACCAGACAAGTGCAATGTTTGTATGCGTTACATTGCGCATTACCGTAAACAGCGAAATTTCACACTAAAAATAAGAGTCGGTTCCTAGTAATTATTTTTGCACGGAGTAGCTTAGTTTGATGTACACATTGCGTAGATGATGGCTTTGTGAAGGATCTTCTTACGCCCTGTATTTTAATGTCATTATATATATAAAGCGAATGGAAAAAGAAATGGTTACATAACGTAATTGCAAACTCCGCATCATACCTACTGAAATGCCTTGACATTGTATCGTGCATCTACAAACGCAATAAAACGCTCAAATTATGTGACGCAAATTCATAGAAACCCATTATAGATAGAAAACCTTACGTTGCACCATTCCTGAAATCCCTACTTCAATCTAAACTTTAAAGGAACGATCCAAAGCTTAAATTCCTTTGTATGAATATTTTCAGTTTTGCTACGACCGCTGGATGTGACCTCATCCTACGAAAATAGCCGAAGCTTCACGATGGCGAACGAACAGGAACAAGATGGCGGAGAGTTTCCCGCGCATGCTCACCCCTCATCTGAAGTGACGTCATATAGAATCAGGGATGGGGTGAGTACAACATCCCTTGTGTGTTATCGATACTTTTTAAGATTAGGGAATTGACGTTAATTGATGTTCTTCGTTAAATAATTGACCGCAAATAATGAATAGGCTGTCTATTAAATGCGTCTAAATGTGTTGCGCGTTTTAAAATTCTCGAACTTGCGGATACTTTTCTAAATAATTATAGGATTATATGATATTCAATTAAAATAATATTTCAGTTCGTTGAAAAATATTCAAGAGTCACTATTTTAAAAAAATGTTAACACAATTGCACAATTAACCATACCTACCATGATGTATGGTTAATTGTGCAACTGTGTTAACTTATTTATGTGGTTTCATTTCATAGTAGCTATGACTCAGTCTACAATCAACCATCCTACAGACCATAATCACTGCACATTTTGCAGAGAGATGATTGAGGTATGATACATAACATCAGTCTAGCTAGAAGGGGAACTGCATGAAGATTTATTTGATAAAACGTGATGCAGGTGATTACTGGTATTGTTCAAACCTTGACTTTCAGTGTACTACAAGGACCTTTTATGAGATAAAGTCGTATAATAGAACATAACAAATTATCTCCGCTATACTAATATGCAATCAATTTTGAAATACCTACGCATATTTGTGACACGACGTCGTCTTCGTAAACATTATAATTAAGATAGTGAAGAGTTATGAGCGTAAAAATAGCTTCTGATGAGATGAAGCGAGCCAATTTGTCTTTCAAAATGAGATAATTATGTACGGACCATTGTACCTGATTTTGTTAAAATTTTATGGGACTGGACATCTAATGTTTTGCTTCCAAAACGATCTTTACGGAATTGAGCCTTCTTCATGGACTGTGATTTAGAAATGAATATTTAACTGGTGGTTTTATACTCCACGCTACCTTTTAGTATCTCAAATTAGATATAAAATTATGTTCAAAGCTTTGTATCCAATTGCATGCATACCCAGAGCATTCTACAATACCTATCGAGATTTCGTAAAAAATCGTGGATTGTCAAGAAAGTTGAGAGATACTGGGGATTGATATGTTTGTATATGTTTTATCGGAGCAATCAAAACCCTCCCTCAATACTTTCAGTTATCAATCTCAGACCTCAGTAAATGGCCTTGAAATCTGTGGCAAAATTAATATAGATTTTTTACTGTATCCGTAATGACCTGCGGGGTACTTGCGTAACACACTAACAGGAACAATGGCTTTAATTTTGACATTTCAACAACATGCATTGCCTGTTATTTACGTTGTTGAACAGACGATTTTTTCATACATACGAAGCAATGGATTAGCGATATCCTTCCAAATAATTCAAATTGTGATAGATAGTGTGTTACTCAATTAGGGTGCTGTAACAAAAACTGGTACTTTTATGAATAAATATGGACATTGTTGGCAGGCAAGAAACCCATTCATTTTGATGCAATTATTTAATTAGCTAATTATACGCTGTGCTCTGCAGACTGCTACTTTTTGCAGTATGATAAGCAAATAAGCTTGTATGTTTATTTGATGATAGGTATTTATAGTATTCTACATCGTTTTACGTAACCTGTCAAGCTTTGAATGATTATTGGGTCATAATTAATTATCAGTTATAAGAATACCACCTGGGGCACCTGCGCGTCTATAAGTATATACCTACTTTTGGGAATTAAAACAAGATAATAGCTAAACTGTCACTAATGAGACACAATTACTTTTTCTATCGTTACCGACCTTTTGAAGATTTCGCGACATCGGAGCGGCTATGACCAACAGTGAAAATGATTATCAAAGGATCTTTCGTACCCTGAACTAAGTCGCATAGTACGAAAAAATTTAAATATTTAATCGTAGCTGGTAAAGTTCTGTATTTTCTGCCTACCCTAGAAGGCGTGAGTTTATGTATATATGTATGTATATTCAAAATAAGGAATTTAATCTATCTAGCATCGAATTTATTTCTCTCCTTCTTATTTATTTTTCTTCTTCTCTTCGATAAAATCACTGAATTAAAGTTACCAAAAATAATCTATTAATAATAATTACGCAGAAGAAATATTAGTATGTCAGTAAGTACCAGCCACGGGACGACCTGTTATTAGTAATTAAAATATAACGTCAAAGGTCACGGTATCAAAGGAATGATCGTTTAATTCATACATGCATTACCATGCTTGTATGACATACAGAGATACCTCACAGATACCACTGTAGGATGGTACACATTCCTGATACACTTGTTATTTGCATTTAATAGATTTATTCAGGCAGACTGGTCAGTAACGTCCGAATTTACTTCAAACACACACGCACACTATTTTAATATTTATGCGGTTAATTTTACTCTGTAGGTATTGGAGCGAAGGAAAACTTTAAAACATGTCATAAAGCTCTTTGCCGTTGTTTTTTGTACCATACCCTTAAATATGACCACACCTTTCTCATACATGGTGTTACATATTTAACCTGTGTAACTACTATCTATCGTAAATCGTAAGATAGGTCAGTACACGCATCATTCTTAATAAAGAGCAACCTATATTTGTAAACTACATAAGATTATTAAAAACTAGTAAGTAACTAACAATTATTTTCAAAATAGGTTGTCAATATTGTAAAAACACAATTACTATGTTTACATTTGCGAATCATCTTTACAGATCCATTAAAACACGTGCGTAAAATCTGCACTAACATTTTCAATACTTAGATTTTTTTTTACCACAATAATTTAATGATAAAAAACCCGCAAATATCGATATTCAGCTAAACAAGAGTGTCCCACCTCAAGGTTCATTGTCGATGTCGGCAGTCAGTAGGAGCACGCCCGACGAATAAGTGCGCGCGCCGCGACCGATTTAAAAAAGGAATTTTCGAAAAAATATCGGAAATTGTACAATTAATTATTTATTCTATTCAGTTTAAAAAATAGACGCTGTTTAGTGATTCCAAGTTTGATTTTGTAAGTTTCTATTTTTTAATATTTTTATATAATTTCACGAAAGTTTAATTTAATTATAGGATGTATGTTTACAATCGGAAATAACTTCCATCTACATTTTAGATTAAAAAAAAATGTTTGTCCCGCGATACCGAATTAGCAGGCAAAAGTGCAATTTTCCAACCATAGAGCTGAAGCGCGGATTTTGATGCGGCAATCTGGTTTTATCTTCACGAAACGTAGACAAGGAACCATTTAAAATCCAGGTACCTACTGAAAAATACCGTAAAAAAGTCATAAAATAAAAATAAAAACCTCAAGTGTTATGTAAACTTCCCAATAGGCACAAAAGGTAACCTCACAGACGAAACCAACCAACAGGAAAAAATTCAACCTGTTTATTTTTTAAACTATGCTTTTTAAAAGCAAAGGTAGCATTCATTTCAGCCTGCAGAGAAGAGGTTATAAATAAATAGGCCTGAACTCCACATGTTGGAAGGTGTATTTTATTGATTGCGGGCGGCTGGCAGGAGGGGGGGGAGAGGTACCTACGGGGGATGCGCATAGGAACCATGAGGAAGGTCAGGAGAGAAGGCATCACGTGAAAATTTCACGTGATTTACTGTTTAGGACATTAAAAAAAAATACTTACAGGTACTTATTTTTTTTTATGTTGTCTGTCGCAAGAACTGACTCCAACGACTTTGTGCTAACAGTTCTTTCTTCTTGTTCGTTTATTTTTACTGTACAGACTTTTTTATAATGAGCACTATTTTTTTAACGTTAATTAATCCGAATTATTAGATTCTGTTGAAATGATATTATACTTAAAGGTTCAGTTTTACATATATAAGTTCGAAACATTATAAACGTTATGCTAAAAGTGCTGAAACACTTGAGAGTCATTAACTATTTAGTTAATGCCTACCCCAATGGGAAGAAAGCGTGAGTTTATGTATGTATCTATTTAGGCACGCCTGTGATGCACCAGGTTGTGGGTTCAAATCCGGGCAAGTAGGGGAAACAGTATATATATTGGCCATTTAATTTTAGTTATTGGCACTAGTTTTATCTCACTCTAAGTCACGTCATTTCCATTTACTATGCCAATTACTATGAGGAGGCCAACAACTGTATGGTTTCCCCTACCAATGTGATTTTTCAATTCATATCTGAGTACATCTTGGACATTACTGGCATGGGTGAAGGGAAACATCGTGAGAAAACCGGGGCTTATACCTAGATGTTACAAGTCTGAAATGGCCAACCCGTGTTGAGCAAGCGTGATGGTGATCAATTCTCGTGTCTTCTCTGTATGAGAAGAGGCATTTGCCAAGTAATAGGACAGTAATATGCTGATATTATTATTTATTTATTACTAAAGCACGTTAACCCGTTGGTCCCGGCTGTCATTCGTGGATCTTTGACAGTCGTTACGGGTCGTCAGTAGCCCGAAAGTCTGACAACCAGTCGTTTATAATTTAAACGTTTCTTTGATAAATATTTCGAGGGGCCCGTGGCTAAATAATAACAGCCGCACAGGTCGATCGATCAGGTTAAGCTACGCTTGCCCCGGTTGGCCTGTGGATGGGTGACCATCTTTACATACCGAGACCCCTCCGTGCCTCGGAAAACGCGTGAAGCCGTTGGTCCCGGTTGTCATTCGTAGATCTTTGACAGTCGTTACGGGTAGTCAGAAGCCCGAAAGTCTGACAACCAGTCTTACCTAGGGGTATCGGATTACCCAGTAACTGGGTTGTGGAGGTCAGATAGGCAGTCGCTCCATGTAAAATACTGGTATTCAGCTACATCCGGTTAGACTGGAAGCCGACCCTGACATAGTTGGGAAAAGGCTAGAAAGATGATGATGATGATAAATATTTCATAGCGTCTCCGAACTCATGTTCTCTCAACACACACTCGTCACCATTCATCATCTGCCTAGACTTTTCCCAACTGTGTTGAGGTGGGCTTCCAGTCTAACCGGATGTAGCTAAATACCAGTATTTTACAAGAGAGACTGCCTGTATGACCTTCACAACCCAGTTACTGGGTAATACGATAGGCCTAGATCGTCTACCTCATGTTGTGGGGTATCATTGGATACGTCTTTCAAAAATAGTGCAGTTTGTGAAAACAATTTTTCGATTCAGGGATCCGTTTGTGAAATATTAAGCTTTAATTAGCATCTATCTCTAGGAGATTTCTTGACAGTTGAAGGGATAACATCACGCCTGTATAACTCGAATTGTTAGGCAGAGTTGTACCTTAGTACACCAATCATCAAACCAATAAACGCGAAAGTTTGTGAGGATGGATGTATAGATGGATGTTTGTTACTCTTTTAGGCAAAAACCACTGAACGGATTTAGATGAAATTTGGCACAGGTATAGTTTTTAACCAGGATTAAAACATAGGATACTTTTCATCCCAATATTCTTAAGGGATCGAAACTTACGCGGGTGAAACCGCGGGACGCTGCTAGTAATAATATACACTAATATTATGTAAGTAGGTACCTACTTTATGGAACTGCTGACAATTTTTTTCAAAATAAGATAATCTCATATAGCTCGAGCCAAAACGATAGAGATCAGATAAACCTCAGATAAATCCACAAACAGATCAATGAAAGGTGTTCTCATTCAGGAAGTAACTCGTCATGCGGTTACCGTATGAAATGCATTCAGAAAAACACTACAGTACTGAGAACAAAGATTTGCGAACATCACGGACGATGGACAATAGCTATATAAATAGCACACTGTTATTATCTTGATTGTATGTAGTAGGCATGCACATTGGCTTTACGTATATGTAGGTACTTAAATTCGTTCGTGGGTCGACAAGCTAAATAAAAGCCCAGAATTATGTTTATTTTGTGTTATAGAAGACGAAGAAGGCGAGGCGAGCTTGACTCCTATCGTAAGGACTGGCCGGCACTCGCTAAAGACAGAATTGTGTGGAAAAGGGAGTCTTTGCCCTTCAATGGGACAGTACAGGCTGGGTAGGTCTAGTGAGTCTCTTAAAGATTTATACAAACTCAAACTCGAACTCAAAGCATTTATTTCAATTAAAGACGAATTGTCACGGAGTCGGCCAGTCAGAAAGATGAAGCTAGTTGCCCATTCCAAGGCGTAGTAGGTTCCTATTAAGAAAAACGGGCGAGAAACTCCGTGGACACACTTCTAAATGAATATATTGTTAAGAATTAATTTCCAATTCATATATCTTTTTGAAGCAGATCGTACTTTTCCAATTCAAAAAATGTTCAAATTGAAATGGCGAAAATTAATGATTAATGTGTCGTTAATAGTTTTAAAGTCAAGATACAAAAAAAATACATAGATGTTTCCGTGAATGTTGCTTACGATCTGAGAAATCAATCAAGTTGTCCTGAATTAGGTATTCCATATAGGTATGTTACGGCACTCTTCCAATCTTGCTTGTAAACCCCGGCGAGATTGACCGGATTTCTCCTTGGATACTCGCCTTCAATTCGAACAGGGTTGAAGGATTATTAGAGTACACTTTACTCTATAGATATCCCTATAATAAGAAATCCGCTGTAGTCAAGTCAGGGCTCCTTGGAGGCCAAGCAATATCACCCCTCCTCGAAATTAATTTTTGAGGAAACATTCTTGCACAACGTCCAGTGTCGCGTTACTTGTATGGCAAGTGGCACCGTCCTTTGGAACCATGTGTGCTGTTATTGTAACCACGCGATTCTTGCGGTTCCGGAGTCCGGAAACCAGGAAGTTGCCTTGCCGGGAATCCTTTAAAGTCTTCCAAAATTTACAAGCAAGATTGGAAGAGTGCCGTCGCTGCAACGGACGGCATCTGGACGATTTGATTTTTAAAACGGAAAATTCCTTTAATTGTCTGTAATTTAAAATAAACATTACATTTAATAAATAACGTAAGCATTGTTTTATTATAGAATTTGCAAAAGTGCATTTCTTTCTGGCTCACCCTGCATATTCTTTACATAGCAACGGGGAGCAAATATTTACGTTATTTTATACGTGTGACGTCATTCTTTTTTTATTTTTTTTATTTATATTCTTTATTTTATTTAGGAACTTTTGAACGGAGTTCATGCCAGTTCCATCATAACTTAATCTATGACTAATACAAGGTAATCATTATGTCTATAATAATACTAAAGAAATTATACTAAGTACCACTGTTGTTATTATTAACTAATGTGTAAATCATTTTTGCCTCCTGTGACGAAGGTTGAGCCAATATGTTGGTGAATATGCCTACATTTAGTTTATTTAATTTTAATTTCCTTAATAATCTACATCTTTCGGGTTCATTCCTACCACACTCCAATAAGACGTGTTGCACATCTTCTGTTTTACCATCACAAAATTCGCAATTAGGTGAACTGACTTTTTTCATTAGAAATGCAAAACCCCTCAATGGCATGTGGCCGGAACGAACCCTGTGTGCTGTGACTATGTCATTTCGAGTCAACACACCGCTGCTAAACCATGGGATACGAGGAGGTTCTTTTTGAATGATTTTATACCAAATACCTTTAGATTTTGACCTCTCATCAAAGTGATTTTTCCACTCTTCATGACAATAGTTTTTGAATTTTGATATGATTTCGGAATACATTGGTCTAATATAAATTTCTACCCCGGAAGTTCCTGCTACTTTAGCCAATCTATCTGCCTCCTCGTTACCCCGCAGACCAATATGGGACGGTATCCATTGCACCACTACATTAATGTTATCATTCATAAATTGATAAATTTTACCTAACACGACGTAGGCTATCGGTACACCTCTGTGTCCATAGGCGCATCGAGCCACGTGCTGAAGAGCGCTCTTGCTATCTGTGAGAATAACAATATTTGTACGAAACAGTGTTGCTGCATACGACAGTGCTTCAGAAATTGCCAATAACTCTGCAGTCATAATGGACACCTTAGATACAATTTTATAACTACCACTATTTTTATTTATTGGATCATAATAAGCTGCTCCCATGTCTGTACTCTTTGAACCATCAGTGAACAGTTTGTGCCATCCCATATAGGTCCCATTTAGTTCAACTATGATGTCATTTCTTAAACAATTGGTATCATACGATTTCTTAGGTCTGTTTACACTTTGCAACTCAGTTTTAATTACATTTTGGATGGCAATGTAACTGCACCAAAAGCTAGATTTGAACATGTCCAACGGATTTGATGAATAAACTTTGTCTTCTTGAATCTCATTAAAAGTACTCATTAAAACAGGTTTCTTTTTACTTGACCAATATCTATTGCCACAGAGACTACCGAGATTGGACAATAACTTACTCGTCTTGCCATTGGTGCATGATTTTGCTTTCAAACAATACTTAAAAGCCAGATATTTACGCCTAAGATGTAATGGGGGTAAGCACAATTCGCTTTCCATTACGTGAATGGGTGTGGTTCTAATGAAACCTCCAACTATCCTCATGGCTTGGTTCTGGATCTTTTCTATTTTAAATAAACGAGACTGTATACTACTATCATATAGAAAACCACCATAATCGATCCGGCTTCTAATTAGAGCCACATACAAACGTCTTAGATGTATTGGATGTATCCCCCAATCACGACCAGCCAATACTTTAATGATATTTAACATTTTCTGGCATTTTTCAGACAGCACATTGATGTGTTTTCCCCATCTGAGTGACGAATCTAACCACATACCTAAATATTTTATATTTTGATTTGATGCCAAAGGAAATCCATTTATATATAATTGAATTTGTTGTCGTCTAAATCCCCTGCTAAATAAACATAATTGTGATTTTGTGGTTGATATTTCAAGCCCTATGTTCAATAAAATTTCAATTATTTTGTCAAGAGAAATCTGCAACTTACTAATACTATCATTCAGTTTTTTACTAGAAATAAATATAACGAAATCATCCGCATATTGACATATTTGTACTAAATTCGTTTTACAAATATCCACAGTTACAATATTAAAGAGCAAAGGGGAGAGGGGGTCCCCTTGTGCCAAGCCTCGATTAGTCCATCTCACGATATCTCTCCCGTCCTCCAATTCATCTTTAATTACTAAATGCCGTTCCTTTAAAAATTCCCATAAATAATTGCATATCTGACTACCAACTTTCAATTTATCTAAGGACTGAACAACACTCTCAATTAAAACATTATTGTATGCATTTTCAATGTCAAGAAAACATGCTAGAGTGGGATAATTTTTGGTAAATCCAATTTGAATATATGTTATCAGCTGTGTGAGAGAATCCAGGCACGATTGACCTCTCCGAAAGCCGGATGTACTCGGGGATAATATAGAATTATGTTCAATGAACCATTCTAAGCGCTTACATATCATTAAATGAAATATTTACCAAAAATACGAGGTGATAATTATACGAATTTATGATAAAAATATACAAAGGGATCGCTTTAAGCGATAAGACCGGTTTTGTTAGTTCGCGACAAAAATAAGTATAATACCTAGTAAACAACAAACAATAGAAATAACGCTTAATCTATCTAAACTAGTAATCTATATGCTAATAATAAATCAGAAGAGTTTGTTTGAACGCTCTAATCTCTGGAACTTCCCGTCGGATTTCAAAATTTCTGTTTGCATTTGATAGCTCAATTCTTGAGAAAGGCTATAGGATATTTAACATCACGCTAGGTCCTTTAGGAGCCGAGCAAAAAGTAAAAAATTATTCTAAGTGAAAACGAAGTGATAACGCGGGCAGGTGATGCCATGGAACGGGGTGGGTCGGGGGAAGAAGAAATTGCACGCGGACAAATTGCGTGCATAAGCTATGTAGTTGCTAAATAAATTGACGTTTAACTTAAATTGTTCGTAAATTCAAATTTATTTTTAATCCGACTTTTGGAGAAGAATAGGTAAGAAACTGCATAGTTACTTTTTTAAAATGATTCTTAATTATGTTGTATGCGTTAATTTCTTTTAGTTTTGGTAAATGTATTATGTTTTGTAAATTAAAATAATAAGTAAGCAAATAACAACTAATACCTAATTAATACTAAAAAATATACAAATATTATATACAAGTATATATAAAAAACAAAAAAAAATATAAAGAAAAAGGCAGGAGCTCATTGCGCATCAAAAAATTCGTCCGCATCGCTGTCAATGGGGAAGTGCCCAAAAGGCTGGCAGCATTACCACGTTGTATGGCAATGCTGATTCTTTGGCCAAAAAATAGGCCAGCCCTCTGGTCACGTGAAGAATCAACCAACCGCTTGGCGATGTCCCGAAATATTTGATGAGCACTCGGACCCCAAGGCCCTAGTGTTTCAATCCGACTTTTAGTTCCAGAGTTAGAGCACGTTCAAACAAACTCTTCAGCTTTCTTATTAGTATATATTATTCATTGCCCTGAGTATTCATATAAACAACGAAAATACAATTATGTGATATTATTTACGGAGAGAAGCTCTCCCAATAAACTATTGACTACGTCAGATGTCTACTAAGATATCCTATGATGGATTGATCTATGTCCCTATGTGTATTCAGCATAAAGGCAGGTAGGTATATACAAACATATATGATGGATCCGTCCCTAAGATTAATTTGATCGATTGCAAAATCGAGGTCTTAGGCTCGGTGGCCGCTGGTGATGGTGGGACGGCATAATTAGGGATTCTTTGGCATCCTCATATAAAGAATAAGTGCCTAAATTGTTTTTTTTTAATCAATTTTTAATTGATTTCTGTTTCTGTACAGACAACAGCGACTTATTGTATAACTAGCTGTGCCCCGCGGTTTACACCCGCATAAGTGTCGATCCGGTAGGAATATCGGGATAAAAATGTTAATCCTGGTTATAAACTATCTGTGTGCTAAATTTCATCCAAATTCGTTCATCCGTCTGAGCGTGAAGAAGTAACAAACATATAAACACACACACTCACAAACTTTCGCCTTTATAATATTAGTGTGATTCGCACGAATTTACTCGCCCGAAACGGGTGACTTTTAATAGTATAATTTTCTCTTTGGGTGATTAGCACGAAGTTTATTTTACTGTGGGCGAATCGACCAATCCAGAAATACTTATTACGCTATTGGCTCATTTTGAATTTTTTATACTAATATTATAAAGAGGCGACATTTGTTTGTTTGTAAGATTGTATGTAGGGGTAATCTACGGAACTGACAGTCGGATTTGAAAAATCTTTTTGCATTTGATGACACAATTCTTGAGGATGGCTATAGGCTATATACCATCACGCTAGGGCCCTAAGGACCCGAGCAAAAGGAAAAAAGTCAGTAAAAACGTTACGCGAAAACGAGGTACTAGCGCGGGCAGGCCATGTGATTCATCGGGGTGGGTCGAGGGAGCAATCAATTTCACGCGGACGAAATCGCGGGCATACAATATAAGAAGTGATGAAATTAAATTATTTTGAAACAATAAGTACGAAACATTCCAGTAGTAGTACAGAAACAGAATGCAATAATAAATTAAAATAATAAATAATTAATCACTCCAGGCATTCATGACTTCAGGTTTTATCTTACTTCCTAGTATTATTAGTATTATTTATTATTTATTTCTTCTGGTTCCGATTTAAAGCTGTTAAATGTTATTTTTCATTTCTCGCTAGCGTATATGTACCATTATACAAGGTGTAATTTAAATGCTGTTGAGCCTTTAAAGAGGCCATTGTATTTACAATTACGAACAACTTTTACTGTGGGACCAAACCTGAAATCGCGAAAAAAAATCTGCTGTTCTCTACCTTTGTGTTCGCGTAACTCATCAAAATGTAGGGAACAGCTGTTTATTTTTTAGTACAATGGCCTCTATTCATGTCCAACACCATTTAAATTACACCTTGTATAAATGGCGCACGACCGTAGGCAGTACAGCCTTGCAGCCTTGAAACAAGCTAAGTTCTAGATCAATGTGCAGGTGAACACTACTGGCCATCACATTGAAAGAAAAAAGAAAGAAAAATGCGTTTATTGGCATCACATCAAAATACACATTAAAACTATAAAAACAGAAAACAGACTATAATGCTTAGCTTGTAGCTCAGGCTTTTTTTTTTAAACCATAATTAAAGAAGTTAAGAGACGTTTAAACGTCAAAAATGTATGGTTAAACATTCGTTAATCATTAACTTTAAGAAACGTTTATGAATAAAGGGGTCAGTATTAGGATGGCCGTCAAACCAACCTTGTTTAAATTTTGTCGAGTTAAGTCAAATTCAAATGAAAAACAAAATCAAAATATAATTTTGCCACTTATTCTTTCTTCAATCTAATCCCTTTCTGTTTTTTACGCGACTATGGCAAAGCCAAAAGGAAGGGTTATGATTTTAGCAGTCTATGTATGTTTGTATTTACGTGTGTTCCACCGTAGCACCTAGACTACTGAACTGATTTTGATGAATGAGATATCAATAGATTCGTAATAATGGTACGGGTAACATAGGCTATATAAATTCTCCTTAAATTGAATATGGTGGATTTTCTTCAGAACTCCGTTATTTAAACGGAGTTCTGAAGTAAATACAAAAAATAAAATATTCAACCTCCTCCTTTTCTTTGAAGTCGGTTAAAAATGACACCAACCCTTTCCGTTTTAACTTTAACATAACATAGGTACGTAAAATAATGCTATTAAAACCACTTCGAAATTAAATTATAAAGGGAAATGAATGGGTGTGTGATGTGTCCCAAAACTATGATGACGTCATGTTGTGACATCACCCGTAAATTTTCCTCGACAGCGAGCCTTCCCTATTATAGAGACGACGACCCTACAAACATTGTTAGTAGGTACTGTGAGAGCTTTACGAGCTCTCAGTACCGGGACGAGTAAATAAAACCATAGTTTGTCATAACAACTCAAAAATTCGACGGCACGGTTGGTGCAGTGGTTAAGCGATTGACTGCTGCGCTGCGTGTCGCGGGTTCGATTCCCGCAGGGAACAAATATTTTGATGACCTACAAGTAGTTGTTTCGGGTCTGGCTGTTTGTGAATGTGAGTTTAAATGTTTGTAAACGCACCCACAATACAGGAGAAATTCCTAGTGTGGGGCAACGTTTTTTGTAAAATATATACAGCGTGTAACGGAAGGGGGGTATCAACCCTGAAGGAGGTGAATGTGCTCATGAAACTCAACAACTTTCCCCAAAGAACATAGGTCGAAATATGAAAAAAAAATTTGGCCCTCCCTTACAAAACTGACTACCAGCTGATTGATTTACTATGGGAGGGCCAAATTTTTTTTTCATATTTCGACCTATGTTCTTTGGGGAAAGTTGTTGAGTTTCATGAGCACATTCACCTCCTTCAGGGTTGATACCCCCTTTCCGTTACACGTTGTATATATATGTATATATTCTGCAAGGACAACCTCCAAAACTGGGGGTTCATGGACGGCTCAGATCTCTGCTGTCTTTGCGGCGTCTCTCCACAGACAATGGCTCAGTTCCCATCCTGCCCCTCCCGCCCTGTCACCTGCACACGTGAGGACCTAATGGCACCGTCAGGAACGGTATCCGTGTTGCTGAATTTTGGGCCAAATAAATTTAAAAAGCGCTATATATTTTTTCGTGTTATTTTTGCCATCAACACGCTAAGAAGAAGAATAATTATTATAGAATAATAATAATTATACATAATTATGCTTGTCACTAGGCTTGTCAGGCAAATCTCATTTCCATTTTTTTTTTCTATTATTTTTATAAATCAATAGAATATTCTTTATTATGTACACCATATAAGTTACAGAAATAAATATAGAAATTTTACAAAGTGTGACACAATGGGCGGTCGCGATCTTTTAAAGACAACCTTTGGATGGATTGAAAAGGAAGGAGAGACAAATACTGTAGGTAGTCTGTGGTGTACCATTTACACGATACAATGAATACATACATAAAGTATATCATACTAATCTAAATAAATATATACATATGACATATGAAATATAATGTTGCTGTTTAAAGAGAGAGGAAGTGCTTTTTTATCATAATTTTAATATTAAAATAATAATAAATTTAATTTAATAAAAACGTTTACAAAAAATGTACATGTAGCCAACAGTAATGATGGATCGGAATTAGAATGTTAAGTAGCGACCCGCCCGATCTAGGTTTATTCAAACCTGTGTTTCAGGTCATCACTTTACATTTCAATTACATTAGGACATTCAAATTTTAAGTACAACTGATATAAATATAATCTTTTAACAACTATGTTAAAAAGCATATTGAGAATTTGAGACATTAATACCTAAAACTAGCTTATATGTATAATAAATATACCGTTTATTTTAAAAGTGGACAAAGATTGAGCACGCCTTACCGACACGGGCAAGTCATTCCATAACCGTACTGCTTGGACCGTAAAAGATTTGTCATAGAAACTGGTGGAATGCATGGACATCTCTAGTCTCATGCGTTCATTGCGTTATTTACGTTGTTGAGCATGTACAATTTTTTTCATTACGATATATCAACAACATTTTGTTGAACTGTCGAAATGAAAACCATTGCTACTGATATTGTGCAATTATCCCACTGTTGTTGCGTCTAGTCGTCGAGCTTTCGCAGTCGCATGTCGCATAGTCTACGCCATGTCTAATAAATAAACAAACAAATTATCCGTATATCCTCTTCAATGATTATATATTATTGGTAGGGTAATTAGTAATATAATTGGTAACTGATAATTAACTGGAAACCCGATAAGCGTGTGCTACATAAGACTCCACATACCACAGTAGAATTGATTTTGAACTCCTCACGTTTCAGTAGCCCGGTATAATTATGTGCTTACTAATAACAATGGCGATCGATATAATTGACTCGACTGCCTCGTTAGTTTAGTGGTCGCAAACTGCTGAGCGTGGGATTCTGTAGATCAGGGAAGGCCAACTCTTGGAAAGTTGCGGCCCAAAACTTGGAATACTTCTGAAGTCACCACAGGAACATAAGATGTAAATATTTACCGTAATCTTATAAGTATGCCTATTTGAAATAAATGATAAAAATATTGGTATTTAACAGCATCTGGTTAACCCATAATATTTTCCCCTACCAAAAGCCGCTTAAAGCGCATACATAAGTTTTCATATAAAAATTGGTTGCATGTTGCCGTCACTGCGTCTCAGTAGCCACATTCAGCGCCACATTCAGCGATGAAAGGTACAATAGAATATATAAATAAAAATATGCTCTAAGTGGTAAGTGGTACTACCATCGGCTGTGTTGGTACCACCATCACCTATATCTTTGCGTGTCTGACTATTGCATTTATTTTCATAGGTTTCCGCTGAACACTTTTATTTTACATTGCGACGTTTGCATGTTGGGTAGTCAACAAAAGAACTAGGTATACAGGTAAAATGTAAACATCTTTGTACACATAGCAAAATCAGCCTATACAGGGTGAAATTGAAAACATGCGACAAATCGAAATGGGAGATTGTACTCATCATTATGAACAACTTTTACCATGGGACCAAACCTGAAATTGCGAAAAAAAAATCAGCTGTTCCCTACATTTTGACGAGTTATGCGAACATAAATGTAGGGAACAGCTGATTTTTTTTTTCGCGATTTCAGGTTTTATCTCATAGTAAAAGTTGTTCACAATGATGAGTACAATCTCCCATTTCGATTTGTCGCATGTTTTCAATTTCACCCTGTATAGGGTGACTGGTAATTAGTGACCGATACTTAAACACATGATTGTACTCATGACAACAAACAACTTTTACTATCGCAACAAATCCGAAATCGCGAAAAAAAAAATCAGCTGTTCCCTACATTTATGTTCGTACGAGTCGTCAGAATGTAGGGAACAGCTGATTATTTTTTCGTCATTTCACTGTTTGTCCCATTATAAAACTTGTTTGTTGTCATGAGTAGAATCATGTGTTTCAGTATCGGTCACTAATTACCAGTCACCCTATACAACGTGTAACGGAAAGGGGGTATCAACCCTGAAGGAGGTGAATGTGCTCATGAAACTCAACAACTTTCCCCAAAGAACATAGGTAGAAAAATGAAAAAAAAATTTGGCCCTCCCATAGTAAATCAATCAGCTGGTAGTCAGTTTTGTAAGGGAGGGCCAAATTTTTTTTTAAAATTTCGACCTATGTTCTTTGGGGAAAGTTGTTGAGTTTCATGAGCGCATTCACCTCCTTCAGGGTTGATACCCCCCCTTCCGTTACACGCTGTATACTGTTCCCACTGCTGGGACACAGGCCTCCTCTCAGTGAGACGGAGACCACCACGCGGGCCTTGTGCGAGTTTGTGGATGTTATGCCTCCGATTATTTTGCTTCTAGGACATGCCGGTTTCCTCACGATGTTTTTCCTTCACCGTTTTTAGAGCAGCGATGATGAAATTGAATACACAAAGCATTACTTTGTGTCGGACCCGAAACCACTGGGCCAACACTGTTCTGACCGTAATAGAAACATATTTGTATTATATTACGCCGATACCATTTGTATATCATTTCTCAATCAAGATCACATTAGCCACTTAAGAGTTTAGGCTCGTAACCCAGAGCTATCAACAACAGAAATGGCCACAGTAGCCGAAATCGGCACGGGAATAGAGGGTGGTACCGTGGATTGGAATCATGTGCTGAATTTGTTTTGTTTTTTTTTATTCCACAACTTTCACACAACGCCATCTAGTCCCAAACTAAGCAGAGCTTGTACTATGAGTACTAGACAACTGATAAACATACGTATATTTCTAAATACATACATATTATAGATAAATTACACCCAGACAAAGAACAAATGATCGTGCTCATCACACAAACATTTGTCCTAGGTGGGAATCGAACCCACGACCTTACGCACAGCAGTCAGGGCCACTGACCACTAGACCAACAGGCCTGTCAAATTCATGGTTACATGAACTCGTCTGATATAAGCACAGGGGATGTCACATTTGACTTCACAAAATAGTAGTTGAATGCAGCTGTCTGCATACTTATCGTATCTTTATTCTCTTTAACTTTCTTGTCTTGTGCAAGAAAACTTCTCTTCTATATTTTCCAATGAAATAGTGCAAGATAAAACCATTATATTGTACACAATATGGCTAACAGTTACGTTCTGGTATCAACGTGTGAAAATTGCTAAAGTTCGTGCGAGGCAAAGTGCAAAGTTTCTAGATCTTTTAAAGAACAAACTTCGTTGCTAGACGTAGTAAAGTATCAACGTTGTTGGTTATTGCCGTGTTTAGAAGTTCGAGATTTGATTTTTCTTTTATTTTCGTCTGGAAAGGAACTGTTGCAATTAGCAATCTTTGTGTGAAAAAGATCCAGATGGTGGCTGTCTTTATCACATACTAGCATCCGCCCGCAACTTCGTTTGCGTAGAATTCGAAATTCCCGCCGTTTAAATTTTGATCTCCAGTTTCACCCCCTTAGGGGAGGATTTTTTAAAATAATGTGCTTAATGTAATTGGTTTATTTATATATGTATAGAAATATAGATTAGGTAGGCTTAATACATTCGTGTCTGTGAAACCATGGAAATACACATACAAAATTTCAACCCAATCGGTCAAGCCGTTTATTAGTTGACATACCGACAGCAGCGCCACCTGCCGGGCCCAATTGTATTTTTAAAATAATCCAAGAAACCATCGAAATACCCATATAAAATTTCAACCCAATCGGTTTAGCCGTTTAGAAGTTATGTGAAAAAGATAAACTTACGGAAGTATAATTCATACTACCCATAGTCCTTTCCATATTACCCGTTTTCCCGTATGAATGAAGCATTTCCCGCGGTAAAAAGTAGCCTATGTTCATCAAGGATAATGTCGGCTTCTAATGGTAAAACAATTTTCCAAATCGGTCCAGTCGTTTCGGAGCCTATTCAATACAAACAAACAATCAAATCTTTCCTCTTTATAATATTAGTGTAGACTAGTTTTCTGTACCGCTTTCATCCGCGTGAAATTTGTTGTTCCCCGACTCACCCCGTCGCACCGCATCACATGCCCGCGCTATCACTTCGTTTCCGCTTAGCATTCTTTCTGACTTATTTTCTATTTGTTCGGCTTCTAAGGGTCATAGCGTGACGTGAAATAGCTTTTAACCTTCCTCAATATGGTTGGGTTATCAATTGTAAAAGATTTTTTTTAAAATGTAATTTGACTGCTAGTTCCGGAGATAAGGGCGTTCAAACAAGCAAACTTTTCAGATTAATTATTAATATTAAAAAAAAAATGAATAGAATAGAGAATCTCCTTTACTGAAGTCGGTTAGCGAAAGCGTTGCACGAATTGACTGGCGTTTGTGAGTCTAATGAAAACCGGATTAACAATCATCAGAGATGGGGAAGAAAAACAGGGATTTATCGTATTTTATTTCTTAGCATTCTGCAAAACATGCATTGTTTTGCATTGTTTGCAAAACTAAAAGCATTACTGTTGCCCAAAAAAAACTAGTTTCTTTTCAATTGCAAATAGACTGGTCGGTAGTAGGGAAAGGGGAGTTGTATAATAAAATACGTTCGATTACTTACACACACACACCCGGCACTTTCATGGGGTTACCGAACTGCAGACTAACTAGGTACAGACGCCAGCACATCGAGCTATCCGAACTGTAAAATTTTCTCAATCCACTTTGAACCTTATGCTTTAGCGATACAGTTGAAAACCTATTAAAGAAATTCGTCATATTGTAGTAGCTTGATGTGTCGGCAGCACATCAAGCTAATGCAATATGACAAAAGACAATGCCCATCTCTGCCCCAGAAATGCCCAGATAAAGTATATTACAAAATTGCTCTAATAAATAAAAACTAGAATTATGTTGTTAATTTTAAATCATATGAAGCACTGGATAAAAATAAAAAAAAATAAGACGTTCTTTGAAGCTTTGTATCTAACCAAATTGTTTTCACATACATATTGACACTATAAAATGGAAACAGACTAGATAATTCCAAATAACTGACATGTTTATCTGATAACATACAGATAAGTGTATAAAAGAAGACTGATCTGCTTAGCTTATGTGATGATCATGAAGTTCCTAGTGAAAAACTAATAGCAATGCTGTCTGTAAACGATAAAATGTTTAAAAAACCAGTACAGTAGTGGGAAGTTATCCTTATTAATGTCCAATATCTTTTGCACCGGTGCTTTATATGACATTAAATCTAGATATCATATAAATACTGTTAAAAAGTTATCATATGACATAGAGCTGCAATTTGGGCATTGCATGGCATTGCTGACTTTCAGCTCCATACTAATATGGGCATGGTCCTTTATGATTGTAAATGTGATCTTGGTCAATCCGTAGCATCAGTGGGATGAAACTGACAGTGACAGCTCACTCCACGCATGTTTTCACGGTGATATTTTTACAGAATCGACGAGCTGATTCTGAAGCTGCGTTGTAATTGTTCATCGGTTGCAAAAAAAAATGTGGTTCCATACATTTGGACGCGTAGGTCGTCGGGCGTCATTTTTTTATGAAACAGCAGATTTTTTTTCAAATTCAAATTCAAATTCATTCATTCACGTATAAATAGAGTAAATACAATCGGTGGTTTCCATGTTACATTATTTGGTCTTATAATTCTATTTAGCCTGTGGTATGGCATGTGAATCGTTTTCTTAGAGGTAAAAAGGAATAAAGAAATATAAATAATGGTTAGTCTTAGCCCGAGGTCTTAGCCAATACGTGTCTCCGAAATTCATAGTCTTATATAATGTCAATAAAATAATTATGTGCCTGGTAAAATACATTGTCAAATGCCAATAAAACTCAGTCATTTCTACGTTAAATTAATAATACACAACACACATTATTTAAAAAAAAAAATATAGAATATTTTTTATAATCGAAGAAAAATTTCTACTCTAGGGGGTCCAGAATATGTGCTGAATTCATAGTTACAGTTTGCCCGGCGGTGTCCCTGTCACACTATATTATATTTTTTCAAACTAAGTACTTTCATGCCAATATCACGAAGTATCTACCTAATATCGGACTTGGTACAAGATTTCAGCCGTGCGATTCTGTAGCCATCTCACCTTGAAAGCTTGGGTGAAGTGAGCGTGGAGTGAGCTGTCATGCGCTAGGGATTAACACTATTTTTTTTTTATTTATTTATTTATTTGGGAAAAACAAACAATTGTACAATATGTTTTACATAAAAGAAAAAGGAAAAGTATATAAATAAGACATATGGTTAATTTTACAATCAACAACGTTTCCACAGATTACTTGTGTACACTATTAAGTGCTCTTATGATTTCACGGTGAGATTTTTACAGAATCTACCGGCAGTTTTCAAAAATTCGTATAGAATGAATTCACCTTCAGATTTTAAAACAAAATTAACGGAATCTTGTAGTTTCATAAAATCCTCCTTTTCTTGGCCCTCCTAAGTCCCATAGATACATGTCATGTCTACAAAGGCTTTTACGGGCCAGGCAGCTGTCTCACACAATACCGGTCAGTGGGTCGCACAGATCGATAGCAATACAGCCAATGATGAAGCGTGTTCTGAAAGATTTACGAATTATAACTGACATTTTGTTGGTGGGAGCCATTTTGTTGGGACTTATGTAAGGTTGTCTTGGCTTCCATATGTTAACAGGTTATTTTGCAAATTTGTTTCGGTTATCATTAATTTTTTAATTATTATAAGCTGTATGCCTGATGGGTTCCCCATTCATAAAAAGTTATACTTTCGTCTCCCATTTAACCCCTTTTGGGGATGGATTTTCAAAAATCCTTCCTTTGTGCTCTCCATCGTTATATAAGGAACTCTTGTGCACAATTTCATGCTTTTAGACGTAGACCCATCAGCTTAGGCTGTGCGTTGTCTGTCAGTGAACGAATAAACTAAAGACTTTTAAACCATGATCATCATCATCAACACCTCTCCCTAACCCATTTTTTGGAAAAACCTGTCACTATTTCCAGTCACTGCAATGCCGGTAAGCCAGAACATAACTTTTCTACCTATCCCTTGTATATATTTATTTAGATTGGTATAATATACTTTATGTATGTATTTATTTTATCGTATAAATAGTACGCCACAGACTAAATACAATATTTGTCTCTCCTTCCCTTTTCAATCCATTCAAAGGTTGTCTTTAAAAGATCGCTCTTAGCGATAAGACCGCCCATTGTGTCACCCTTTGTAAAATTTCTATATTTATGTCTGTAATCTATATGGTACATAATAAAGAGTATTCTATTCTATTCTATTCTATTCCCTTGAGAAATAACAAACATATATAAGTATCTTTATATTTAAACAAATATTAGTTCATCAATTTTTGAAACTGCACCTACTACTGTTTGTCTCTGCATAACCCAAAGGTTGATTGGTAGAAAATGCCTATGGCATTAAGTCCGTCATTTCCCGTCCCTGTACATTTATGTGCTTGAAGTATTAAATAAATAAATAAAACAACATCTTGAAAATAAAATATTCCAAAAAGAAATTGAAAAGCGGATATCCGTCGAAACCGCTCCGCTATCGAGATTAATGGTGATAAAGATTGAATCAAATCGGTCGACATTTCGGAAGGGAATGTCGAACCGATCGTGATATTGGGTGAATATCACCGGGATCATGCTTATCAACCAGAAGTATTGGGTCAACCTTTAAAAATTCAACAGAAATATCAAGATCTTCATTTCTGGTCTAAAATAGGTATCGATCTAGTGAGCAGTGATGGAGTAGTGGTATCGGCCCCGACTTGTGAGTTATAGGTAATGGGTTCGAACCCAAGCAGGAGGTTGATAGAACGAGCATGCCCCGAATATGCCTGTTCACTCTTGCTTTGAAGGCAGACAGGTTAAATGTGGAAGAAAACACAGACAGAGAGTTCCACACTTTGGCTGTGCGCATAATAAACGTGGAGGAGAAGCGCTGAGTACGACTGATCGGGATATCAACCAAGTTTGTAAATGATAAATGATTTATTTTTTGTAAGTATGTTTGTACATACACTTTTACATGTCAATCACATTTTTTTTATACTAGTTGAGGTCGGCGTTTCCTATCTGACTACTCTGAGAAGAAAGGCCGAAACAAACTCAGAGGTCACAGTCTCTTTTAAAGTCCAGACATAATCTTGGTCAGATCATGTGAAAACCATGTAGATTGATGTCTGAAATGGTCTTTTGAGTAAAGAACCACACAGATTGAGCGGACCTGTCCAGTCAGTGCACGCATTTGTCGAAAATCGTGCAGCTCAACTCAGAGCTTGAGGAGCCTCACGATTCGGCGAACAATACCAATGAAAGGACATTTGGGTAGGCCGCATAAGTTACTCAAACTGCCAGATCATGATTAAAACTAACTAAGAAGGAAAACAGAAAAAAAAATAAAATGACCCATATAGTCCTTACATTCACAATAGTAATAATAAAAAATAAAATACTTTACAAAGTAAATATCCATGTCATTGTATATATAAAATTCATCAATGTCAATGTGTATACAGGTTGAAATTGAAAACATGCGACAAATCGAAATGAGAGATTGTACTCATCATTGTGAACAACTTTTACTATGAGATAAAACCAGAAATCGCGAAAAAAAAATCAGCTGTTCCCTACATTTATGTTCGCATAACTCGTCAAAATGTAGGGAACAGCTGATTTTTTTTTCGTAATTTCAGTTTTGGTCCCATGGTAAAAGTTGTTCATAATGATGAGTACAATCTCCCATTTCGATTTGTCGCATGTTTTCAATTTCATCCTGTATAAAAAATCCGAACATAATCTTTGAGGACCATGTAGATTGGTGTCTGAAGTGATCTTTTGAGGAAAGAACCACACAGATTGAGTGGACCTGTGTATTCAGTACACGCAGTTTGGATGGTACGCTGCAGTACGTCTGGTAGTGCGGTAGTAAAAGGAATCAGCCAGACCAGACAATCAGCTTGTTCCCATTGCTGGGACACAGGCCTTCTCTCAGTGAGAGGGAGTGGGTTGTAATCCACCACGCGGGCCCAGTGCAGGATGGTAGATGTCACAAATCTTCAAATTTTTGGGTTCTAGAACATGCCGGTTTCCTCACGATGTATTCCTTCACCGTTAAGAGAGCAGTGGTGTTGAAATAAATTACACAAAGTGCCTTCCTGGTAAACCCACTGGGTTTTTTTTGGGGTATTCCTCGAAGCGCACCAACTTTGAAATGCAAATGAAGCACACCAAAATTATTCCTCGAAACACACCATTGTTTTGAGGAATACTTTTGCTGCATTTTATTTGATGCGGTTTAAAGTTGGTGCGCTTCGAGGAATACCCCTTTTTTTTACACAGTCGGGGCTGCAACCACTGTGCCACCACTGCTCTGGTAAGTCAGATGGAGCTTAGGTCTTGACGTCATCATGCATGGTATTCCACTGTTGCTTATAGAATATAGATCTTATCTTCAATAGAGCTCGCTACTATAATCGTTAAAGGCTTTTATATAGAGCTTTTGTGGCCAAAGGATTCATGAAAAGCTTTGTAATATTGTACTCTATCCGTTGCCAATTAAAACTGACAATGGACTGCAGCGGTCAGGTTATTACTGTTCGGATTGGAAGCTGGTTATCACATTGTAGAGGGAGAGCTAGACTTACATAATCACGCTTATATTCTCCCAAGGGTATGCCTCATTTCACCAGTAAAATGGGGTGAGCTTTTTGGCTCCGGGTTGCGACGGAATATTCCTGATGGAATTATCCAATATAGCCAACTTGGATTTTGAACCCACGCTCAGCACTCATGCATGGCAGCAGTAGACAAACGTGGCAAACTCATCATCTGCCTTGCCTTTTCCCAACTATGTTGGGGTCGGCTTCCAGTCCAACCGGATGCTACTAACAAATGCTGAATGTTTACAAATTGATATTGTGTTTATTTCATTGGATTCTTGACAGAGAAAGAAAAACAAGATAAAATTGCACAGACAATACATCGCTTCTACCTAATTTTTACAACAAATTCGCCGTTAAAATTCGCAAACCAAACTCGCACTAGAGTAACAACTACATACCTACCTACCTAGCCACTCTATACAAATCGTTTCTTTTCACAGCTCACCCCTTTAAATTCGTCCCCCATCTCACCAACGAGTTTCAACGGAGGGTACATCCCTACTGTAAGACCTTGACATAGTTCGTTTCTGAATGCCTTTTATCAGATTAAACTGGAATGAACCGGTAAAATGGTATGAAAGAAAGGGCAGAAGTTTCACTTCTTAAAAGTAAATTAGTGAGAAGTAACAAACAGGGTCTTCTTTTTGCTTATACGGGGTGTCCGAAAAGTCATGGATTACCTTTTACCTGCTGATGGGCCACATTGAGATCTACCAATAAAAAAAAATGACCTACCAATAAATTTTTTTTTTTCACCAGGGCCGATCAAAAATAAGGTAAAATTTTTTTTGGTGAACATTTTAAGTTTGAACCTAAATTTTAGGTATTTATTTTAGATGATATCTGTAACTTTCTTGTATTCAATCGATAGTAGGATGATTCAAGATGAAAATAAAAAAAAACCTGTAGGTACTCGAAAAAGTTTTCATTCGTAGAAATGGCATGGAAAAAACTGATCAAAGGTAGAGTTTTTCCAAAATTTCATTAAACATTGAAAAACTCGGAAACCATAAGACTTTTAATATGGCCATTTTTTTTTATTGGTAGATCCTAATGTGGCCCATCAGCAGGTAAAAGGTAATCCATGACTTTCCGGACACCCAGTATATTATCCTTGTTTATAGCAGTGCGGTGATGATTATTTTTTTTTAGCCTATACTGTCCCTCTACTAGGCAAAGGCCTCCCCCAAATCCTTCCAGAAACTCTTTTCCTGAGCCACCTGGAACCAGATGGAAAGTGATGGATGAGGGTTTACACAAAGTAAAAAACCTGTATGGGTTCGCACACACGGCGTAAGACGCGTAAGTTCCCTACTTACTAATAGAATACCTCATGCCGTGGAAAAAAAAAACCAGTCAACAAGGTGGAGCTCACAGTCGAGTAAGTAGATTTCCAAGTATCGCGAATCGTGGACGCTATTTTACTGCCCATCATCTATCTAGCCTTTTGCCAACTATGTTGGAGTTGGCTTCTAGTCTAACCGGTCGACAAGACTGGTTGCCAGACTTTCAGGGTTCTGACGTAACGACCATCACAAATTTACAAATAACAGAGGGCGTCCTACCTTACGTTTGCCGATTCACGGTCTCTACTCAAGAACACAGTTAGCCCAAAGGTCATCAGTTCTACGGCTAATACGGCCGGCCCATTGCACTTCAGCTTGCTTATTCTGTGAGCTATTTCGTCAACTTTGGTTCTCTGCCGGATCATCTCATTCCGGATTCTATGCCTCAGTGAGACTCTAAGCATCGTTCGTTCCATAGCCCGTTGAGCTACCATAATTTATGGACCAGCCATACCGAGAGTTTCCACGTTTCGGTTCCGTAAGTCATAATAGGCTAGACGCACTGATTGAAGACTTTAGTCTCAATGAGAAGACTCGACGAAGCTACCCAATCGCTGCCCAGCTGAAATCTTCTTTCTTCTCATGAAGTTACGTTCCGACAGAAAAAAAGAGTGAAACTTCTGTTAATTTTATTGTATGGTGTGGTAATCAAAATAGCTGTTATTGTTATTACCATTTTATTACGTAGGTAACGGTAATTTGAGCAGGTATATGTTTTATTTCGGTAGTGTACATACTGTACAATATGTACCCTGTGATGAAATACATATTTAACAGCGGTTCGTGAAATAATTTACTGTATCATCATCTGCCTAGCCTTTTCCCAAATGTTGGGGTCGGCTTCCAGTCTAACCGGATGCAGCTGAATACCAATATTTTACATGGAGCGACTGCCTATCTGACCTCCACAACCCAGTTACTGAGTAATACGATACCCCTACTAGGTAAGACTGGTTGTCAGACTTTCGGGCTTCTGACTACCCGTAACGACTGTCAAAGAACTACTAATGACAGCCGGGACCAATGGCTTAACGTGCTTTCCGATGCACGGAGGGGTCTCTGTATATAAAGATGGTCACCCATCCACAAATCAACCGCGTCAAGCGTAGCCTGATCGATCGACCTGTGCGGCTGCATTATTTAGCCACGGGCCCCTACGGGAAATAATTTACTGTATAAAAGTGTCAAAGTTCGATAAAAGGTGAAGTTGAAAAATACTAAGACAAAGCTGCTTTTTTAAAAGCTATTTTCGGGCAAGTGCCACCGGAGTGCACAAAGACTTAGTGCAACCAAGTGATACTAACATAGTTTTTAAGTTTTATTTACTAACACAATTGTTATATTGTTATGTTATGTATACTTAAGTTAAGGTATATGTCTATGGGTCTTTGTTACCTGAAAATAAATGGTTTTATTATTATTATTATTAAGCCCCGCAAGTATATTTGAATTCAAATATTAGAATTCAAAATTCCAAGACATGTGACCTCTCAACCCGAACCCGAACTGGCCCGCGAGGTAGATTTCAGCAATACAATAATAATATTCCACAACTAGTAATAAAACATTAAAAAATACTACCTCCACCATTTGTGAGCATCGGGGGATGATTAACTGTACCAGGATTTATGAATAAAATACTATTCACTTTTAAATAGAGTAATTATCACGGTCTTTAAATGAATAACAGTTTTATTTATTTATTTATTGCTTTAATTAAAACGATTTAAAACCAATTACAGAAATTAAAGACAGTTTGTAAAACACATTTAAAGGTAAAATAAAAAATCATCAAGTAAAAAGTAGTAGTTATACCTTAGCTTGCCAGACAAATCTGACAGCTAAATGTCTTAAAATCTTAAACAAAGTTAATGTTTTTCTCGTATTTCATGCCTATGTATTTCATAACTTTTAACAGACTCGTGGAGGTTGCATGGAAGCACAAAAAGCTATAATCTCTACAGTACTAATGGCTAACGAATCAGTCAATTGATTAATTACAAGAGCAGATTGTTTAAGACTGAACTGAACGAACTGGGCACGTTTCAATTAATCACGACTTCTCCCATTATAATCACGATATTGGTATCACGATCACGATATTGGATTCATAGTAGTGGTGGCCCAGTGACAACGGCCGCGGGTTACGAATTGTAGGTTGTAGGTTCGAACCCAGACAGGCACTTTACCTTGTGCAAATAATTTCATCACCACTGATCTCAAAATGGTGAAGACAAACATCGTGAGGAAACCGGCATGTCCTACAACCAAAAGAAAACATGTGACATGTCTACTGACTACTATAATAATAATAATAACCCGATACCGGTGGGCTACTATTTTTTATACCCTGTTCCCGATACCGGTGGGCTACTATTTTTTATATTTTTAAATGTTTTTTTTTTATGTTTATATAAAAATATTTAAAAATATGGATAATAAGTGTATAAAAATGAAATAAAGGGAATAATAATAATAATAATCATTTATTTGTCAGAATATGGTACATAATTATGGTCTTAGGATAAGTCAGTGGTATCATCTCGTTCTGCCAGTTGTGGCGTGCAAATGTTTGATACATGATATCACGACATAGTATAAAACAAAGTCGCTTCCCTGTCTGTCTGTCCCTATATATGCTTAGATCTTTAAAACCCCGCAACGGATTTTGATGCGGTTTTTTTTAATAGATAGAGTGATTCAAGAGGAAGGTTCTATGTATAACACATGCATAATATAGCAGAGAAACACTGATAATTTTAGAGGTTTCTAATGTGATGTCGTAAATAAACATATTTTTTTGCGCTTACATTGTAAACGCTGGCTGAACCATTCGAGATAGATCAAAATAATGTACTACAGTATTGTACACCTTAAAAAGGTCTACAAAAAAATTTGCAACGGTTTATGTCTATCTCTTAGGGATAACCCACAATAACGATTTTTATCCTATACTTTTTACGAGAAATGATGGCTCTAAAATTATCAGTGTTTCTCTACTATATTATGCATGTATTATGCATATAAACCTTCCTCTTGAATCACTCTTATCTATAAAAAAAAACCGCATCAAAATCCGTAGCGTAGTTTTCAAGATCTAAGCATACACAGAGACAGACAGACAGCGGGAAGTGATTTTGTTTTATACATACTATGTAGTGATCAGCATTGCACCCGTGCGAAGCCGGGGCGGGTAGCTAGTAAATAATAAATTACAAATTAAAACTACACGACTGCTAGATTTCAGCCCTGTCACAGAGAGGAGGCCTGTGAAGAAAAGAGGCCCCACTGAGAGGGTCTGCTGGGTGCAGTGGGAACATTCCTCTTTTACCGTTTCTTGCAAGTGCAGATTGTTTAAGACTCAACTGGGTGAACTGGGCACGTTTCAAGTAATCCCACTTCACTAAATACAATCACGTTACTGGGATTAATTCAGAGCGATAACATTTTACGACATTGCCATCGCTGCAATTATAGGGCGGGCTACTGTCTGTCTGTCGGTACCATGTCCATCAAAGAAATGGAACGTTTTTCTCACAAAGTATGTACAGACGTCAGCACATCAAGCTACCCGAAACTGTCAAATTTTCCCAGTCAACTTTGAACTTTGAAAATCGATTAAATAAAGACGGTTTGTAGTAGCTTAAGTGCTGAAGTCTGTACTTATAACAAAAAATATTTTTTTAAATGTTTGTCTGTCTGCCTGTTTGTTCCGGCCAATCCCCGAAACGGCTGGACTGATTTTGATGGGATTTTCACTGGCACAGCTGATATTATAAGGAGTAAAGCTACTTTTTGCCCTGGTAGCACGTCCCTATGGGATAATTTTCGACATGCACGCAGGTGAAGCCGCGTGCAGAAACTAGGTCTGTAATTTATACTTAAATACTGCTTTCTACCACCTACCAAGTGAAAATAAAGAGGCAGGCAGTTTTTGAGTTAGCTTCCCAAAAGCGGCTGCGAGCGAAATAAAGACAACAAATATTTTTAGTTTATTCTAGTCCCTGCTTTAAAATATCTGGCGTAGATGCCATTTAGTACAGCAGACAATGTCAAATTAGTACATTTATCACAAAGGCTGTCGTCCAATTTCGTTGGCCTACGTCTGTGACGTCACAGACGGGCCCCGGCACTTACTAATGAAAGCCCGTATTTTAGGCTTGTGACTTTTATCTGTCTACAATTCTGCATACATATGTTTTCTGGACAAATATAACACTGTCGCTCATATACTTAGATACCTAACTTACAACATAAGTTTCATTTACCAAGCGTCGACTAATGAGGCACAATTACCGAAATAAAGAGGTAACCATTATTGCGAGACTTCTTAATGGGAGTCTTGCGTCCCTTTGTGAATTAAATGAGATTTAACATTAAGTTTTCATTTTTGAAGTTGTGTGTGTCCAAAATCGGAACTAACGCCGCCATATTGTTTTTTTTTTTAATACAATTTCACAAATGTCATAAACACATGTTTACCAACAGCACCCCCTTTCAATGTCACTTAAACGTCAAAAAATCCTTGTAGAGTTGTGACCGTACCTAAAGATTATCCTCTACAGTCCGTTTGCATTTACCTCTGACAGCAGCAACCTTATTAAAATGTGCATAAAGGTCACTGTGATTTGGACAGTGATGCAAAACCAGAGGTAAAATAACTGGTAATGAACTACAACTACCTATGTATTTACTCACCAAGCATCGACTAAAATTAATGATCTCTTTTGTTGCGAGACTCCCGGGAGTCTTGTGTCGCTTTCAGAAATAATGTTTAATACGACTTGTCGTAACAAAGTTTTTATTTTTTCGTTAGCCTATATTGTGTCCCGCAGCTGGGCAAAGGCCTCCACTTTTCCTTCCAAACCTTCCTGTCTTGAGCGATTATAAATAAATAAATAAAATATTTTAATTCAGATATCCAGGATCCATAAGTAGGTACATTATAAGTATGAATGTTATACAAACGAAAATGAAAATTAAACTGTAGATCAAAAATAAAACGAATAATTAAAATTATAATTAAAGTTAAAATCAAAAATTAAAATTGTAATTAAATGACTGATTTAATAAGGAACCTCCACAGCGGAGATGACACCCTGTCAGCCACAGTCTTCAAGATTACGTTGCGGCAGCCCCATTATTATACTGGACGCGAAGGGCATCCAGTGATCTTTTGGTTTGGGTTTTGGTTTTTATCATCATCTGCCTAGCCTTTTCCCAACTATGTTGGGGTCGGCTTCCAGTCTAACCGGGTGTAGCTGAATACCAGTATTTTACGAGGAGCGACTGCCTATCTGACCTCCACAACCCAGTTACTGGGTAATACGATACCCTTTGGTACGACTGGTTGTCAGACTTTCGGGCTACTGACGACTCGTAACGACTGTCAAAGATCCACGAATGACAGCCGGGACCAACGGCTTAGCGTGATTTCCGAGGCACGGGGGGGTCTTGGTATGTGAAGATGGTCACCCATCCACGGACCAACCGCGGCAAGCGTAGCTTAACCTGATCGATCGACCCGTGTGGCTGTTATTACTTAGCCACAAGCCCCTCGGGTTTTGGTTTTTATATTTAACTAAAATGTATTGTTTGGTTGTCCCGTTGGTCTAGTGGTAGCAAACACCACTACTGAGCATGAGGTCCAGCACCTCTCAATTTGAATCATTTTGAAGCATATTGCTAATCCATTGCTCCATATGTTGGAAAAATGTGTCTGCTCAACAACGTAAATAACGCAATGAATGTTGTTGAACTGTCAAAATGAAACCCATTGCTACTGATAGTGTGTTACGCAATTAGCCTGCAGGGTCCGATTCCCAGGTCGGGCAGTGTTATTGTGTTTTTCAATCTGGATTTTGTCAGTAGCAGCCCGGAGTCTGGAATTGTGCATGACAATAGGTTCTCCCCCTATTACATAGGAGTTGCATACACATAACTGGCGAAATGTGGATGACGCCAGTACATCAAGCTGCTACAATCTGTCAAATTTCTTTAATAGATTTTGAACTTTATCACTAAAAAATAAGGTTCAAAATTGATTGGGAAATTTGACAGTTTCGGGTAGATTGATGTGCTGGCATCTGTACTATAGGTACACCTAACCCTTCGGGGAATAGATATAAGCTAGAATAATGTTATGTTAGTATTCAAGTAAAACAAAAACAACATTAATGTTTTTTTCTTTTGTTTCAGATAACCGGACTACTTCCTCGTATAATTTCAAAGATGTCTAAATTAAAATAACACCATTTCGTTCTCTAATACCAGAAGAGTGCAAACGCGATGTTGTATTCATACTGACGGCAAAATAACCTTCTCATATGCACAGAGAAGCCGTCAACGTGTTCAGAGATTCATTAAAATTACGGCAAAAACTACTGCAGAGAACAACAACGTATTTTAAAGTAGTTGAATTCGTAAAAAAAGACGCCATACGGTATTTCACATACGATTACGAAATACATCAATAGCATATTATGAACATATTCATAGGGAATCATTCTAATAATCTTGTAAAACTTAAACATTAAAAAGACAATAAAAAACAAAAAAAAGTGAATAAAACAATTAATAATTTTAAGTACAACAAAATCGAATTGATTGTAAAATCAAATAACTAAAAAAAAAATAATCGACAAAAAAATACCATAGATAAAAAAGGGATTTTGACAGCTAAAATGGCGGGAAAAGCTGAAGCGATTGGGCCACGCAATGGTCATGAATTGGCGCCATTGAATGCGCGTGCTGATGGCAGCGAGCGGCCTCATGGTGTCACCATCGTGCTGCAAGGTTCCAGGGGCTCCTTACAACGGGAAGCTCCTGATGAAGACCGCGCAGCGTGGTCAGGGAAGCTGCAGTTCTTCCTCTCCATCATTGGATACTCTGTTGGACTTGGAAACATCTGGCGGTTTCCGTATCTGTGCCAGCAGAATGGCGGAGGTGAGTGATTTTATGAATTTTCAATATTTCGATCCGATCCTGTTTCTGTGTCCATTATTATTATCTAGACTATCTCTGTGCCCACAGCTGCGCTTAAGTTATAATAATAATTGTGTAAAATATTTTAAAGGTTGAGTTTATACTCGTAGTACCTACTTAGCTATCTATTCATGACACAAACAACTTTTATTACCGGACCAAGTAGGAATCATATCGAAAAGAATTTGCTATTTCATACAATAATAGTACAAGCGTATTATTGTTCCACTGCAGGGCAAAGACCTCTTCTCATACAGAGAATGCACGAGCATTGATCACTACGCTTGCTCAAGACGGATTGACGATTTCAAACTTATATTGACTTTAAGTCCAGGTTTCCTCACGATGTTTTCCTTCACTAACATCGTTGTGATGTTAGTGAAGGAAGGGGCGCGTGGCTAAATAATAACAACCGCACAGGTCGATCGATCAGGTTAAGCTACGCGGTTGGTCTGTGGATGGGTGACCATCTTTACATACCGAGACCCCTCCGTGCCTCGGAAAGCACGTTAAGCCGTTGGTCCCGGCTGTCATTCGTAGATCTTTGACAGTCGTTACGGGTAATCAGAAGCCCCAGTCTGACAACCAGTCTTAGCTAGGGGTATCGTATTACCCAGTAACCGGGTTGTGGAGGTCAGATAGGCAGTCGCTAAATGTAAAATACTGGTATTCAGCTGCATCCGGTTAGACTGGAAGCCGACCCCAACATAGTTGGGAAAAGGCTAGGCAGATGATGGTGAACATCGTAGTGATGTCCAAGATAAACTCAGAAAGTACAATTAAAAAAGTCACATTGGCACAGACGCCAGCACATCAAGCTACTATAATCTACAGATTTTTTTAATAGATTTTCAACTTTATCGCTAAAGCATAAAATTCAAAGTTGATTGGGAAAATTTGACAGTTTCGAGTAGCTTCATGTGCTGGCGTCTGTACTTGCCCGGATTTGAACAAACTATAAGGCACACAATACAAAACAGTTGTATAGAATAATAATTTTATATTTGACAGCTACTTCCAGTATTACAGTACGGCCGTCGGGAGAATGCGTTCCTGACACCTGTCAGTGTGACAATTCTAGTATGTATCTAATAAAGATCAAATTCGCGAAACACGTCATCGTCTGTATGAAACTGACAGGTATCAAGAACGCATTATCGCGTCGACCGAACTATAGGTTTACATATTATTAGTAATGAGGAAAAGCCACAACATTTTAATGAAATAGGTACATACCATAGAGAATATAACCACTATAATAGTCTTTGGTACATACCTATCTAACTGACCTTTCTTTTCTGAGTTATTTTAACATTCTGAGTTTGTTTCGGCCTTTCTTCTCAGAGTAGTCAGATAAGAAACGCCGACCTCATCTAGTTTAAAAAAAAATATGATTGACATGTAAAAGTTTTTGTACAAACCTATTTACAGAAAATAAATCATTTATCATTTATTCTACAAAATTGCAAAGTGATTTACTAGCATTGAACTTGAATTTTCAGAAATGGCGTGCGTCAACTGTCAATAATTGTTCGTTCGCGTGATTTACCCTAGTAATGCAGTTTGCTTTGAATTTTATTCAGGTTTATTCCGCAACTGACATGATTAGGGGTTTTTATTATTTGCAAAATTAAAATTAACTTTAGAAAATAATGGGAAACACGAGGGGCTCATGACTGAATAATAACAAATGCACGGGTCGATCGAAGGTTGTGCTACGCTTGTCGCGGTTGGTCCGTGGATGGGTGACCACCCATTACATATCATGACCCCAGCATGCCTTCCAAAGTACGTTATGCCGTTGGTTCCGGCTATTACTCGTAGATCTTTGACACTTATTACGTGTAGTCAGAATCTCAAAAGTTTGTCAGACCAGTCTTACCATGGGGTATCAAATGACTGAGTTGTTTAGGTCAGATAGGCAGTAAAATACTGGTATTCAGATGCATCCGGTTAGAGTGGAAGCTGACCCCAACATACTTGAGGAAAGGCTAGGCAAATGATGAATTATTGGAAACACGACATTACTCCTTGTATATTTCTACACATACCTACTCACCTGAAAACCACTCTTTCCGCTTTTTTCTTTCACAAAGCGCAAATTAATTCTTCAGCCACTGAACCAGTTTCAACCGCTTAAAACTGAAATAAGTGGCTGAAACTAGTTATAATCGGTTGTTAATAGTTGTGGAGGTCGCCTTTTTATTTTGTGCCGTGTTTTAAATATGAATGAAAAGTCGTGTGGAAATCGGTTGTCATGGTATGGGAATGTGATGCAGAGGAAAGAGGAAAATGTCGTGAGGAAAGTTTTGAGTATGAATGTATCTATGAATGAAGCTGAAATTGGCAGACCAGTCTAGCAGGGGTATTCCTCGAAGCGCACCAACTTTGAAATGCAAATGAAGCACACCAAAAGTATTCCTCGAAACGCACCATCGTTTTGAGGAATACTTTTGCTGCACTTTATTTGGAGCGGTTTAAAGTTGGTGCGCTTCGAGGAATACCCCGTCTAGCAGACTGCGCGACGGTTTGTTGAGATAAATAATTGCTTAAAATATCTGCGCTCTGGTTTTGATGATTGATATTGTTTTTATATTATTTGAATTAACTATTTGCAAAATTTGAAGTCTCTGAGTTCATGCGTGTGACTGGCTGCCAAGAATGATGAATGGATTATCACCCATCCACGAACCGACCTCGGCAAGCGTAGTTTTAATCTTCGATCGAGCCGTGCGGCTGTTATCATTTAGCCACGAGCCCTTCGTTTTAAAGACGAAATTGACTGCTCCTGGATATTTCTACACACAATTCTAGTCTCACTCACTAGATACAACGGTTTTTGCTTGTTTCTTCAACAAAGCGCGGCTTTATACTTCAGCCACTAAACCAGCCGTGCGATTCTGTAACCATCTCACCGTAAAAGCTTGGGTGAAGTGAGCGCGGAGTGAGCTGTCATTCGCTAGGGATTAACACTATTAAGTGCTCACTTCACTTATGATTTCACGGTGAGATTTTTACAGAATCGACCGGCAGTTTTCCAGATTAAACAAGTGTCAGTCTTGTGTTTTATCTTTAGCTCTTTTATATCTTTCTAATATCTATATGGTTTTCAATAAACTAAATAGAGGTATATAACGATAACTCACAATACGACAGAACCGTTCCGAATACTTGAAAGTTAATACCAATCACTTATCGTAATCGACTATAAATACCGAAACCATATATTTAACTTTTTAATCTAGCAGAGCTCATTCCCTCAAAGCACTACACTCTAGTACTATGTGCAGTAATAAAGTATTGATTTTATAGAGCTGCCGCGCGCCTGAGCGTTACGAATATACTACTCGTATTCGCAATCGTTCAAATATTACTCCACAGTATTATTTACTTTAGGACGTTTGGCTTGGTTATCTATATTAATTATTAATCTATGTATACCTGCATACATACAAACACATTATACATACAAATAAATAGAATTGAAGTGTCTGTTTGTAATGTCAAAATAACAGCTTTTCACTAAATGCATATGAAAGTATATACGGTACTTACTTATTACAAAAAATAAAATGTATTGTACTACTCTGTCAAGAAAGTACCGGGAAAACATCAATAATACACAAAAAATTGGTTATTCAGCCAAATTTATTTTATCACCTTCAAAGTATGCTTCTTCAAAAACGATACACTTACGCCAACGAATAATCCAATCATCAAAATATTTTTTAAATGCTTTTTCCGGAATTGAGTTCAGTTCTCGCCGCGAATTCTCCTTTAATGTCTTCTACCGAGAGAAAACGGTTGCCACGAAGTGGTAATTTGAGTTCTATTACATCACACGCCAAACTTAAGTGGCAGTGTGCAGGGCACATTGCTCGCAGAACAAACGGCCGATGGGGCCAAAAGGTTCTGGAGTGGCGACCAGATACTAGAAGACGTAGCGTTGAAAAACCTTCTACAAGGTAGACCGATGACCTGGTGAAGACCGCAAGAGTTCGCTGGATGCGAGAAGCACAGAGCCGGGTGAAGTGACGATGCTTGAGGGAGGCCTATGTCGAGCAGTAGACGTCTTCGGCTGAAATGATATGACACGCATGGAGGTAACTAAACCTACACTTAAATACATAATTAATACATATAAATAAATGACTTTTCGTTGAAGGATGAGGATAAGGAAAGATAAGGTAAGTGTGTTTAAGTTAATAATAATAATATTCCACAACTTTCACGCCATCTAGTCCCAAACTAAACAGAGCTTGTGCCATGAGTACTAGACAACTGATAAACATACATATATATTTCTAAATACATACATATTATAGATAAATTACACCCAGACAAAGAACAAATGATCGTGCTCATCACACAAACATTTGTCCTGGGTGGGAATCGAACCCACGACCTTGCGTATACTAGTCAGGGCCACTGACCACTAGACCAACAGGCCTGCAATAATTAATACATATAAATAAGTTACCTTTCGTTGAAGGACGAGAGGTTATTGTGTTGTTAAGGGGCGTAAAGAGCTGGCCTTTACGCCCCTTAACAACACAAAATCCTCTTCATCTAAAAAGAGCATTTCTTTATCCTCCAACCACCAAGTAACTTCAACATCCACACAACTCATTACTCTTGACTTCCGCACAGAAAAGCCAATTTACCCAACATTACATAGGTACTTACATTCAAAGAGAAATATTACATCCTTATAGAAACTGTTTTCCGGAACAATTTTTGTGATATCCGAGGGGAGATAAAAAGGGGGTTCGTCTCCCTAGTCCCTATGTACACATGGATATGTATATGTGTGTGATGGTGTGTTTTTGTGTGTGTGCGTGCCTGTCTGGCTGGGCTACGGATCAAATTTAATTACGTGGTTCCGATGAAACATGGAGTAATGAAAGTGGAGTGCTTATGCAAATTTTTGTGAGGAGAATATACGGTTGAGTGGCGAAAATAGCAGGTTGGAAAATTATTTGAAGAAAGCTATAAGCGTGTTTCTAAAAATAGTCATAAAAGCGGTTTTTTGGTTAGCGGTCAAAACATGGATTAATAAATCAGCCGTGCGATTCTGTAACCATCTCACCGTGAAAGCTTGGGTGAAGTGAGCGTGGAGTGAGCTGTCATTCGCTAGGGATTAACACTATTAAGTGCTCACTTCACTTATGATTTCACGGTGAGATTTTTACAGAATCGACCGGCAGCTTATAGGTTATTCTTTATACCGCGGTAGTGATAAGCTGACAATAAAAAAATAAATTTAAAAAAAATTAAAAAATACAGCCTCTATTATTTTAATTCCCCAGTTCTACATAAGTGAAAGTTTATTAATATATTATCATGTAAATATAAAAATACGACTATTACTGTCCCACTGCAGGGCAAAGCCATCTTATCATACAGAGAACGCACGAGCATAGATCAATCACCAAGCTTGCTCAAGACGGGTTGGTGATTTCAGACTTACACTAACCATAAGCTCACGTTTCCTCATGATGTTTTCCTTCACTGAAGTCAGTAATGTCCAAGATAAAGGCAAATAGTATAGGAGTTTAAAAAGTTACAACAACAACAGTAGTGCTATTCTGTAAAAATCTCACCGTGATAACTCGGGTGAAGTGAGCTTAAAGTGAGCTGTCATTAATGTCAATCCTTAGCATCAGATGGAAGGACAACTCACTTCACGTAACTTCTCACGTTGAGATTCTAACAGAATCGACAGGTTGGAACATAACTAGTTCCAAAATCGGCAAGTACTGTTTTCTTGCACATTAGCCCTCCATTCCTTCCAACTCCATGGCATTCCTACATCCTTTTAACTATAGACTATAATATATAGTCTGCTTTGCAATCGCGGTACCCGGGAAACGCAGTTTGCACCTGTATACTAAAATGTATATGCCTAGTGTCCCGGGCAAAGCTAGCCAGGTGAACAGGCAGATGATTTCGAATCGTGTTTACATGGGAAGAGAATTGAAAATGCAATGTTTTTGTTGAGGAATGTTCTAGGCTTCACCTGTCGCTGCATCGATTTATCAAAGGCTGGGTTTTAAACAAGCACTCGGTGAGATGAGAGAGAGGAAATAGGGGAACAGTTTTGTAGTATAATTTTGTGTGCTGTATGAATGATAAATTGCCTTTAAGAGACTGTTATTATACCTATACGAAATAAGCATGTAACTCGACTTTTTTGATGAATAAAAGATGGAAAATAAATCAATGTAAGGTCGTTATTTTGGAGAAACTTCATAACGCATTCCGCTCCTACTCTACCTCAGGCGTCATCTTTCATCATCTGCCTAGCCTTTTCCCAACTACGTTGGGGTCGGCTTCCAGTCTAACCAGATCAGCTGAGTACCAGTATTTTACATGGAGCGACTGCCTATCTGACCTCCACAACCCAGTTACTAGGTAATACGAAACCCCTTGGCAAGGGTGGTCCTATCTTCCTAAGGCATTAGGAGATATTACTACATACATTTAAAGTTCCCACTTCTGGGACATAGGATTCCTGTGAGAAGGAATTAAATATTACTATATATTATAAAATAAAGTCCCTCGCCGCGTCTGTCTGTCTGTCTGAACGCGCTAAACTCAAAAATCCGATTTTCATACGTTTCCACGAACTAACCTAGTGGTTCATGAAGAATGTTTAGGTGTATATTTCATTAAAGTTTTGTGTAAATTTGCTGAAGTATGACGATGATTGTTGAAGGTGTCGGAAAAAACCATGCCGACTGAGAGTTGTACTGGCGTGCGCCGCGTGAACAAGTAGAATTATATGAAAACAAGGTATTACGGAATTTATACATCGTTTTCCTGGATTAACACATAGGGTACTTTTAACCCTGGTTTTACGTCCCCGTGAGATATTTTCCGACGCTCCACACGCATCCACGCTGGTGAAAAGCTGGTGAAATATAAAAATTTGCAGGGTTCATGCAGACTTGCTAATTGGAATAATATTCAGTTTAATGAAAATATTGCACACATACACAAACGTAGTATATAGTTTGTTTAATTTTTGTATAAAGAGCTGCATTTCTATAACACTTAGGTTCTTAATTCAATAACTGGCTCGGTAGTTTAAACCAGCAGTGCTATTCTGTAAAAATCTCACCGTGAGAACTTAGGTGAAGTGAGCGGGAAGTGAGCTCTGTCATTCCGTAATGCCTACCATTATTACATATTGACACTATTAAGTGCTCACTTCACTTATGATTTCACGGTGAGATTTTTTCAGAATCGACCGGCTGATCTAAAGAAAACCCTTATTTTGTAATAAGGGGAAGTGAGTTTTCAGAATAAGACTTGAGGCAAACGAAATGAATCTTACTGTGAGAAAACATACAAAAGTTGTAAACCGCTTTTTTTATTCCGAGAAATGGAGCTATTACCGAAATCTAGTAAACTAGGAGCAAACATGTACACAATGGAAATCAAATCTCTTTTATTCAATTTTTGCTTCATCACTTTTAGAACTTCAAAGTTACTATAGACGGGGCTTGTGGCTAAGTAATAACAACCTCAAAGGTCAATCAATCAGATTAAGCTCCTGTTGCCGCGGTCGGTCCGTGGATGGGTGACCAGTGACCATCTTTACATGCTAAGTAGTAATAGAAAGTACGTTAAAGATTTGGTCCCGCCTGTCATTCGTGACAGTCGTTACAGGGTAGTCAGAAGCCAGAAATTCTAACAACCAGTCTTACTAAGGGGACAAAGTGGTATCGTGTTCCCCAGCAACTGGGTTGTAGAGGTCAGATAGGCAGTCGCTCCATGTAAAATACTAGTATTCAGCTGCATCCTGTTGGACGGGGAGCCGACCCCAACATAGTTGGGAAAAGGCTACGCAGTGATGAAATTTACTAAAGACAGTCTCCAGAACGCCCAATTTTCACATCACTCATTAATGTTTCCGGGTGTGTATAGATCCTGTAATTATTAGAACCTCTATAGGCCTGAAAAACTACTACAATGATATCAAATGACCATCTGAGTCATACGTCCGTTAAACAGTCAGCACGTCACCTTTATAAATAACAATGACATCATCGTCATTAAACCAGCTCAACATTTTTCCAAGTTCAGTTGGCCTGTACAAACCTTGATCTTGCTTTAGAACCTTGTCATATTGTGCGATGCAAAAAATGATGCTTCAACGATGTATCTTCTTCAGTTCATTCATTAATCCACGCACAGACTACACTGCTAAATCTTGAAGCTGGACAGAAGGATAGAATAGAAAATAGAGGATGAAAGTTTATATGAAAGTAAGTCATTTTTGTACGACGTAAAAAGACGTCAAGTAAAAAAGGATTGTGTGGTTTTTATGAAACCACGGTAAAAGTGAAACTTTTTTTCACATTATAGACATTTAACTAAAAACACAAATGAGTAATAGTGTATACACTACACGGTCAGCTAATAATATTGGCCTCGGCTGCTCTCACGAGCGCCTTTCACTTTATCCCTACTCCGCGGCCGACCGTCACGCGACATGCAACACACAGACGAAAAAGTTTGAGACGATTTAATAAAAGTTTCACTTTAATAAAGACCGCAACATCAATTTGAAACAAAGAAAAGTGTTTAGTGTGTCAAAGTTCTAATATTAACATTTTCGCAAGAAGGAACTGGTTGAGGAAGTACTAAAGAACACAAAACTACTATAGCTTACCCTCTTTTTATTATTTTCCACGCTAGAAGCTAGATATTGCCTCTGATAGACAGATGGACAGACAGACAGACGGGGACAGATAGGCGCCGTAGCCTCAGTAAGAGAGTGCGGATTTCACTTTCCAGTTGCGGATGGGGAATCCTAAAAAGATGATTTTGTTTTAGGATAGACTTCTTCACTCACCAAATACAGGTAAATAATGTCAGTATACCTACTTCACTTACTTTAACTTGAAATAATTAGTTTCTGCATTCGTAGCAAAGACCAAAGGTTGCCGTAGCAATGTCTACGAGCGACGAGCTACGTCGCAGTTACGTAGCAGCTCCGTAGCAATTTAAAAATCGATATCATTCGAGCCAGACAAGACGGCATGGCTAAATATAGAATTGATTGTTTATGCTATTAGGCCGTATATAAATATCCGATTTTATATCTATGGTAATTTAATTTATAAAGATATTTGAAAGGTCATGTGTATTTAAATATGGTTTTATTTCCGTCGAAAAAGAACGGGGTCGTTACGTGTAATCAGAAGCTTGCAAGTCTGGCAATTGATACTGATAGATGATTTTATATCTGTAAGAAGGTTTTTACAAATATTTTTACACCTCAATTATATTTTAAAAACTAGACGAGGTCGGCGTTTCATACTTGACTACTCTAAGAAAAAAGGCCGAAACAAACTCAGAGGTCACAGTCTCTTTTAAAGTCCAGACATATTCTTGGTCTGATCATGTAGATTGGTGTCTGAAATGTTTTTTTGAGGGAAGAACTGTCCAGTCAGTGCACACATTTGTCAGTAATCATGCAACTCACAACGATGCGACGAACAATACCAACAAAATGATATTTAGGTAGGCCGCATAAATTACTTAAACGGCCAGACCATCATTTAAACTGAGTGAAACAAAAAGAAACATAATCCCATCCCTAGAGATTGACCCATAGTCCTCAACATCACAATAATTAAAATAATATTATTTATTTATTCCTTTATTTCAGGCAATTAAAACCCATAGAAAACGCTGATTTACTGTGTGAATTTATTGGAAGCAGCTCAATCCCAAGCCGTTTTGTCCTCAATAGTATAAAAGTTTTTCTGCAACGATTCCGTTTTCCGTTTCGGGTACGATTCCCAGGTCGGGTAAAAGTGTAATGTTATTGAGTTTGCCAGTAGGAAATTCTTAGTAATAGCACGGAGTTTGGAAGTTGGCGGTTTAATACCGCCGTGCCTCGGTAAGCACGTAAAGCCGCTGGTCCTGCGCCTGATCTCTCCCCGGTCGTGTCGGATTGCCGTCCCATCGGACTATGAGAGTAAAGGAATAGAGAGTGCACCTGTGTTTACGCACACACTTGTGCACTATAACTAATATCTCATGCGTATGCGATTGGCCACCGTGACCAAAATCGGTCGGGAGGCTATGATTATTACCTACTATGACGTACCCAGTCTGCTTACAAAAAAAACAGTAAAATACACACAGACAGGTATACAATAGTTTAGTCATTATTGCTAGTCAAAGGTTGGCAAAACCCATAGTCGACCTATCAATACTATTTAGTTTGTTTGAAAAATTTTCTTTTTTTATTTCGATGTTAGGATTTATTTGACAGTTTGAAAATATTCCTACGCATTAGTATATCAACCGGTGTAGTATGGAAATACCAAAGACACGATGGATGGACTGTCTGAATGATGTTAAAAAGGGTGTGGGTGTGTTGAAAGAATGGGGGTGTCTACCGAGATGACCGTAGAGAAATATGGAAGAAAAAGACACGTTGCGATGACCCGACCCGGGATAAGTGCAGGAGAATGATTGTAGTGTAACCACTGTTTTAATTTATCGTCGTGTTGTCGTCTCCTCATTGTATAAGTTGTTCTACATTACTTCAGATAGTTGAGCAGTTACTGTCTAAATTAGGAGTTAGTTAGCAAATTACCAAAAGACAAAGCGGAGAGAGATAATTACATTTACTGCTAAGTGCTGTCCCACATACGTTTACATGTTAAACTTTTGGGTAGGTATTGTAATATTGTTAGAAGGCGTGTACTTACACACCGCGTTTCGTTTAAACTTGGGGCCCGTGGCTAAATAATAACAGCCGCACAGGTCGATCGATCAGGTTAAGCTTCGTGGATCTTTGACAGTCGTTACGGGCAGTCGGAAGCTCGAAAATCTGACAACCAGTCATACCTAAGGGTATCGTATTACTCAGTAACTGGGTTCTGGAGGTCAGATAGGCAGTCGCTCCATATAAAATACTGGTATTCAACTGCACCCAGTTAGATTGTAAGCCGACCCCAACAAAGTTGGGAAAAGGCTAGGCAGATGATATGTCGCTTAAACTTGTATAGGTGTTTTAGTTTAACTTAACACCCAGTGCGAGTGTGGTGCTTCTGATCAGACCATACCCTACTTGCTGGAATGTCCTGAGTGCCCGTTCGCCTGCACCTCGGGTAACTTAAATAATGCCACTACCTACTTGGCTAAAACTACTTAAAAAAAAAACGAGGAAGAGTACCATCGACACAAAAAGAAAAGGAACAAGTTTCGTTTTAAATTGCTTTTTCTGTAAGTTAAAGTTTATTTCGGGCAGCACGGGTGATGAGAATGTTGATGTGTTCAACCAGGCACATAAGACACAGTTAAAAAACAAAAGTGCAACGTACTGAAACCCTGGCAATCAAGCGGCTTGTTGAAACAGCGTCCAGCGCGGCAGCGGCCATGACGTTTATATTGAATCTATGTGGCAGCGTAAAAGCGACTTTAATGTGTTATGTTATATTAAACACTGTTAGAACGTGCTCGAGCTTTAGTACATTTCATTATATTTCACACGTTTATACATATCTATATTTATTATAAACTAGCTGAACCGGCAACTTCTTATCGCGTCAGAATCAATAAATATCAATAAATGTTGTGTAAATGAAATTCAGTTTTATATTAAAATAAAATAAATACTCGAGATATCATCAAAAAAGCCGTTCCATAGAAAATGTATGACAAAATGAATTATTTTCATATCTTTTTAAGTGTTTTTGTCCATGTTTTAATAGTTATTCTGCTATTCGGGGCGGAGACAAATTCAACAAATCAAAGATCATAATAATCGGTCCAGCCATTCTTCGGTTATGTGGTGTACCTAACCGGACTTTGTTTTATTTAAATAGATTAGTGTCACTTTTCGTGTCCGTCTGCGTGATCGGATTTGTTCTTCTTAACAGCGCAATAGATTTTAATGAGGTTTTCGCCATGATTTATTTATTTAAACTTTTCGTACAAAAGGTACAAAGGCGAACTTAATGCCTTAGGAATTCTCTACCAGTCAACCAAGGGTGGTGAAGAGATTCATATAAGACTTACATACAGAACGAAAATGGCGAACTTCATCACACGGAATGTTTATGCCAATAATACATTCATATAAAACTTATATACAGAACGAAAATGACGAATTTCACCACATCTTTTATAATGAACCGGGTGGTTAATTATAAAAGATGTGGTGAAATTCGTCTTTTGATCGTGATTAAGCCACATAGACCACACTCGAATTGCGCGTAGTATACCTAAGGGCTAATTAAAGAGACCACAATGAGTTGTGGATGTTTCGCCCTCTTATCTTAAAGAACGTTTCAAGTTCCTTCATGACACACATAATACACAACTGAGGTCGTCGGAAAACCTGAGACTAGACATGCCGATGCATTCCACCTAAATCCACCAGTTTCTATGACAAATCTTTTACTGTTCAAGCAGTACGGTTACGGCCAGTGTCGGTAAGGCGTGCTCAATCTTTGTCCACTTTTAAAATTATGATAAAAAAGCACTTCCTCTCTCTTTAAAAATCTTCATTACATTTTTTGCTCCTGTTTCATGTTTATTATTATGTATATATTTATTTAAATTAGTATTATATACTTTATGTATGTATTTATTTTATTATGTAAATGTTTCCTTCCCCTTTTCAATCCATCCAAAAGTTATCTTTAGAAGATCGCTCCTAGCGATAAGACCGCTCATTGTGTCACCCTTTGTAAAATTTCTATACTTATGTCTGTAATGTCCATAATAAAGAGTATTCTATTCTATTCTATTTTTTTTCGCTTAATGACCTTCTTTGTTCTTTGAGTTTAACATAAAAACATATGTAAGAAAATGTAGCTACCCACGAATTAAAAGATAGTTATTATGTCTCTAGAGGCCCTTAATCATCACCTAACGTTGCAGGCTTTGTAGACGGTAGATGTGTATACCATTTTCTATTTTGTTAGTACTTTTTGATAGGCATACACTGTCCTCCCATAACTGTTAACACTGTAATTGAAAATATTTTAAAAGCCAATTATTTTTAAAACAGTTACCATGGAGTTTCTTGCCGGCTCTTCTCCATAGGAAACGACCACCTAGCTTCTCACGTTTCATCAGTGCCCATGTAAGCTTATGTAAAACTAGCTGTGCCCTGCGGTTTTTATTTTATTTTATTTATTAGAGAAAACAAACAGTGACACATTACATTTTGGAGGAAGAAATACAAAAAGATATGGCCAAATGTGTAACCAACGACATTTTCCACGGAATACACATACAAAAAAATTTTCTTTACAAACTATGCTATTTAAACTAAAACCTACAAACTACAATAATTTAAGTTAACATAAGAAATGTATTCTTAAATAGTAAAACAAAAGTAAATTTAGCAAACAAAGCAAAAAGAAGGCATGCAAATCATAGTTAAAATTAAAATGACTATTGAGTAAGTGTTTTGAGTACAACATTTTTGAATCTGCCAGCAGAAAGAGCAAACATGTCGATATGATGGAATTTTTTGTTGTAATTTTTTGTTTCACCCGCATAAGTCTCGATATCGGGATATTATGGGGTAAAAAGTATTCTATGTGTTAATCCGGGTTATAAACTATCTCTGTGCCAAATTTCATCAAATTGGTCCAAATTTTTGAGCGTGAAGTAGTAACAAACATAGAAACACACACACACACACACACACACACACACACACTCACAAATTTTCGCCTTTATAATATTAGTGTGATAAAATAGGTATTTGATTTTAATTTTGATCTGCGTGTTGTGGTCGGCTTCCAGTCTTACCCTGAATACCGTTATTGCACATGGAGCGACTGCCTAGCTGACCTCTCTATCAGATACTTTCCAAATTAGTTGGCCTTGGCTTTCAAAGTTGGCCTGAAACACAGGTTTTCATAAACCTAGATCAGGCAGGTCGCTACATTACAGTTAGAATTAAATTTAACCTCGCATGTAATTAATGTAAACCTTTATCTTTTACTTAATTCTTGAATAAATTTTATTATTATTATTATTATATTATTATTATTATAAATAATCGTACTATACAACGTGTAACGTTAAGTGGGCAAAACCTGAAAATAGTTTGATCAGAATAACGAGCAGAATTAATTGAACCACTTTTTAATAAGGTCACATTTTTCAAAAAATCTTCATTAAAAACGTTGCCGTGTCTATTTATTAATAGGTCAAGCAAGCCAATTTCAGCGCGGCGCAGCGGCCCGGTGACGACTCCTCCCTCGATAAAGCGTCGTCGCAGACGCAAGAAACGATCAGAATGGCCAGTAAACCTAAAACAGCACATAAAACCTTTACATTTTTTTAATGACTTATTTTCTCTCTGAAATAGGTCAAATGAATTGAAAATCAGTTGGGGTGTCTGAGGTTTTGCGCATTTAACGTTACACGTTGTATAATGGATGGTCACACATCCACGGACCGGTCTCCGAAACTTAAAGATCGACTCGTGTGACTGTTATCATTTAGCCAAGAGGATGTACTTAATGATCGTCAAAAATGCCGACACAAGAAAAAAAAGTTAATAGCATAAAACAGTTTTTTTGGCACCTTGCCAGATAATATGCAACCTTGGTAGGCTTTACAGATTTATGTTCGCGAAGCGTTTTCATACCAATTTCCTATTTTACTTTTGACGTTTTATTTTTGAAAGATAATTGCTTTGAACTTTTTTACCTATTTGTTTGGTTTTACGGTGCAAAATGAGCAGTAGTGGCCCAGTGGAAATGGCCACGAAAAAGATTGCCACTGGTGGGTCACAAGCCTCCTCTCGGTGAGAGGGTGTGGGCTGTAATCCACCACGCGGGCCCAGTGCGGGTTTGGGATCATTCTCACTAGTTCCACCAGCAATTAGTTCCATGGAACTAGTGAGACATTTTTTTCTCAGTAGTTCCATGGTTCTTCTTAGTGGAACAAGTGAAACAAAAGATAATCAACATCATTCTCATTAGACTGAGAAAAAAAGGATCATTCTCACTAGTTCCACCAGCAATTAGTTCCACGGAACTAGTGAGACATTTTTTTCTCAGTAGTTCCATGCACTTTGATAAAGAAATTAATGAAACAAAATTTAATCGAACTCTTCTCACTAGTTCCACCGTAGTTGTTCCATGGAACTAGTGAGTTTTTTTTCCCAGTCTAATGAGAATGATGTTGATTAACTTTTGTTTCACTTGTTCCACTAAGAAGAACCATGGAACTACTGAGAAAAAAAAAGTATCACTAGTTCCATGGAACTAATTGCTGGTGGAACTAGTGAGAATGAACCCGGGTTTGTAGATGTCATATGTCTTCGAATTTTTGGTTCTAGGACATGCCGGTTTCCTCACAAAGTTTTCCTTCACCGTTTTGAGAGCGGTGGTGATGAAATAATTTACACAAAAAGCGACTGTCTGGGTTCGAAGCTACAACCTACGAGGGCTGCCTTTTAAGTTGTGTCGTTTGAAATAAGACGATCTAATAGATTAAATTATTACCGTTTATTGTTTTTCAAAGAATTCTCCGCGATATTTAATACACTTTTGCATGCGTTCGAACCAGTTTTTAAAACATTTACGAGTACATCTCATAAGGCTTAGGCTACTGTAGGCAGCGATTTGCGATGCGACTGGAAGAGCGAAACGAGATAAACATGGTATGGCTACATTATAAGCGAAAATCCGGCGTATGTTTGGCGATGACGTGGCTACAGTACACATGCTACACAACGAATTAGCAAAAGGGATTCATGCGGCGCATCCGTGTCTAATGTAGCCGCTATCATAATAAAGACTCAATTTGAATCGGTCGTTTTCTTAGAATGCGATCAAATCATCCATCACGGTTTACTACACGCATATTTAGTAGCACTATTGAACTAGTCGTGCGAGTGAGAGATTTTCTAATTCGCTTCAATTTCACTGATATGTTTATGTAGCCGATGCCGTGATTACAATAATATTGTTCCGATGGCATAAAGAAATCAAAGGTCGCTAGTAATATTTGATGTACGGTGTACAATATCGGTACAAGGTGCCTTGGAGCCTGTGATACTCGAGTAAAACGCAGTACCTCAGAGCGAGACAATTTTATTAATTTAAACCCGAGCCTTATATACCCTGCCAGGTAACGAAACCATACCGCGATCTAATTCGATCCCAACACCATCTATCGAGCTATGCGGTAGTTTTATTAGCAAAATATTTATTATGTTTGTGGGATAGCGTGGGGATCGATCACACATTTATTATTATTATTACATTGAACATTCCGCCCACCAAAAGGAATATGTTCCTTTTAGTACCGCCCACCATGAACAAACTCAGCAACTACAAGAACAATGGACTGTATTATCATTAAAAATACTGAATTGTGGACGGCTTCATTAACTGTGATTGCAATACGATTGACAGATATGGTTCCGATCAAAACATGACAAATACAACAAATTTTATCTACTTGACAAGGTAGAATAACAACATACAAGTAAAACATTTTCAAAGCGCTATTGAGTTCGTTTCAACTCCATCAAAACACAAAGTAATAAGCTTAATGATACGCAAAATATAACACGGTATTTAAAACAATAATGCAACATAAGAAAAACATACTAAAACAAACAAATCTTAGCACAAAATAAATGCTTACAATTTCAACAACATGTAACTCATTCAGTGACAGGAAGGGAACACAGTTTTGAAATTGGACGTTTAATCGTAGTGCCCTTACAACGAATAGTGACAACGCGCGTCAAGCTATCTTTACCCGGATGCAGCTGTATAATTCTACCATATAACCATTTAGCTGGAGGTAAGTGATCTTCTTTTATTAATACTAAATCATCTATTTTATAATCAGGGTTACGAACATTCCATTTGTGTCTTTGGAAGAAATGTGTTAAATATTCCTGTTTCCATCTACGCCAGAAGTGCTGCACCATGCGTTGTACTAATTGCCATCTGCGTAAAGTACTAACCGTGGCATACTCATAATTATAGTCGGGTACCACTACCAATGGATGGCCCACTAAAAAATGGCCAGGAGTTAAAGGTACAGGATCCTCTGGATCGCTACTACCTTGAGACAAGGGCCTAGAGTTTAGGCATGCCTCAATTTGTGAAAGAACTGTGGACAGCTCTTCGAACGTCAAAGTGGAGTCACCTACGACGCGCTTCAGATGATGTTTTACGCCTTTAACTCCTGCTTCCCACAATCCACCAAAATTTGGAGCGTGGGGAGGAATAAAGTGCCATTCGGTGTGAGAGTTTGCAAGAGCAGCTGCAATGTCTTTAAACATTGAACTCTCTCGGTTAAAAAGTATCTGTAACTCCTTGGCAGCGCCCACGAAATTGGTGCCATTATCGCTCCAGATATGACGACAATGACCACGTCTAGAAACGAACCGTTTGAACGCTGCCAGAAAACCCTCAGTTGTTAAGTCTGAAACAGCCTCAATGTGCACTGCACGCGTGGCCATACACACGAATAAACAGATGTATCCCTTATAAGACCGCTGTCCACGACCCTTAGAGACCCTCATATTAATGGGGCCCGCATAATCGACACCGGAGTTATGGAACGGTTTACTTGGGGTCACTCTGCAAGCTGGAAGCTCTCCCATCAACTGTTGTTTTGTGGTCGCAGCATATCGAATACAAGGAACACAACGACGTATATGAGCTCGTACAATATTTTTTACCCGACTGATCCAGTACTTGGTGCGTATAAAATTGAGTACCAGTTGCTGTCCTCCATGAAAAGTCTTTTCATGAGCATCGGCTACAATTAACTTGGCCAAACTTGAATCATGAGGAATAACAACTGGGTGCTTTGTATCATCAAGAAGTTGAGAATAGCGCAGTCTTCCCCCAACGCGCAATATCTCACACTTATCAATAAACACATTTAATTTATATAATGGACTCGTTTTGTCTAATGACACTTTATTTTTTAGGGCTATAAATTCTGCATGAAACCTTTGCTGTTGGCTTTGCCTGATACATATATCTAAGGCTTCACGAATTTCCGAAGCTGACAGGTATGCTGTAAACTTAATGTTTGCTTTACGAGCTCTTGTTGACTACAAAAACCTCTTGCAGTACCCAACAACCCTCACTAAACGTGTAAGTGATGAATACCTAGATCCCCACATGGCTTCAAAATCAGACACAAGGTTGGCAGTGTAAACCTTAACAGGTTTCTTCTCCTCATTAGTGCGTATTGCGTTAGGTCTAGTATATTCTATGTGATCATTTCTTAACCAACCTGGTCCTCGTTTCCATAGGTCATCATTAAGTAGAACAGCTGAAGAAACTCCACGAGAAGCGATATCCGCTGGATTGTCTATGGATTTAACATAAGCCCATTGTGTATTGTCTAGCAAACTAAGGATCTCTGAAGTGCGGTTGGCAACGTAAGTTTTCCAACGACTTGGATGATCATTTAACCAGGCCAAAACCACAGACGAATCTGTCCAAGCATGGATATTGGCCTTTGGAATGTTCATTACCTCAGCTATTTCGATTAATAGTTTTGCTACTAAAACAGAACCACACAATTCCAGCCGTGGAATGGATATCTGCTTGATAGGAGCTACCTTTGTTTTTGAGGTTATGAGGTGTGAGTGTATTTGCCCATTAGCATCGATAATGCGACAATACACCACAGCCGCATAAGCTATGTTTGACGCATCGCTAAATCCATGTAGCTCTATCGTAATGTCTTCTTCCCTTTTGCCTATCCATCTGGGAATGTGAAAATCCACCAGTTTCTCTAATTCTGATCTGTAATATCTCCACTCTTGTGAGAGATCTGGTGGTAGTTCATCATCCCAGCCTATACCACTAATCCATAGCTTTTGTATGAAGACTTTCGAGATTATAATGCACGGCGCTATCCATCCTAACGGATCATAAAGCCGTGATATTTCTGATATGACCGTTCTTTTTGTTTCAGTTGCAGCAGGAGGTGACATCTTCACAGAATAATCAAATTCGTCAGTGTTCCGGTTCCAGGTAAGTCCCAATATCTTAGTTACCCTATCAGTTTTAATTTCCAAATCTCTGCCAGAGTTTTCTTTTAAAGTTTCCAATAAACACATCCTATTGCTTGTCCATTTTTGCAATTGAAATCCTGCTTTCTCTAATAAACTATTCATTTCACTATAAATTCTTTCTACTTCTGTTTCAGATTGGCAGCCAGTCATCAGATCATCCATATAGAAGTCTGTCTTCACCCGTTCAGCAGCCAATGGATACATATTACCTTCATCGCATGCAACTTGATGCAATGACTTGACAGCCAAATAAGGGGCGCATGGCGTGCCAAAGGTGACAGTCAGAAGTCGGAAGTCCTCTATCTCTTGGTTAGGATCCTCTCTCCAGACAATTCTTTGGAAATCCGCATCCGACCGCGCTACTTTGATTTGGCGATACATTTTTACTATATCTGCTGCCAGACAGACCGGATGCTGTCGCCATCTCATGACAATATGTCTCAAATCTGCTTGAAGAGTGGGTCCTACCATTAAGGTGTCATTTAAGGAAACCCCATTTGTTCCCTTACATGACGCGTCATAAACCACTCTTACCTTGGTAGTCAGTTTATCTTGTCTGACCACTGCGTGATGGGGCAAATAAACCGCATCACTTTTATTTCTTTCAGACTCGTCAGTGATTTTCTCCAAATGGCCCAGCAATAAATACTCCTTTATCACATCAGTATACTGTGGTTTTAATTCATGATCCTTATCCAACTTCCTTTCTAAACCTAGCAATCTTTTTACAGCTATATTTTTAGAATGACCGTATTTACAAGGGGGATCTTCTGAACGAAAAGGTAATTTTACGACATAGCGTCCATCTTTATCTCTTTTCGTCGTATTTGCGTAAAACTCCTCGCAAGCCTGTTCTTCAGGTGTAAGAAGCTTTTTCGTTAAAGCAGGCTCAGAATCTAGTTCCCATAAACGTTTTAACATTTCGTTCTCTTCAATTTGAGTGTACATTGCGATCACAGTATTATGGGAATCCAGAGACCTATCTGCTTTACTAACATGGCCAGACACAATCCAACCTAAATGCGTGTCTTGCGCGACCGGAGAGCCCGCGGGGCTCTTGATCAGACCTTCCTTTAAAATACGGCAATATGTTTCAGCTCCTAACAAAATGTCGATTTTATTAGGGCAGTTGAACTTTGGGTCGGCTAGATGTATACTGTGAATTTCTGGCCAATTCTCGAGTTCAAAGTTTGTATCTGGCATAACTGAGGTCAGTGAGCTTAATACATGCGCAGTTACTTTTAGCGTAAAAGAGGGATCATGCAACGATTGTATATTAATATTAACCACATGTCTAGAGACGATACCGCCATGACCACCTCCTATACCGGCAATAGTAGTCTTCGAGACTACTCTTTTTAAACGAAGCAATTGCGCTGCTGCCTCAGTTATAAAAGATGCTTGTGATCCTTGATCTAACAAAGCTCTCACAATTTGAGAGGACCCATTTTGTGATTCGGCCTTTACTAGAGCCGTGGCTAACAAGACTTGACCCTGTGCTTGTCCATTCACAAAATGAGTTGCTATATTTGCACTGACATCATGTACTGGCTCTGAAGTACCTTCCTGTGGGGTTGCAGGCACAATTGGCGTAGTAGCCCCACTGGCTCCACTAAGGTTCTTAGGATGCAACAACGTATGATGCTTCCGCTGACATATACGGCATTTTGAAAGAACACGGCAAACTTTGGAAGTGTGGTGACTGCCCAAACAATTAAAACAGACACCCAAAGATTTTGAAATGACACGACGTTCGTCAATATCTAGTTGACAAAACTTCTTACAATTGATGAGCTTGTGACTTTCAGAACAATGTGGACATGAAACATTAATTGCACCATGCATTACTTTAGCGTGAGATGTAGAATTATTATCAGCTTTTGATTTATGTTTAGGTTCAACACATTCTAGGGCACGAAAACGCGTCTCTAAAAACTCGCAGAACTGTTTAAAGGAGGGTAGATCATCGGATGATTTACTAACATGCAGTTCCCACTGCTTCCTAGATTCTACGTCCAACTTCAAGCTTACAACATAAACGACAATAACGTCCCACGAACTAACATCAATCCCAATATTGGCAAGTTCATGCAAACAATCACTTGTAACATCAAGCAAATCTTTAAGTGCCTTCGATGATTCAATTCCAATATGACGTTGGCCAAATAGTCGGTTTAATATACAAGTTGACATAAATTTCTTATTATTGAACCTATGTTCTAACATTTCCCAACATTTTTTATAATTAACATCAGTTATAGGAACATGTCTTATAAGCTGTTCTGCTTCACCTGACAGCTGAGTTTTTAAATAGTGGAGACGTTGTACGTCATCAAGTCTTTTGTTATTGTGGACTAAGGATATGAACAAATCTCGAAACGACGACCACTCTGTATATTTTCCACTAAAAGTAGGTAAAACTATTTTTGGCAATCTACCCACACTGTCAGATGAACCATCACAAACTTCTTTATTGGAACTATTAATTTTTAATTGAGACAGGGCATTTTTTAATTCAACCTTATACATTAAGTATGTTTCATAAACCTTTTCATAAATATCTTCCTGAAGGTATTCATACAATTCTTCACCTTCACATTCGCCTATTATTCCTTCGTATTTTTCATTAAAATTCCTGAATTGGTTCTCCAACATCTCTAGACGTGTGTCCACATAATTGTAATTTATCCTATCTTTCGGGGACTTTTTGAAGTTTACCAAGCCCTTCTCAATCTGTCCTTTGACATCCTTCAACTTTCTCAATTCCTTTTCCATGTTTTTCAACAGTATTTTTCTAAGTGTCAATAAGTGGGATTTTTCTAAGTCCAGTGAAGAGTAAATTTTCTAAGTGCCGCCAAGTGTAATTTTTCTAAGTGTTTTGAAACTATGTAGTAAAATCGCTTCAAAATCGGGCATAGATTCGAAGTCTGGTCGTTTTTTCCGAAACTATTCTAAGTCCCTGATGCCTTCATGCAAAGACTAAGTTCCCTAACTTCGCAATTAACACTTAAATGTACTCACAGTTTTTGTCCACTTGTGCACTTCACTACTCACGTGATCCTGATCCCATCTAGCTTCAAGTCCAATAATTCCACAACTGTTCACCGACTACTAGCGCCACCACGTATCAAGTAGCGTAACTAATCCTTGTTTCTTGTGTTCTTCCAAAAACGCCCTTCGGCTCGAATGGACCATGTACAATATCGGTACAAGGTGCCTTGGAGCCTGTGATACTCGAGTAAAACGCAGTACCTCAGAGCGAGACAATTTTATTAATTTAAACCCGAGCCTTATATACCCTGCCAGGTAACGAAACCATACCGCGATCTAATTCGATCCCAACACCATCTATCGAGCTATGCGGTAGTTTTATTAGCAAAATATTTATTATGTTTGTGGGATAGCGTGGGGATCGATCACACATTTATTATTATTATTACATTGAACATACGGTGTAGCCATATACGTGAGCATTCATTTATTTGTTTTAATCGCTCATGTGTCGCAGTTCGCGTCGCAGCCTAATGTAGCCTCAGCCTAAAACCGTTAGGTAAGACGATTGACTAGCTCTGACCGACTGTCTTTCTAACGTTCTCCGAAAAGTAGGAGGTTATCAATTCGGTTGTTAATATATTTACCTATATATATTTTTTAAATGTATTTTCGAACATAACTGCGTCATATATGGACGGATTTGCAAAATTCTTTTTTTTTTTTTTCGATAGAGGTTTATTCTGAAATGGTCCCATTTAAATTTCGTAAAGACCGGGTGATGAGTTTCGGAGACGGACAACGGAACTCTTCAATAAATACCAGTAAAACATCCGCGATTGCTGCTACCGTATATGTAGGTATGCATTGTTTACACAATTGCACAACATAACATCACGTCTGTACCCTATAAACGCAGATGCAGCTTACTGTTACTGATATTTACATAGCAAGTAGTGTTATATGAATTTGCTTGGGGTAAAAATAACCGACTTCCAAAAAAACACTACAAAGTGAAAAATAACTTTAATTTCGGAAGTCGGTGTCAAAAAACGAAAATGCAAAACCAACGACACCGACAAGTTATTTTTCACTTTGTAGTGTTTTTTGGAAGTCGGTTGTTATTTTTATAAAAAAGTTTTTGTTTGGCTAATCTCTAGAACAACCAGTCCGATATGAAAAATGATAGCCCTGCCGGTCAATTCTGTAAAAATCTCACCGTGAAATTATAAGTGAAGTGAGCACTTAATAGTGTTAATCCCTAGCGAATGACAGCTCACTCCACGCTCACTTCACCCAAGCTTTCACGGTGAGATGGTTACAGAATCGCACGGCAGTTCTCGAGAAAGGTTATAGGCTATAACCCCACACTATGCTCCTTAGGAACCGAGCAAAAAGGAAAAATCAGTCAGAAAAGACACTGATTGAAAACGAAATAATAGCGTGGGCGAAAAAAATGTGACTGTTGTTTAAGTATACGGTGGTTACGACTTCCATGCGAATGAAGTCGCAGACAGCAGCTTGTTATTAATATAGATTAAAATTATGATACCAACATAGGTACAGACGCCAGCACATCAAGCTTTTAAATTAAACTATAAAATTTTCCCAATCAACTTTGAACCTTATGCTTTAGAAATCAAATCAAATCAAATCAAATGTCATTTATTCAAACTAGGCTGAGAATCAGCACTTATCGAACGTCCAAAATTACAAAAGACAGTCCCCCAAAACGCCCGCCTTTCACCACTTCCTAGTGCTTTCTTTAACCCTAGAAAGATAATCATATAGCAACTAGCGTAAAAGATAATCATACGTCTATCAGATGTACCTTAGTTAAATAAGATTTTTTAGTAAGCCTAAGGAAGTATTATCATGCCTTATAGGTTGAAATAATTGTTTAAATAAAAATAATAATAAAAAAACTAATAATAAAAATAAAAAAATAAACTACAACGAAATTTAATTTCACGATACGTCTTGCGCATGTAGATTATCTTTCTAGGGTTAAATAAAGTTGAAAATCTATTAAAGAAATTTGACAGACTGTAGTAGCTTGATGTGCTGGCGTCTGTACATACCAATATCGACATTAAAATTCTAATTTAGCTAAGTGTGCTCCTGCACACAGATTACCAACATCCGTGACCCAACCATGATAAGCAAGGTCTTTCATTCAAGGCCAACCATTATTATAAACTTTCCTGCCTACAACATAAATCTATTGTGTTTAACTGCCTCGTTGCTTTGCGGTTGCAAGCGCGACTGCTGAGCGTGGGGTCCTGGGTTCGACTCCCAGGTCGGACAAAGTATTACTGGGTTTTCCATTAGGAATTTCTTAGTAACTGTCCGGAGTTTGGAAGTTGGCGGTTTAATACCCCCGTGTCTCGGAAAGCACGTAAAGCCGTTAGTCCTGCGTCTGATCTCTCCCCGGTCGTGTCGGATTGCCGTCCCATCGGACTATGAGAGTAAAGGAACAGAAAATGCACCTGTGTTTACGCACATACTTGTGCACTACCATATCTCATGCGTACCTGGCTAAACTTTATTGAAATCGATCGGGAGGCTATTAAATACTGTTTCCAAAGAGTTATAACAGAAGAAGCTCTTTAGAGCTTTATATTGCCGTCATCAATCGCTCCTAGGGTCGAGATTAAGGCAATATCGTTCAAAGCCTTTCTAATAAAATCTAGAAAGAAACTATGTTTTTCCCTACATAGTACAGTCAATAAAGGATTTGTAGAGTGCGTGAGCCGGGACATAAACAATTCCTTCAGAAACTTGTTCAGGGTGCTTAGGAAGTGAACATACTAATATATCTCGTTGTTCCCCAACCATGTTGGGGTCGGTTTCCAGTCTAACCGGATGCAATACCAGTATTTTACGTGGATTGCCTATCTATCTGACCTCTACAAACAGTTACTGGGTAATACGATACCCCTTGGTAAGACTGGTTGTCAGTCTTTCGGGCTTCTGACGACTCGTAACGACTGTCAATGATCCACGAATGACAGCCGGGACCATCGATCGACCCGTGCAGCTGTTATTACTATACAACTATATACAAGCGCCTTACTATCTATACAACTATGTATAACTAGGCATAACTGAAACCTCCACCTAGGTGATTCCATTTTCTTATTCGTAACTAGGTATTAGGTACCTATGTTCTCTGGTTATGATATAAGTCCATAGGAACAAAGCTGCGGGCACAGCTTGTTTTTTTTTTTAATAAAAACAAAACAGCTTTCTGAGTAGGTAACAGTGTATTCTCGCTCTTAATTCCCAGTTTCATTAACACTGCTCGCTATTAGGTTTTCAACGTTTGCCACTGAGCCGAGCGTTGAAAATCCAACACGCTTATATATCGTCTGGTGTTAAAATAAAAGGCATAAAACTTTATCCCTCAAAGGGTGGAATATTCATGCCCGTTTTTTTAGCAAAAACCGACGTTCCACCACTTGCATCACTTTTTTTTGTTCCGTTTTGGATAATCCTTATGAATGTCCGCCGCCCTGGGGTAGGCGGAGGGGTCTGTCAGACTCTTAGTGGCTAAAAACCACCCCGGTGTTCCCTTCCCACACATGGACCGGTGATCATGGGAACTTGTACGGCGCCTTCCACGATCCCCGGCTACCACTTACGTCACTAACTCAACCATTTATCTGTCCACAGGGGCCTTCCTGATCCCGTTCCTCATAATGTTAATACTGGAGGGCATCCCCCTCTTCCTGATCGAGATGGCCATCGGACAGAAGATGCGTCTCGGCTCCCTGGGAGTCTGGAACACCATACATCCCTGGCTTGGTGGCATCGGGATCTCAAGCTGTATGGTGACGCTGTTTGTGGCGCTGTACTACAACGTTATCATTACTTGGGTCTTCTTCTACCTTTTTAACAGTATTCGGGTAAGTGTTTAGTATTTTTCCCTTCATTTATAAAGGAGTCTGCCGAAAACTGCCCTCAACATCAACACAGAGATTGTGTGTTCGAGCCTTCCCAGTTCCGTTCAGTTCAGTGGAAATTATTTCCACTTTCCCTTCTGAACTCACAAGGAAGGTATCCCGACGTGTCACCTCCGATTTTTTTGTGGCTGATAAATGTTATTCTCCATCAAAGTTTAAGAGACACGTATTTTTTTTTTTGCCAGCGCGCCTTTTTTGTGGGTGAAATAGCCCTCTAAACATTACCACCTTAACATTATCACCTCAGGTGGTAATGTTTAGGGATATACCTTGGATACCTTCCTCGTCAGTAAGGGAAGGAAGGGGGTGAAGTGCAGGAGGTAACAACGAGTGCGATAGGGAGCGTTGAGAAATGTATGAATGATACAAAGTAGTCCATACGGGCTGAGCACAGCTTAGCTCAGTCTGAAAGTGACAAATGAAGTGAAATTTCCGCAAAGATTGCAATACACCATTCGATAGAGCTTATTTAGATCTACTTTCTAACGTTATCGTTAGAAAACAATGCTATGGCAATTTATTACTGTGATAATATTAAGTCAAAAGTTGGAGGGGCTCGCGGCTAAATAAACAAAAGGAACGAAGGTCAAGTTATGCTTGCTGCGGTCTTTTCGAGTTCCAGTCTTACCTAGGGGTATCGTATTACCCAGTAACTGGGTTGTGGAGGTCTGATAGGCAGTCGCTCCATGTAAAATACTGGTATTCAGGTGCATCCGGTTAGACTGGAAGCCGACAACATAGTTGGGAAAAGGCTAGGCAGATGATGGTCTTTTCGTGTATTTATGTGACCACACATTGCATATCAAGGAAGAGCCCTCCATGCTTCCGAGAGCACGTTAACTCATTCAGTGCCACCAACGCACCAGTCGCGTTTTTTGTAAATTTACTCAAATTGGTAGACTTTTTTTTATTAACAGCCGCACGGGGCAATCGAAGGCCGGATTGTTAGTTGTATAAATGGCCGAGGGCCGAAAAACTGTTTTTCCCATAGACTTCAATGTAACTTTGGAGGCTATTTTGACAATGTTCCCATCTACTTAGAACAATAGTTATTTTTGCATTCGAGTCAGTATACCCCCTAGTTTACTTCACCGCGAGGTGGCGCTTGTGCGGTAAGGGGCATTATCCTACGCAAACTCGGCAGACTCCTTTGCTTAAAGTTAAATAATGATAAGCGACTGTTAAACCGTATACTTTTGACGTTTAAGCTTCTCTTAGCTTTAATCAACGTTTTTAAATATATTACAAGTCGGTTAGGGTTAAAGGGGACACCAAATGAAAAGCCGTTCTAAGGATTTCAATAGCACGTTTATTGTCCTTTTATATATACAACGTGTAACGTTAAATGCGCAAAACCTCAGACACCCCAACTGATTTTTAATTCAGTTGACCTATTTCAGAGTGAAAATACTTAAGTCATTACAGTAAAAAAATTGTAAAGGTTTTATGTGCTGTTTTAGTTTTACTGGCCATTCTGATCGTTTCTTGCGTCTGCGACGACGCTTTACCGAGGGAGGAGTCGTCACCGGGCCGCTGCGCCGCGCTGATATTGGATTGCTTGACCTATTAATAAATAGACACGGCAACGTTTTTAATGAAGATTTTTTGAAAAATGTGACCTATATTAAAAAGTGGTTCAATTAATTCTGCTCGTTATTCTGATCAAACTATTTTCAGGTTTTGCGCATTTAACGTTACACGTTGTATATATTGGAAGGTGTTGTATTTACAGACCTAATAACGCAGCGCATAACTTACTTGATTCTAACATACCTATACGCGCTAAAACACAAAATCACTTAGTGGCTACTTCAGCAGGACTACATCACAACAGAAAATCGACTGACATACATCTCTTAAACTCACAAATACTTAATATCTCCCCTACCATCACATCATATACTATCACATACACCACAATCAACACCAAACACACACACACACCCACCCAAAAACACGCAACCGATTCATACCTCCGTAGTTTTAGTTTTTAACCGACTTCAAAAAGGAGGAGGTTCAATCAATATATATGAGGAGGTAACATGCAAACAGGCTTAAGTCACAATAATATAAATTTTCAGAATACTGAAAAAATCTGTAGAGAAACAGAATCTCTATAGATTTTTTCAGTAGTCTGAAAATTTACATTATTGTGACTTAAGCCTGTTTGCATGTTACCCCCTCATATAAATATATTTTTATGTGTGTTCGGGCATAACTCCGTCATATATGGACGGATTTGCAAAATTATTTTTTTAGTTCGATAGAGGTTTATTCCGAAATGGTCCCATTTAAATTTCGTAAAGATCTGGTGATGAGTTTCGGAGACAGACAACGGAACTCTTCAATAAATACACGTAAAACAACCGCGATTGCTGCTATCGCATATGTATGCATTGTTTACGCAATCGATGGCAATTCCCTCATTTTTGAATAGATAAGGTATGTATGCCTCAGGGGTAGTCCCATATTAATTAAAATGTTATTAACTTTACTTGGGTAGTTTTTGAGTTAGCTTCAATAATACGATTTTTTTCCACTTAGTTTATATTGATGATGTTTTAATAGCTTCTTGTCACTGATATTTCATAGCAAATAGTGTTATATGAATTTCTGTAGGGTATAAATAAAAAGTGAAGATTAAAAACTTTTTTATAAAAAAAAAACAACCGACTACCAAAAAAAAATCCAAAGTGAAAAATAACTTTAATTTTGGAAGTTGGTGTCATTGGTTCCGCATTTTCATTTTTTGACACCGACTTCCGTAATTAAAGTTATTTTTCACTTTGTAGTGTTTTTTTGGAAGTAGGTTGTTTGTTTATAAAAAAGTTTTTTTTAATTTTTTTATTAGTATTTATTTAGGTACCACATCGTCGCTGGTTTCACTTGTTGTAGTCATTTAATAAATATAATAATTTAGTCCAACATAATCACTGAACCTTATCTCGTAAGATACAGGCCAGACCTAGTTTAAGGGATAGAGTTTATAATTATTGTACTGCTATGTTAAACTTATGTTAAATTATGTCAACTGAATGTATGCAGTGCAATGAGATTTGTCTTTTATCAATAGACTTTATTTTGTTTATGATAAAGTTCCTTATCGCATGTTATACAGTAGAGCGTCGATTATCCGAACTAATTGGGGGACTTGGGTGTTCGGAAAATCGGTATTTTCGGATAATCGAACTACCTATATGTATAATGATTCAGCCATACATATTTACGTACAGGTTAATGAAAACCATATTTACATTTACATAACAAATCGACAAGTCGTGACAAGTGACTGCCGCAAGAACTGTAGCGCGGGAGGCGGGAGAGGCACGCGTGTCGGGCGGGCGTAGTAATTCGGATCAGCGGTCGTTCGGTTGAGCGACGTTTGGATAAATCGACGCTTCACTGTACTCTGCACACTTGACGAATGAGAGCTAGACTGAAAGAAAATGTTAAATTTTGACCGTCACAACACTTTTTATTTCATTTGTCACTCTCAAAAGTTGTTAATTTATTTAATTACACATACTTACATACAAATTCACGCCTTACTCCCATGGGGATAGGCAGAAACTATAGAACGCCACCTGACCTGCTACGACGATGTTACATACTACTTTTGCTTCGTTTACGTTTACATATCTTCAGTGCTATTCTGTGAAAATCTGACCGTGAGAACTTAGGTGAAATGAGCAGGAAGTGAGCTCTGTCATTCCCTAATGGTAGGGATTAACACTATTAAGTGCTGACTTCAGTTATGATTTCACGGTGAGATTTTTACAGAATCGACCGACTGGTCATACACGCACGCCGGCTGCGAGTACCTACTACGCACCTGAACTTTCTTAAGAACATCTCCAATATGATTACTATATGTTTAATACATAATATACAGCGAAAGAAACCTCGTCCCAATCGGACGTCCCACGACATCTCTCGAATTTTTTTTTATAAACTTGCAAAGAATTAGTACTTACTCAAGAAAGTTCATAATTAATGAAATCTCAGATGAAAAGCGAACTATCGGTATAGTTTTTTGATATACGAAAGCAAACAGATTCAAGGCTATGTTTTGTAAAGAGAGAGCGAATCAAAACAACGTTGACCTTGCACTACATAGCTCTATAGCGGCTAGATTCCCAGGACCTCAGGTATAAACGCGGACGAGGCTGTACTGCGCATGTCACAGCGGACGCATCCAATCACAACACCGAGATTTATGACTCACATAAATACACATAGCATCTTTTATCATTCCACTCATTGATCAATAACTGCAGTCTTGTTCCGCTCGTTGAGTGATTGACACTCCAAACCGCGATAATGTATCCGAAACCTATAAAAGATTCGAGAAGAGCCGACCGGACAAGGGTAAGGCCCAGAATGAATAATGGGTGCTGGTGCAGCGAAGAAACTATTTATGAGATGCCAGAGATCCTGTACGAAGATGGATACGAGATCCCAGACACGCAAGAAGGGAGAGACGACCCAGAGAATTTTGATGTAAAAACAGGTTTGATCGTAGAGGTTCTGCAGGAAGAGGAAAATAAGATCCCAGAGAATATGCAAGAACTGAGAATCGTCGAGATGCAAGAAGAAATCCTACAGAAACGACTAACTGTTGGCGCGATATTATTCAAATTCATAACTAGTTGCCAGTTCCTTGCTGCGATCTTTTTTTGTCTTCTAAATCGTAAGCAAAAAGAATATTGGAGGAATATAGTAAGTGATTTCCTACTTAGTTTAATCAAATTCAATTTTAGTTGCCATTTTTTTCTTGGTTTTCTTGTATGTTCAGATCTGATTTGTTGCTTGTTGACCGTTAGCATCTGGCATACCTACTGCCATACCATATCAGACTACGTATGATATGGCCGGACCAGCTGGATATTGTTGTTTTTGTTGTTTATTGTTTATTTGTTATTGTTGTTTATAATTTTCTAATTTATAACTGTTTTTGCAATTCCAATTTAACTGATGTCAATGAATTCTATTGTATTTTAATTTAACTTAAGTCTGACATTTCAAAGTAATATTTTATATTTTAATGTTATTCAATGAAATTATCAATTTTATTTTATTTAATTTAATTTATATCATCTAATTTTTTTTTTTATTATTGGTTATATAAGTGCTGCGCACACATATAAGTGACGAATTTACCGCAAACCTTTGAATTATAGCACAATTAATGTAATGATTTAGTTAATACATAAGTCGTTGGTGTGTCAATAAATAAATAGGTTCCGTCAAAACTGGAAGGAAGACGCGCCGGCTTGCGTAAGATTAGGAGTGGTGGCAGCCTTTACCCAGGAGAGGGACAGGCTAGGCAAATAAGAAATATGATATTTGATGGAAATATAGTACATTGTTCACCGAGAGGAGAAAGTGACCGATCACCGTGGAGGGTGCGAGATCGGGAATCGCACTTTCTCTCGAGTGATATATAGTGCTTTATACTACACCTACGAGGAAAATAAAAAACGAAATCTTTATTTTACTTTCTACGAAAACTGAATCCTCAAACAACACACAAATTGGAAATGGCGCCAATGGCGTCTGCAATTTTCACATGTTCTTTTTTCAAATTGTTTATCCTGCCGCCGCAGGGTCGCACTGCCAGCCCGACACCATCCAACACACAGCTAGTGGCCAGTGTCATTTTGCGAACTTGGAGATAAAAACTCACTGTAAAAACTTTTTGGCTTTTGATATTTAGGTTACCGGCGCATAGTCTTACCCAAAATTAAAAAAGAAAAACCACGTAAGAAATGGATTTTCATACACTTTTCTCTCCCGCTCAGATGCGTTTTCTCCCCGCATATTTGTTCGATATGCAATGACGTACTTTCTACCGTAAATTTGATAAAGTATCAAGGTACTTTCCAAGCAGGTGTAGTATAAAAACTATTTCATGAAAATATGACAATTTGCAGCAAACATAATTAAAAAACAGCGCCGCAATTTGCAAAAAAACTTGAGTTTTGCGGACTACATGAAGAAATCTTCCTGAGGCGAATTTTAAAGGGCCACGCGGGGACACCTTAGTGAAGGACATACACCGTTTTTACATAACATAATCCCCCATAATAATAGTCTTCCCATTGCTGGGACACAGGCTTCCTCTCTGTGTGGACGATTGGGCCGTAATACACCATGCGGGCTCAGTGCGGTTTGGCAGATGTCACATATGTCTTCGAATTTTTGTTTGTAGGTACAGACGCCAGCACTGCACATCAAGCTACCCGAAACTGTAAGAATTTCCCAATCAACTTTGAACCTTATGGTTTAGCGATAAAGTTGAAAATCTATTAAAGAAATCTGACAGATTGTAGTAGCTTGATGTGCTGGCGTCTGTACATGTACAACTCGTAAATCGCGACAGTTACCTAATGGTAACTGTATACGGTGAGATCAGTGGTGGTCACCACTGATCTCACCGTATTTATTTACCAATAATGTCCCGGTATATGTGCTTCTACACCTTTTCTAATTACATTTTATTCATCTCACCATGTAACGTAAACGCACCCATTACCGCCAGTTTAAGCGGAGTTCAGATTGATATCCAAAAAATAAGCACATTCTTAATATGTGGCTTCAATAAAAATAATTTTTCAAGTACTGAAATTATCGATTTTTTTAGTTATGTATAAGAACAGATAATCAAAGAATTACTTAAAACATTAAAAATTAAATAAAAGGAAAAAGGGTCATGCCCCTATTACCGACTCAAAATATCGGGTGTGTGCCTAATACCGTTTATGTGACACCTAATACCGACCACTAAATAAATGGAACCGTTAAAGTTAAATAAAAATGCTCGTGTATATTAAACTGTTTATATAAATGCTCCAACACAGTACAGAATGCTATCAACACATAACAATTATATGTATTCTTATAATAGTATATTCTTAACAGCATTAAATCAATAAAAAATATCATGTTTATACGAATTATGTATAACAAATTACCAAAGGCCAGCATTGATTATAACTACTATAATATATAACCATTGGGGGCATTTGGTATTATACAAGAGTAAATGGCATTATAGAATCTTAGTAAAAATGTAACATAGTCATATAAAATTACAATAACATTTATGAGGCGGTTTACCGTCTACTAGCCCCGCTAATTGAAAAAGTATCATAACTCGTAAATAGAATAAAAAATACAAAATGTGATCTATTAAAACTGTAGAAAAGGCATTTGACTGTAAACCGCCTCTTAAGTTTAGTAGTCATGACAAATCAAAAATCAAATCTTGGATTAAGATTGACAAATGAAACAAATTAATAAAATTATTCATGTGAAATTTTTTTTATAAAAAATAGCATCAAATTTAAGATTAACTGTGATCTCAGCATTCACTACAAAATGTTATCAAAACTTAACGTTATTATACAAGGTGTAACTTAAATAACGCACAACCTCTTAAGGGGTCATTGTACTCATCATTATGAACAACTTTTACTATGGGACCAAACCGGAAATCGCGAAAAATAAATCAGCTGTTCCCTACATTTTGACGAGTTATGCGAACATAAATGTAGGGAACAGCTGATTTTTTTTTTCGCGATTTCAGGTTTGGTCCCATATTAAAAGTTTTTCATAATGATGAGTACAATGATCCCTTAAGAGGTTGTGCGTTATTTAAGTTACACCTTGTATATTCTTAACAGCCTTCAATAAGTCTTAAAAAATATACTACTTAATATGAATTATTTTTAACCTAAAGTGCAATATTAGTATATTATTTTACAAAATGTAGTATAGAAATATAAAATTAGAATGAAATCTTAATTCTAGCAGTCATGTCAAATCAAAATCAAATATTATAATATAAAACAAATTAAGAAAATTAACCTATGGCAAAAAAAAAATAAGATTAAAAAATAGATTCATCTGACTCTGAATCAAATCCACAATCATATCTCGGCCGCATAATGATCTTTGCTGGACGGTTTATTTCACAATCATCTGATATATAAACGGATAGCAAATAGTAATTGAAATTACCATATGACTTCCACATATAAATGTTAGCTAAGTATTACTATAATATAATAAAGCTTATGTTATTTTAAATCTGTATGTTTATTATGGAATACTATAATGTCTATTTAACTTTATGTTTACTTGAAAATAAATACCAAATAAAAAAACATGTAGTATGGGGTCCGTCGTAAATGTACAGACGCCAGCACATCAAGCTACTACAATCTGTCAGATTTCTTTAATAGATTTTCAACTTTAGCGCTAAAGCATAAGGTTCAAAGTTGATTGGGAAAATCTGACAGTTTCGGGTAGCTTGATGTGCTGGCGTCTGTACATACAAGTAGATCGGTAATAGGTTTTCTTAAAGGAAATCGTAATAACCTATTACCGACCCAAGGGAATGTGTATGAATTGTGTAAATACATGTGATTTTTGTACATGTATATGATTTTAAGTGATGCAGTTGCTAAAAATATTTAAAAATAATGATATTTCAACTATAAAAATACGCTATTTAAAAATTATACCTCCTTTATTCATCAAAATATTTACATAAGAACTAAGTTAGTGTATACGGCTACTAAAGCTCTTGAATATATGGCGTTAATAGCTCAAATATAAGTTAACATACTAAGGAACTCAGTTAGTATAGCCTCCTGCCTATTAATTTATGCATTTTAACAAAAATCATGGCACACAAAAGATACGACAAGTACTTATCAGCGATATGGGTCGACAATAGGAATAAAACTGTGATTTTTGTTCCTATTACCGCCTATTTTTAACATTGAATTTTAAGCAAAATAAAATAGTATCTCATTAAAATGAATCATTACTTGTGTTCCTGAAAGTATAAAAAATGCATCAAAAGAACTAGAAGTTACATTAAAATGCTTTACGATATAATCTTCTGCTAAAAAAGAAACAAGAGTACTTACGCCATCGGGAATGCCACACTATGGAAAATGCACTAAGGTCGGCGTCCACGGACGAACTCAGCAATTATTATTTAAATCGTCGAGTTACGCACGCAAAAAACAGATAAACATTTGCAATACAAATACATCTACATTTTTTTTAAAGCAACCAATAGTGTAGCTTTAATACATGACTTAAAAATGATAGTTTTCTGAATAGGGCGGTAATGAGCACGGATTTTAACGGGTCGTTATTAGGTGCGTTTACGTTATTTATTTTGCTTTAAGATGTAAGTTACCTATCTATTATAAAGAAAACACTATTTTCTTGCTAATACTTTTGAATAGCACAACTTTACTCTTTCACAATCCAACAATCACTAACTTTGCACTACATTTTACCATTTATAACGACATTTGTCCCACCCATAAATAACGATAATATCATAACCGTTATAATTCTAAGTGTTGCCAAAGTAGAATAATACATTTAGTTGGCATAGTGAAAACACATTTTAAAATTAGTTTGTTACTATATTAATAATTTGACACATTGACATTTGTACCTTGACAGTGTCGGCACAGTGGATATTATAATGAGGCATTAAAATAATACATGTTTTTAATTTTCTATACATTCTGCCTATACACCCTCAAAGGAAAATGGCGTGTTTTATTTTATTAATTAAATCCAGTACTACTTCTGTAATTTATGCGATTGTATTAATTCTTGGCGAATGCTTCAAGTTACCCGATTTGTTTTTAATGACTTACTCGTTTTTGCTACTGCTGAGCGTGAGGTCTTGCGGGGTAATTGCGTAACACACTATCGGTAGCAATCGCTTTCATTTTGACAGTTCAGCAACATTCATTGCGTTATTTACGTTGTTAAGCAGAATTTTTTTCGAACATACGCAGCAATGGATTAGCAACCCATTAAAAATGCCCTTAAAAATATTTCAGATTTCGATTGACAGTGTGCTACGCAATTAATTCGCTAGGGATGAACACTATTAAATGCTCACTTCACTTATGATTTATTTATTTATTTAAACTTTTCGCACACAAAAAGGTACAAAGGCGGACTTAATGCCTTAGGCATTCTCTACCAGTCAACCAAGGGTGGTGAAGAGATTATATGGCAGTACATGATTTCACGGCGAGATTTTTACAGAATCGACCGGCAGGTCTGACAAAGTGTTAGGTATTGGTTTTTGTCATCTGGAATTTCTCATTAGCAGCCTGAATAGGTTTTTTTTTTTTGGGTGGGAAATTGTCATATAACTTCTCCCGCTCTGGGCGGAGCGGGAGGGCGTCTCAGACTTTTACTGGCTAAAACCCACCCGTTTTCCTTCAGTGTTGCTTGTGCCAAGGGCCACGGTAACTCTTTCGAACAGCCAGCCCGCGACCCTGACACTGATAGCAATGGCTCACCCACTATTACATGGTTTAACACGTTAACTGCCACGTCAGTCACCGGTGCCTGACAGACTCACTATCTGTTCAGGCGATGTCAGCCACCGGTAACTGACACCGAACCATCAAATTCAAATGACGGCAGTGTGCTGTCTGGCACGTGTACAGTGTTCTTTTCTATTAGAAATGACTGACATGATTCCAAGCAAGACATATTCAAGACAACCTCTTACATTTATATCTAGAACAAAAGTTATCATGTATTTTTTTATTATGAAAATTAAATAAAACACAATGAAATGTTTTTATTAAAATAAAGAAAAGGGAAAACTTTTTTATACATAATTATTCATTTTAAACCATTTGGAATCAATACTCAACAAATTAAATTTAGAAAATATACCTTGGCAGTTAACGTGTTAAATATCTTTGGCAAAATGTGGGTGTACTGAAACTCAAAGCATTTATTTCAACTAAACCATTATTATCAGGAACTTTTGAATTTTCAAGGAATCACTCAATCAGAAATATGAAGCTAGTTGCCCATTGCGTTGTAGGTACGTATGGAGAAGAACGGGCAAGAAACTCGTTTTTGGACACTCTTTTAAATTATATTGTTACATAATATTAGTTACATCATTAATGTTGAATTTGTAATTATATTATGTGAGAAGGTTGTAAAAAACCGGCCAAGTGGAAGTCGGATTCGCGCACGAAGGGTTCCGTACCATTATTTATAAAAACGGCAAAAATTCATGTCTGTTGTGTGGGAGCCCCCTTAAATATTTAATTTATTCTGTTTTTTATTTTGTTATAGCGGCAATAGAAATACATCATCTGTGAAAATGTCAACTGTCTAACTATCACGGTTCATGAGATACAGCCTAGTGACAGACGGACGGACGGATGGACGGACGGACAGCGAAGTCTTAATAATAGGGTCCCGTTTTACCCTTTGGGTACGGAACCCTAAAAATACGTACACGTTAAAAGCGTCCTAGCGATGCAAAAAAGACTTATACGTTAAAAGCGTCCTGGAAGACAGCAAATTTATAGAAACAAAATAAAAAAATTCCAATTTTTTTTTAATAAGCCGTGGCAGCAAAGAGATGACAATTGACCAGTCCAGTCCAGTAGATGACGTGTTTCGTCACAGCAATACCTGCAAGACGGCACGGTTGGCGCAGTGGTTAAGCGATTGACTGCTGCGCTGCGTGTCGCGGGTTCGATTCCCGCACGGAACAAATATTTGTATGACCTACATGTATTTGTTCCGAAGTCTGGGTGTTTTTCTATCTATAATATGTATGTATTTACAAAAAAAAAAAAAAAAAAAATCGTATATAAGTAGTTTATCAGCCATCTTGTTACCATAACACAAGCATTAGGTTGCTTAGCTTGGGACAAATGGTGCTGTGTGAAATGTCCAGGGATTTATTATTATTATTTATTATTATTATACCTAACCTCTTTTGTTTTGCCCTCAGCTCTCAGCCGACACTCTTCCTTGGGCCCACTGTCCGGCAGACAATGGTACTCGCGAAGCTGAATGCAACAAGGCATCATCAACCGTCTACTTCTGGTACCGCGAGGCCCTGGACGCGTCTCCCAGTATCGACGAGCCTGGAGTACCGAGGTGGTGGATCGTGCTGTACCTGCTGCTGGCTTGGATCATCGTGTTCTTCATTGTGATGAAGGGGATACAGAGCAGTGGAAAGGTCGGTTTAGGCTCTCTCGTCCCAAAAATCACTATGCGTTTAGCGCTTAACATATATATTTTTTTATATACTAAACACCATTGTGTGTCATCTTCAAACGATTAACAGAAACAGAACGATGTTTTGAATAACTGCTTAAACTAACTTCGCTAAACGTATTGAGTGTTTTGTGGTGCAACCTGACCTTAGATTTTGAAATTTTTGAGTAATATGTCAAGATTTTAGCAATTTTCTTTTATTTTAATTCTCTCTCTATTTTTATTCTTCATGGGGGACAGGATGCAACGATAGGAAGGTTACGCTATGTTCCCAATGGTATTAATCTTTATCCTTACTTGGAACTATCCAAAGAATCTTCCCAGATCTTGGATCACCAATACAAGATGTCGTCAACGTAAATTGGACGTAGTTACACAAAAAGGATCCAGTCCACACAAAGTCACTTTAGAGATATTAACGTTTGAAGTTTGCAAGATATTTCTTTATTGGTATTCATTTTAAAATTAATTGAAAGTAATGAACAAATTGTAATTACGCAAAAAGAATCCAGACTCCTTGATTCGTTTTACTTAATTGGTTGGTAATATTGGCTATGAACCAGGAAGGTTGGATTGTCCAAGGTGATTTTATTTTAACTTGCCATTCATGTGGGTTGGTTTGAGGTTGATAAAAAGTGATAGACAGTTGTTTTTGCTTGGATCTTTTTTACTAGCAGATAGTACTGATATTTAGCATCAGTTTGGTGCAATTAACTCATTTTTTACCATATTGTGGATTGGATCCTTTTCGTTTAACTATGCCCAATTTTCGAAATCTTTGTCAACTGTATTTTCATTAATTCGGCCGATAGACGTCCACTGCTGAACATAGGCCTTCCTAACCACCGCCACTTCGTATAATAGACAGAAAACTCTTTAGTATGTAGACCATATAAATTATAGATATGAATGTAGAAATTTTACAAGGGATGACACATTATAATAATAATAATAATAATAATATGTTTATTTCTCATTAACGTTTACATAAAATTAATCAAGACAGACAGAGCACTTACAATAAAAACATTTAACAAACTGATATATTAATGACCCCCATGCTAGGAAAATCCTGTGTTATGGGGGCATTCGTCCATTGTGCATTAAAGTTAATGATTTTTGGGTAGTATAGGTATATTAAAATGATGACTGCCTATGTGTGATGGGGTTTGTATGTGGAGGGTGTCTGAAGGGAAGTGTGTGTGTCAGAAGGAGATGAGTGTATGGGGATGTGTAAGGTGATATGGTGTGTGTGTGTGTGTGTGGTGTATAAGTATAGTGGGTGTGATGTGCTTGCGGCTATTAAATTAGTATGTAAAAACAATATAATATACAGCGTGTAACGGAAGGGGGGTATCAACCCTGAAGGAGGTGAATGTGCTCATGAAACTCAACAACTTTCCCGAAAGAACATAGGTCGAAATATGAAAAAAAAAATTGGCCCTCCCTTACAAAACTGACTACCAGCTGATTGATTTACTATGGGAGGGCCAAATTTTTTTTTCATATTTCGACCTATGTTCTTTGGGGAAAGTTGTTGAGTTTCATGAGCACATTCACCTCCTTCAGGGTTGATACCCCCTTTCCGTTACACGCTGTATATATGAATGGGAGAGAAACGGTTTCCAATGAAATTATCGAGTGTACCAAAAAATAAACATTGGGCGGTCTCATCGCTGAAATTCATCTTTTGAAGACAACCTTTGGATGGACTGAAGGGAGAAGAAGAGACAATACCGTAGCTACTGTATAGGCTCATAATACCTCTATATTTTTATGTTTTTCTCCTAATTCATGCGTGATGGAGCAATAAGCAATAATGATGCTGGAGAAAGGCAGGCATTTGTCCTGCAGTGGGACAACATAGGCTAAAAATAAATAATACATATAATATTTACTAGAGCAGCATATACGTAAAGGATAATTTTGAGGAAATCGAAAGGACTGATTATTTTAACTCACAGTCAACAGGGTGACAGGAACATCGACACGCAAACTGACACCATGGTACAGACGCCAGCACATCAAGCTACCCGAAACTATCAGATTTTCCCAATTAACTTTGAACCTTATGCTTTAGCGCTAAAGTTGAAATTCTATTAAAGAAATCTGACAGATTGTAGTAGCTTGATGTGCTGGCGTCTGTACATGATTGTTGTTGACATTTTTCTTCAGTTATTAAAAAAAAAAATGTCGTTGCATGCATTTTAACCGCGTAGGTATTATTGTACTTTTCTATGAAACAGCAGTTTTTTTTATATTCGACGAAAAATTTCACTACGTATCGTGCGTTCTAGGTTTAGAATCATGTGCTGGATTCGTGGTTTCTCATCGCATTTCCCTGCCACCCCATATATTTTGTTCTTCGTAAGTAAACATTGTGAACGTTTACACATTTTGTGAACGCCCCCGACAGCCAGCCACCAGTCACAAAACCTCATTACAAAAAAGGTTCTTCCCAGCTTGAAAAACTTTTAACAGGAAAAAAAACATTTAAAAGGGTTAAAACTAGAGCCTCTGTTGAGGTTTACAAAATAAGGGAAAACAAACGTATTCCCCATGGCATTTTAATGGCTTCCTTTGCGGCGACAAATGTCCATAAATATAGAATAAAACAGAATAAATACTCTTTATTATGTACACCATATAAATTACAGACAGATACAAATATTATTTTTAGTATATGGAAAACTCGAAACACGTGTCTAGTATTTTTATGTAAAGAATCTATGTACAGCATTTCAAAACTGTATAATGAAAAATCACGAAGTTATAAGCTTGTTATGTTACCTGATTGTCCGTACAAAAAGTTGGTTATCACTTAACACGCGCCGTCGGTCGACCGGCTGTGATTATTGGAATTGATTCAGTTACTTATTCTGAACATATTCAGGTTTACAATATACTAAAAATAATGTTGAATATCAATTTTACGTAGGGTGACACAATGGTCTGATGGAAGGTCTGATCGCTAAGAGCGATCTTTTAAAGACAACCTGTGGATGTATTAAAAAGGGGAAGGAGAGACAAATACTGTAAGGTAGTCTGTGGTATACCATTTACATAATACAACAAATACATTCATCTAAATAAATATATACATTATATCATATAATAATAAACATGAAACAGGAGCAAAGAACATAATAAAGATGATGTTTAAGGGGAGAGGAAGTGCTTTTTTTATCATAATTTTAAAAGGGGACAAAGATTGAGGACGCCTTAAAGACACGGCCAAGTCATTCCATAACCGTACTGCTTGAACAGTAAATGATTTGTCATAGAAACTGGTGGAATGCGTCGGCATCTCCAGTCTCAGGTTAACAGAAATACAAGTTGTTGCGTTATCAATTTGAATAGGGGCTCTAGAGCTACTAGTAATACTAGTTTAGTTATAAAAGTAGTTTGATATCTGCTATTGTGTATTTGAACCAAGATTGATGAGTGAATGTAATCATTCTAGAATATGCGCCTTAGTCTGAGTTAATGATTAGTAGGTTATGGAAACCGGGCTTGAAAATACTCATGTTCAATCTTTTCCCAAACATGTTGGGGTCAGTTTCCAGTCTAACCGGATGCAGCGGAATTACCAGTATTTCACATGGAGCGACTGCCTATCTGTCCTCCACAACCCAGTTACTGGGTAACACGAAGCTGTTGTTACTTTTGGACTTCTGACTACCCTTAATAACTATCAAAGATCTATGATTGGCAGCCGGGACCAACGGCTTAACGTGCTTTCCGAGGCATGGAGGGGGACGCTACCACCCCAACATGCCTTAAAAAATATAAAGCTTCATACAATTGTTCCAGGTGGTATACTTCACGTCCCTGTTCCCATACGTCGTGCTGACAATCTTCTTCATCCGCGGCGTCACCTTGCCCGGTTCTGCTGATGGCATTATTCACATGTATAAGCCGAAGGTAAGAAATTAAAACTGCCAATAAAACTCTTACCAGCAGTGCTATTCTGTAAAAATCTCACCGTGAGAACTTAGGTGAAGTGAGCGGGAAGTGAGCTGTCATTAGGGATTAACACTATTGAAGCTGCGTATCCATTATGCGCTCCTGACGCGCGTGGCATGAACACCCGCGCCGAGAGTGCGTTCCGCGGAACGCGCTCCGAATATTTAAATGATATCAACTAAGCGCGCATGGCGCGCGTGGCAACTGTTCCAGTGTTCCTTCCTTGTGTTGCTTCCTTTGATGAGCGTTAAAAAACCGACTCTAGATGGAACGGGCCGCTCTAAGTTCGAGCGTTCGAACAAACGCATTGGCGCGCTTTCCAAAATGGTAACCATTTCGCGCGGCCGGAACGCGCGCCAATGTTCGTCCTCTTGGAGCGCGAAGTCGATACGCGGCTTTACACTGCTCACTTCAAGCTCACTACACCAATGATTTTACGGTGAGATTTTTACAGAATCGACCGGCTGATTACATCTCTAGAATAGCTAATGGCGTGGTGTTTATTTATTTCTTCAATTAAAACGGATTTAGATCGTTTGTTGGATTAGAGTCCAAGAAATCATTAAGTTAATTGAGTACGTGGTACTGGAGAATTAACTCGCGCAACGGTGCGATATGGAGGGACAGCAAACAGCCTGTGCTTCCTGCCGCGGCAGTAATTGTCTGGGACAAAGAAGCGAGTCACAGCATATAGATAAGGTGCGTCAATAGTGCCACGGAGAGTCTTACAGGCTATGGTGAGCTGGTCTTTCGCTCGCCTTATCTCTAACGAGTTATATCCGAGGCATCCCAGTAGAAATTTAGTCGGTATAAAACAATGAGATAGTGGCGCTGACAGAATCCAAGTTAGCTTATAAGTGGATATTCTATTATTGACTTGCTACGAATGATCGAGTTTATTTCAGGAGCTTTAAGGCCTTGAAAATAAATAGTAGTTTGTTGAGCACGGCTTATTTCCCCTGACCCGGGAGGGGCAGTTCTGTCGTCCGCGGTCGAACACCACGTCGCTGCTACTAACTTACCTGAACCAGTAGCCAAAAGTGGAACTAAAAAAATCACTGATCGGAATTAAAAACGTTACTTAGGTTGGGTTGTTTCACGTCCACATGACGCACGCGTACCTATACGTCAAAAATGGTGCTAACGATCGTCAAACCAAAATAAGCGTTATTTCACATAATTATATTTGTGAAGTATGTTGCGTTAACCAACTGTTTATAAGCGACCCTTGTGTTGTCATCTGACATTATGCTGAGTTGAGGCCCTTTTGGCATTACAATGTTTGTTTTTTATACTTTTAAGGTGTATTTATTTTGCTGTAATGCCAATAAAGAAAGAAGATTCTTTCTTTCTTCATCATTTCAGCCGAGAGATGTCCACTGCAGGTCATAGGCCTCCACGGCCCCAAGCGCCTCCACACCGACCGGTTCTGTGCTTCTCGCATCCATAGTTTTAATCATGATCTGGCAGTTTGAGTAATTTATGCGGCCTACCCAAATGTCCTTTCATTGGTATTGTTCGTCGAATCGTAAGGCTCCTCAAGTTCTGAGTTGAGCTGCACGATTTATGGCAAATGCGTGCACTGACTGGACAGATCCGCTCAATCTGTGTGGGTCACTCAAAATACCATTTCAGACACCAATCTTTATGGTCTTCACATGATCTGACCAAGATTATGTCTGGACTTTAAAAGAGACTGTGACCTCTGAGTTTGTTTCGGCCTTTCTTCTCAGAGTAGTCAGATAGGAAACGCCGACCTCATCTAGTTTAAAAAAATATTATTGATATGTAAAAGTGTTTGTACAAACCTACTTACAGAAAATAAATCATTTATCATTTATCAACGGGTTCCTGTGGCCTTCACGAGGTCGTCGCATGGCCTTTAGCTTAGCATTCTTCTTGTTACTGTCGCACAACTATCAAACTAAAAGTGAAAGATACAGATCACCTTATTATGGGCATTTGATAGGGGACGCTCTCTTTAAGCGTTAAGTTTTTATTGACATACTAACTGCGCCCCGCGGTTTCACCCGCATAAGTGTCGATCCCGTAAGAATATCGTGATAAAAAGTATTCTATGTGTTAATCCTAGTTATAGACTATCTGTGTGCCAAATTTCATCAAAATTGGTCCAGCCGTTTGACCGTGAAGAAGTAACAAACACCCACCGTGTGTGTGTGTGTATGTTTGTTACTTCTTCGTTCAACGTTCGCCTTTATAATATTAGTGTGATTATAATGTAGACTCTTGAAACATTGGATATTTTCACGAAATTAAACACAACTCGAAAGCCCATTAACTTCCAGCTTCTCTAAATATTTGTGCAAAACCATGAGGAATGGAAAACACTCCGCGCTTCCCCAAACAGTTTGTTGCAAAGAATTTCAATCACTTTTGCTATGTTCCATAATATTCTACTTCCTACTAATAATATTATAAACGCGAAAGTTTGTGAGGATGGATGGATGGATGTTTGTTACTCTTTCACGTAAAAACTACTGAACGGATTTGGATGAAATTTAGCAAACAGATAGTTTATAACTAGGATTAATGCATAGATTACTTTTTATTTCAATATTCCCACGAGATCGAAACTCATGCGAGTGAAACCGCGGGGCACTGCTAGTTATTAAATAATTGCGTCCGCCAGTTAGTCTAGCCTTTCCCCAACCACGTTAAGGTCGGCTTCCAGTCTTACCAGATGCAGTTGAATATCAGTACTTTACATGGAGCGATTGCCTATCTGACCTCCACTACCCAGTGACTGGGTAACTCGATACCCTTTGGTAAGACTGGATGGAGTAAGAATTCGGTCAAAAATGTAAGCCTATATGCAACCCACAGAATTAACAAGAAGGTTTTTTTCTTTAGGACTGAAAGTCGGCTAAAAATAGTCTCTCTTTTGATGTTTCGTTATGCAAGGTGTCCCAAAGAGTTTGTTTTCTTTTACGAGTCACTTGGGAGTTTGGGAACGTGTGACCTTCGTTGCTGAAAACATAGGCACTCAGACACTGAAATATGAAGTTTTTAAAAATGTAGTCTGTCCCGAAATGTAGGTTCTGGTCTATTTTGTTAGAGAACGCTGTACTTGTTTATTATATTTGTTTTACGTACATACATAGTACAAAATAAATGTGTCCTTTAGATCGGAAATAGTTCCTGCAATAGAGTAAATAATGTATAGTCTGATCCAAAAAGTTTATGACGAAAATGTAAACAAAGATGTCAGAAACTATACAATTTATAGTGTGAACAACAAATTGAGTAGGTTGTAAACTTAAATCCAACATTCTAATTTTAAATCACCTTGGAGATATTTTACATTTAACAATCGAGTTTAATTTATCTTTAACTTTAATTTTCATCGATGAATTTTCAATGACGATTTAATAATGTTATTCTAACAATAATCGTTGGGAGAAGCGGTGATATACAGCAGGCTGATTGCGTAACACACTATGACAGTTCAACAACATTCATTGCGTTATTTACGTTGTTGAGCAGACACGTTTTTCAAACATTTGGAGCAATGCATTAGTAATATGCTTCAAAATGATTCGAATTGAGAGTAATAACTAGTGCGTTACGCAATTAGGGTGCAGAAGTTGAAACCACCAACCACTCATTGCGTAAAGATTTAACCGGAACAATGTTTGGTGTGTGTTTATAATTTCATCGCATACTTTTGGAACAGACTAATACAGGGTGTCCCTGGAAGTATGGGTCAAATCGAATAGGGGCGTGGGCAAGGTCATTTCCAACCTTTTTAACCCTGAGAATGTCGGTGAATTTTTTTACGGTTCAAAAATGATGACCAATTTTTGTTTTTTCAATCACTTCGTTTGCGATTATTACATTTTTTTTTCAGGACGTTGTAGAAAAGTGGACCTTTCTTGTGGTAATACTTACGCAGCTAGAAATTATGTGTTCAATAAGAAAAAAAAAACAATTACTGCAAAGGCTACGTTCTGGCAAAAAATTTATTCAATTATCGAGCAAAAATTTTATTCAACTGCACCCACTCAGGATTAAAATGTTTGGAAATGACCTTGCCCACGCCCCTATTCGATTTGATCTATACTTCCACGGACAGCCTGTATAAGTATTAAACGGTCGATATAACCAGTATCGCTCAGCCCAAAAGAAAAGATGGATTATGGAGTTGTGTGAGGAATGATGTGAAAGATAAGGGAGTGAATAATAACTTGACGGTTGACAGAGGAGGATGGAAGAAGAAAACGTATTGCGCCGACCCCAAGTAACATGGGACATGGGTAGGAAGATGGTTATGACCCTGGTGGTAATAATAATAATAATAAAGGAAATAATAATAAGAAGAAATATTTAAAAATGTAACAAAATAAGATTACGAAATAAATAAATGACATAATAATTTTATTCTCAGTATATGACATCCAAATTTGTACAGCAACAATAAATGCCTGATAAACATACAATAATTAAAAACCCTGACTTCTAAACTAGGTTTATGTACCTGTAGCTCAGAAGCCAGTGAACCTTCGAAATTTGAGTGCAGAAGCCACTAACGTTATACCTAGATAGGACACGAGTACGTACAATAATCCATCATGTCAAATTCAAGAGAAATAATAAGGATACAACGGTGAAAATAACCAGTGACGCTTTTTTCAACATCATTCTAGAATAAAAGGCCTTACGACTTATCAAGACACGTCGCTTTGACTACAAAACTTAATGGCGCCATGGAATATTTGCATAGTGTCTACGCATTAAAAACATTGTTCATTCACATAATTAATGAGGCCACAGGAGTAAATTAAAATGGCGCTGTGTAAAGTTAAAAGTTCCTACGCAGTTCGAACTAATTGATTACTCTTACGGCTGCGAATATATTGTCCATGTCCGTCATGGTGACAGGTACAAGTTTACCCTCTACAACCCTGTTACTAGGTAACACGATACCCCTTGAGTTACGGGCTTCAGACGTAACGACTGTCAAAGATCTTCAAATGGCAACCGGGACCAACGACCTTCCAAGACACTGAGGGGTCAATTAATGTGTGTTGTCTTTGGTCCTGGTCCTGACATGAAGCAATGGCAAGCTTTTCTTGGTATGCTACCTCGTTGTTTAACTTCAAAGATCGACTCGTGCGGCTGTTATTATTTAGCCACAAGCTTACAGTCATTCTCTGTTATATTAAATTCTAACATTCTATGCCTAGGATAAATAACTTGATAAGTTATCATGATTCACCGTCGCTACCAATCAATCTACCTAGCATTTTCCAAACTATGTTGGGGTCGGCTTCCAGTTTAATCGAATGCAGCTGAATACCAGTATTTTAAATGGAGCGACTGCCTATCTGACCTTCAAAACATAGTTACTTGGTAGTACGATATCCCTTCACCGTCGCTACTATGAGCCTTTATAATGAGCAGAACAAGGGGCGTGGTCACTAAATAGCACTGTACGAGTATAATCACGCCAATGACAGTTTACAAATTATAAAAATACAGCTCATCCATTCGACCAATAACAGTTCCATAGACATAGGTACCTCATTATTGTGGCGCGGAAGTACATCAATGTAGTATGGCATCTATTTCCTCAATCTCAAAGCATTTATACCAATGAAACCAATTACACGCACTTTTGAATTGTCAAGTGGTCGGTTTCCAAAGCGTAGTAGGTTTCTATGGAGAAGAACGGACAAGAAACGCCAAAGACACTCTTTTAAATGAAGATGCATTAAGGGAAATTCATAAAAACGTGCAAACGTCCCAACCCATCATACAGTGACGTTGAAGTCACTTAAAGGGCTACGTTTTAGTCAGAAACCTTCAATTACAAATGACCTTTAGAAGGATCCAAGTGGTAATCTTGGGCTAGGGACAAATCGGAACACAAAAACACGACTGATTTTACGGAATGATTTTTACGGTCGTAATTTTTACAAAGAATTGGTCAGAGATGGGAAAACATGAAGAACTGAAAAGATATGGTGGAGACTTTTACCCAGTAGTGGGAAAACATCTAAACTAATATTATAAAGAGAAAAATAATGATTTTTTGTATTTTTGTTTGTTAATCTTTCACGCTAAAACGCCAGAACGGATTTGGATGAAATTTGGCACATGGGTAGACCATGACCTGGATTAGGACATAGGATCATTTTTATCACGATATTCCCACGGGATCGAGAATTATGCGGGTGAAAATGTGGGACATAGCTAGTAGGTTGATAAAAATATATTTTTTTTATTTTTTTATAATAAGGTTGGTTTTCAAGATTGACAATTTCCGGAATATTTTACTTTGCTGTTACTACGACGGAGCGGAATTCCACCGCGTTTGTTTTGCTCTCGCTTGCCCTGTCTTAAACTTATCTCTTTTACTTACAGCTGGAGAAACTCCTCGACCCGACCGTCTGGCTGGACGCAGCGACCCAAGTCTTCTACTCTTTCGGGCTTGCCTTCGGCTCCCTCATCGCGTTCGGCTCCTACAACACCCCGAATAACAACTGCGTTCGAGATGTGCTACTGGTGTCCATCTGTAACGCTATGACGGCCATCTACGCGTCTGTGGTGATCTTCAGCATTTTGGGATTCAAGGCTTTTACAATGGTGGAGTCTTGCATGACTAAGTAAGTATTTTGATGTTTATTTGTTTTTTTATTGAAACGAAGTTTCTTAACGCGGCTTGCGGTAGGAGTTGACTGGTAGAAATCGTGACGTAAGGAAAAAGCATTATGCCCCTCCACGAGACTTTCTCTCTCTGTCTCTTTCTATTATATACGAGCGTGTATGTGTGCGAGTATCGCGTAAGGAACTTCGTTCCTGACAGGGGTCCCCAGACCGCACAATTTTTTTTTTAAATTTGTGCTGTGGTGTGTACAGATCTCCAAACTACGTTTGTAAGTCAATTTTGGAGGGGAAATATTTAATTGATCCTCTAAAAGCTTTTTGCGCTTTTAACGTGTACACTTTTTCTTAATATTTGCGCCTCTTTTCAACTTTCTGGCCTTTTCTCACAGTTGGTCGCAGTAAATACGCTAAGGCACCCCGAGCAAACCGGTTAGCTTAGGTTGGAACGGTGACCAACCACGTTATACATCCAAGTTGTTCGCAGTTAGTATTTTTAGGACCTCAAAGTAGGAATTATTTGTGGTTCGCAAAAAGAAGCGCAATCATTACATCACAGTGTTCAATAATATTTTTAGAAGCACAAAATGGGAGTGATTAGAGGTTGGATTCAATACGAAGGCATCGATAATGAAGGTTTGGTGTTTTTGGATAGTTAGGTTTAGTCCAAGTCCAACGCAAGTATAGGACTCACCATACATTTATTTGTCTCCTTTTTCATGAAAAATGATTACCTCCGAGAACTTCTCTACACTTTTATGGTTGCCATTATGGATTTGACAGTGACTTCTTCAACAGCACCCCTTAAATCTTCTGTACCTAACTTAGAATGGTACTAGCAGAACTATAGTAAGGGAATACTCTGGAAAAAATTGCCACGATCTTATATTATATGAATAGAATAGAATACTCGTTATTATGTACACCATATAAATTACAGACATAACTATAGAAATTTTACAAAGGGCGACACAATGGGCGGTCTTATCGCTAAGCGTACTTTTTTCTTGTTTTTACGAAATATTCATGAGACTGTCTATAAATTCAACTGCTCCATTCAAAATGCTGTTGTTATTTATCCGCTGAGTATCTACTTAAAATTATATAAAAAGTATGTAAGCTAAGCTGAGGTGCGACTGGGCCGGCCACATCTGCAGTATGCCCAATGAACTGTCGGCCACAATAGCCCTGGTGGTTGGTGGAGCCCTGACACAGCCAGAAGGCGTCGCGGTAAACCGCGTAGACAGCGGGACGAGCTGGAGAAAACAAATGACCAGTGGTCCAGATTACCCCTAGATCGGAAGGTCTGGAAGTCATGAGGAGATGCCTTTGCCCAGCAGGGATGGTGCAGGCTAACAGTAATAAGTACCTACTTATAGGTACGTATGCTTGTCCGCAAACTTGTCTGTTGTAAATAACATTTAATAGACAACTTTATAGAAACGAATATAAAGTTACTGAGGAAATGTACTTATAAATACTGAAAGCAAAAGTATGTAAACAGATATTAGACGGCGCTTTCGAAGTTTCATAACTTAAGCTTTACTTAGAAGCTAAAGTCAAAGTATATAAGACTCATAAGCTCTTGTATATACGAAGTATGCTGAAACTGAGCATTACGGAAGAATATTATAGGATTAGGGACGAGGAAGAAAACATATTTTATAATCTGATCTAAAAGTATGTGATGAAAGTGTAAACAAACCTCTCTTCAGCGGGGTAATTGCGTAACACACTAACAGTAGTGATGGCTTTCATTTTGACAGTTCAACAACATACATTGCGTTATTTACGGTGCTAGACGAAGTACCTACTGGTCGAAATTGACCGAAGTACGTGGCTAAGAGCTACGGGACGCTTTGAGTCCTCTCCTCCTCTTGACTCGTCGCAAAAACGGACAACTATCGGAACTCGCCCGAGGCGAGCCGAAGTTGCACGAAGCGAACCGAAGTGCGCTTCAGACTGTCGAACCACCTTCACTTTGATCAACTTCTTGAGTAGTGTAGTGCAGGTTTTACTATTCTATTAAACCTCTTTACCTCAGTCCAAAATCAAACACACTTGTCAAAACCACAAATAAATCTTTATACCTACCAATCCATCACTATTTATTAACCACACGAGTTCGCCATTGTTTTGACACAAAGTACAGTTTGTTTGATAGCGTATAAATCAAGACCGTTAGCACTGACTTATGTGCTGTAACTACTTCTGGTCGAAAGAACCTTGGGTTGAATTGCTCGAACAAGTTGGGAAGGTGAATACATTTTAGAGGTAAAGTAGGTACGGGTTTGTGTAGTGGGATATCCTTTTGGGGTCTTGATTGTAAGGACTTCGCTGATTCTATTTGTTTTATTAAAACATGAATATTTCTTTCTCTTTTGAAGTTTTGTTCTAATCAAGATTATTGGAACGAAGTTCTTTACCGGAGCTTGCGGTAGGAGTAAACTGGTAGAAATCTTAACGTAACGGAAAAATGTCATGCCCCCTCCATGCGACTTTTTATAACATATTGTAATAGAAAGAGTCAGAGAGAGAAGAGAGAGAGAGAGAGATAGTTTTCATGGTTTAGAAGTCGATAGTGGGGTCAAAATGAAATCCAAGATGGCTTTATCTTTAACTTCGTTCCTGCCGGGGTTTTTTTTTTTTGTTTATTGTAGGTAAGTTAGATTTAATGTAAAATAGTATCAGAAGTAACATCAAGAAATAAGGATAGATAGAAAGTTAGCTAATAAAATCTTATACATTTTGTATTAGAAGTGAAAAATGTCAGCTAGTTCGTCTGACTTGCCAAGGTGCGCCAGGCAAAACTTAAGTATCGTCACTCTGAACACTAATAAATCAATATATCTGACTAGCCTTTTCCCAACTACGTTGGGGTTGGCTTTCAGTCTAACCTGGAGACTAAAATATAATGGCTATACGTCTTATGCCTGTATTCCCCGAAGTGGTATAGTTATGTACGAGTCAAAAAAAAAAAAACGAATGTCATTTATTCGAACTAGGCTGAGAATCAGCACTTTTCGAATGTGAAAATTACAAAAGACAGTCCCCCAAAACGCCCGCCCTTCACCAATTCCTAGTGTTTTCGCTGGGGAGAAGAAGTGGCGCAACAAACTCCCCAGCAGCACAGCTGTCTGTTCATTTAGAGTATTACACGACATCGCATTTCAGCGGCCATATTGTAAGTCCCATGTAAAATATGGCGATCCAATTCATTTCAACATTCCGCTTCATCTTTCCAGGGAGATCAAGATACTAGCTGGTCTCAACGTATCCGGCTTCACTCCGAACTCGAGCCACGACTTCTACCGCGAGGAGTTCGACACTGTGAACGAGAGCCTCGTGTCCAAGTACAACCTCACTGGATGCTTGATGAGCCGACAGCTTGAAGAGGTAAGGAGGTTTTACTAACCGAGAACTGTTATATATCTGGTTGAGAAATCCTAGAATGACTTACGAAAATTCAGGTACCTTTTCCACTAAAAAAAATATAATATGTCGGCGCGAGCGTGGGCGTAGCGATAATAGGGTCATCATCATAATTTCTTGGTACGGGTTCTATGATGAAGGTGGGTACTCGGGCAACCAGTAAAACGTAGTTTGAAGCACAAATCCCAGTCACGTTTATTCGGTAATTTACAATCACTTTATGAGCAGTTCGAAACAAAGGTTTGTACGGTGAACATGACAGTTCCGATGGTATGCTCTCAACCGTCCGGCGTGCGCTCCGCAAGTCGAATGCCGGCCGCTCTCCAATCGGCTCTGTCCACGTGTAGAAAATGGCGCGAGTTATAGCGCCACCTCACGGCGTTCACTGTACTAACCGATCAACCAATAAGAATTAAGTTCCGGTTTGACCAATATTATGAAATCAACCGGAAGTAGTATTTTGATTATTTTGTCGTCTTGATATCGCTTGCGACGACATATAAAACAACGAATAGGACACTAGCTATGAAGTGAGTTTAGAGTGAGATGTCAATAGTGTCAATCCCTAGCTTCAGGTGCAATGACAGCTTACTTCACCAAAGCTTTCTGATTATACCGACTGTAATGCTAATGTGTAATAATATCACCAAAAACTTAAGTGAAGTGAGCTTGAAGTTGTGGCGCCATCTACAACGCCACGCAAAATCCTGCATCGCGCAAGCAAAATTCGACGCGTGATTAGCATATGTGCAACGTCCCGACATCAATCGTCGGGCAGTTGCCTACTAGACACGACACCCGTCTGGTCGAAGGCTCCTCCGTTTTCTATCGAGGATGAGTGAACTTTATACCCTGTTCCTTACACCTCTATAATAACAAAGGCATTATTCTGTCTTCATCATAACTTCTAACATTTCGTTTATAATCATCATTTACTTTCCTCCCCCCAGGCCGCCGAAGGAACCGGCCTAGCCTTCATAGTGTTCACCCAGGCGATCCTCAAGCTGACTCCTGCACCCTTCTGGTCAATCATCTTCTTCCTGATGCTGCTGTCGCTGGGGCTCGGCAGTCAGATCGGCATCATGGAAGGCATGCTCTGCACTATGTTCGACATCGAGTTTTTTAAGCGGCTCAGCAAGCCTGTTATTACTGGTGAGTAATAGTTGTCCAATTCGAAGTAAATTCCTAATCCATCGCTTCATAAGCTACAAAAATCTGCTCGACACACAATTAACGCAATGAATGTTGTTAAAAGCAATTTTTATAATAGCATTGTGTGCATTGCCATTATAAAAATCTGTTTCGCAATTACGCTGCAGCCGGTCGATTCTGTAAAAATCTCACCGTGAAATCATAAGTGAAGTGAGCACTTAATAGTGTTAATCCCTAGCGAATGACAGCTCACTCCACGCTCACTTCACCCAAGCTTTCACGGTGAGATGGTTACAGAGTCGCAGGGCAGGTCTGTCAATGCAATAAGGTCGTGTGTCTTAAAACTAATTTTTGTGTTGACCATACTTTTAAAAGTGATACCTAGTTAGGTATCATTTTTAAAAGTATGAGCAGTGGTGACCCAGAGATAAAGGGCGCGAATTACCTAATTATTGTACCTATACTAAAAATTTGCATGTCATTATGTCATGACGGAATATGTTAAGCTACTATTATACTACCATTGTAAGAACTTTTGTAACCATATTTATCTGCAAATACATATTTGACTTTGACTTACGAGTTGTAGGTCGTAGGTTCGAACACAGGCGCTTAACTTTGTTAATTATTTTCATCACCACTGCCGTGCGATTGTGTAACCATTTCACCGTGAAAACTTGGGTGAAGTGATCGTGGAGTGAGTCGTCAATAGTGTCAATCCCTAGCATCAGCATGACTCACAGCTCACTCTAAGCTCACTTCACCTTAGTTATCACAGTGAGATTTTCCCAGAATCGACCGGCTGTTCTTAAAATGGTGAAGGTAAACTATAGATAGGGTAGGTAGTACCTACATATTACAAAATTAGCCATTTTGGGCTAGTCCCGCAATTTTAGAAAGAGAAAGAAAGAAAGAAAATACATTTATTTAGCACAGACTATAAGACACACAGTACACCTGAGACATACATCAGATAAAACACAAATGAAAAGTGTAAAGTCCGATGAAAGAAATTAACAGGAATGTGTGCCTCACGGCTGCGCCAAAAAGGCCCAGTTACCGTAAAACTGTGCTAGGCCTAAAGTAATTGTTTAGTTAACGTATTGCTACAGATAGGTATATGGATAATTTACTCAGGTACACACATAGGCTACAGGTGTTGTATACGTACATACATTATTTTAATTGCGTTTCGAATGACAAATGGACATCGTCTCTCAAAATGGTGAAGGAAAACAACTTGAGGAAACCGGCAAGTTCTAGCCAAACAAAAACGCTAACCAAAAATTCGTACCAAAAATTCCGCACTGGGCCCACTCCTTCTCACAGAAAGGAGGCCTGTGTCCCAGCAGTGGGACACAGGCCTCCCATTGACTGACATTATAGCCTGCAGGGTAATTGCGTAACACACTATCAGTAGCAATGGATTTCTTTTTGACAGTTCAACAACATTCATTGCGTTATTTATTTATTTTATTGATTAAAACTTTATGCACAAGTAAAAAAAGTACTGCACAAAGGCGGACTAAATGCCTGAGGCATTTTTTACCAGTCAAGCTTAGAGTGATGCAGAGACAAAATATGGTGGGTGCAACGGGATAGATAGCTGGGAAATGACTATACAATACAAGAATTAATAACAATACATAGATAGATACATATGTATATACATACATATAAACAAAATGATCTGTCTGGAGAAAAATGATCGGTAGAGGAGAAAACGAATCCAGCATATCAGCGCTGGGATGTTACGGCCAACTTCTGAACTATTTACGTTGTTGAGCAGACACATTTTTCGAAAAAATGGAGCAATGGATTAGCAATATGCTTCGAAATGATTCAAATTGAGAGTAATAGTGTGTTACACAATTAGGTTGCTGAATATGCTTATGCATTCCCTTTACAATTTTAGTATCACAGCTACTACCAAACTCGTTTTCTTCACAGGATGCGTGTGCACGTTCTGCTTCTTCGTGGGGCTGATCTTCACGACGGGTGCAGGCGAATACTGGCTCAAGATGTTCGACTCGTTCGCCGGCACCATCGGCCTGGTGGTCGTCGCTCTGCTCGAGATGGTCTCTGTTATCTACATCTATGGGCATGAGAGGTTGGTAGACTTTGTTATCTATGATTTTTGGTTTATATATATCATGCTGCTACTGCTGATTATGAGGTTCTGGGTTCGATTTCCAGTTCGGACAAATTTTATTGGATTTTTCTATAATGAGTTTCTCAGCCCCGAATCTTAAATTTGTGTCTGGTTTATGGAAATAGGCTCATTTCTATTACCCCTGTTGATAGCATCTATTTACGTATCTTTGTACCATACTCAGACTTTGATGGTCGATGGCACCGAAAAGTTCACAGTGGACAGATAACCTGGTAAAAGTCGCGGGAATCTGCTGCGAAGGAGCGATCGGTCGGTGTGGCGATGCTTGGGGGAAGATTATGTCTATTAATGAACGCTTTTTAGCTGATATAATGACCTAGACCTTATTTTTGAGTAATAAGTTTAGTGCTTCTTAGGCTATCTTTTTAAGTAATAATCATTGAATGATTAATTGAAAAAAGGGCTCTTCCATAATTTACCCATTTCAAACCAATAGAAGTTTTTGGTCCTTCGAGCCGGATACCAACCACTTTGCCCCTTCCAGATTCACCAACGACATCTACGAGATGACGGGCTACCGCCCCGGCATCTACTGGCAAGTGACCTGGCGCTACGTGGGACCCTTCATCGTGACCTGCATCCTGTTGTCCTCACTGGTCTTCATGCTTATTAACCCACCGACCTACGGCGCTTGGAATGCTGATGAGGTAAGACACTTTTAATAGTACGATGGTGTTGATTCTGTTGCTGAGCGTGGGGTCCAGCTCCCGGGTCAGGCAAAAGTGTTATTGGGTTTTCCATTGGGAATTTCTTAGTAACAGCCCGGAGTTTGGAAGTTGGCGGTTTAATACCACCGTGCCCCGGAAAGCAGGTAAAGCCGTTGGTCCTGCGCCTGATCTCTCGCCGGTCGTGTCGGATTGCCGTCACATCGGACTATGAGAGTGAAGGGAGATGAAGTACACCTGTGTCTGCGCACACACGTCTGCACTATAATGTCTCCCGCGCCGAAGGCTGGTCTCTGCTGAGATTGGTTGTAGTGTCCACCATGGCCGAAATTCGATCTGGAGGACTTTACATACTTGTAGTGGTATGAGGAAAAGGGTGTAAAGTTCACTCATCCTCCATACAAAAGGGAAGTTCCTCCGAACAGAATGTTGGCATGCTGTCTAAATGCTAGTCGCGCGGTAAACTTTGCTTGCGCGATGCAGGATTTTGTTCATGACGTTACTGTAATATTAGTTCGCTTTAGTGACGAGTAACAGATATGCAGCAAACAGTCTTATTAGTAGAAGCTTGATGGGCTAATAGTTAGTAATTCTTTTAAAGTAAATATAATGGTGTTGATTCTATTGCTAACCAACGGTATAAATGGACGTACTTATGCAAAAGGGAACCAACCCACACAACGACAGTTTCGAGAAAAAACGATTTTTAACAAAATGTTGTGTAGAAAGTAGACTGTTCACAATTATGAAAGAATTATTTTGCAGTATAATGTAAGATACATTTTAAGAATCTATATGAAAAAAAAAGCGTTTTTTTATATAAAAAGTGCTTTTTTTTAATAAACTATCCCTGGTTCCTTCTTGCAAAAAAGCTAATATGTGGGTTGGTTCCTTGTTACAATATATAAACATGTGTATATTATTACTGAAAATATCAAAAAGTCAGGTTTTTTAAGGAAATATTATTTAAGAATCACTTAGATACCTAATTACTTATTAATCGGCTCAATTTGCTCCAGAGGGAGCGAGCTGAGGAACCAGATGGGTCAAAAAATAAATTTATTATTTTCACTCATCTGGTTCATCCACCTCGAAATCAGGTTGGCCTGAAAAACCTTCCAGATCATCATCAATTCTATCGTCTCCAACCACATTAATATAAAAGCCATGGGCGTCTATAGGAATGAGGTGCAGAAGGCTCTTCAGGTCCTTTAAGTTAGCGTCAGAAACAGGCTTCCCGTTTAGCCAAAGAGGTTCGTTACCTCCCTCGTAAGAACAAAAGTTGGCCTACCGCGTACATTTTTTTTTTATGTTAACCCTTTTCTAATCCTCGGTCAAATTAGTTCTCATAAAAATTGTGAACATTTCCTCCTTTTTGAGTATTATTTCTTTTGTGTCAAGCTAGGACACTTTATGACCATCTACAGTTTTCTTCCTATTTGATAAGCTTTTTTCAGCTTCAATGAAGACAATAAATCTTCAGGCTTTATTCTATGTACGTGCATGGTTTACTTTTTTTAGAATTTTTCATAACCTGCATGTAATCATCTCTGTATCTAATCAGGTGTGTATATCCTCTGTTGTTTTTACAGAAAATTCAATTTTTCCGAAATCAGTGTCGTTGGGAAGAAAGCTGTGTCCCGATTCTAGAAATCGTATATTGATTTGTTCAATATGTTGTTTTATATTACAGTTTTGTCCACCGCACGTATCACTTCATAAGATTAGGTGTTTCCCTTCACCAGCAGTTTTCACCACCAAATAATCAGGGATAAAACAGGACGTCCGTGGAGATACATTATAAGATACATAAGTCAGAGGGGACAGATGTTGTTAGCAAAGCAAAATTTAAATAAATAACATATAAAGCTTTTATCGTCTCGAACCTGGACGTTGCTGTCTTCATCATCTGATTCTGAAAATGGCGACAACTTCAAAGAATGGCTCTTGTCCTTGCACTCATATTTTTTTTTCGTAGTTAAAGACCAACTTTTAGTTACAACTTTTGTACGTGTTGTTGTGCGAGGTAAACTTTTTATTGAATTACTGTTTTGAAATAATGTTTCCAAGTTCAGTTCAAAAGTTATCATATTTATAAAAAAACAACTACCATGTTGTACACAATTAGTTTTTCTTCATTAAATTAAACAAAAGAACTAAATCCAGAGTTGCGTATTTTTAAAAAAAAAAAATTGTAATGACAAAAAAAAAACACGTACTTTAAAAAAATAATAAAGAATCATGTCAAATGGATTTTTGCAGTAGGTAGTAGGTAATTTGTCTGTTTTTTTATTACACATTCTGGATCCAAAACACGTAATCGGTTATAAATTGCAAATAAAATAATATTAACAAGGAACCATGTGATATGAATCTCATAGACTGACGGCAATTTTATTATGCAAACTGGAACCAAACCGCATGATCTCTTATGTAAATTAAAATAAATATGCTTTATGCGGAACCATGTGACATGGTTCTTTGTCAATCAATATAATCACAAAGATTTGCAGTTTTTAACATTACCATACAGCATGGGCCTTTTTATTTTATTGGGAAACTGCTATTATATGAGTTGGTATCTTTGTCGAATAATGTTTTGATAAGAAAGAGTCATCAGAAAACTATGATCTTTATAGGGCCGATAGAAGGTGCATTTTAAAATGTTTCTGTATACTTAACTCAATTTTGACCTATTTGTGGGTTGGTTCCCTTTTGCATAACTACGTCCAATATACTTACATCATCATTTGCCTAGCCTATTCCCAACTATGTCGGGGTCGACTTCTAGTCTTACCAGATGCAGCTGAATACCACTATTTCACATGGAGCGACTGCCTATCTGACCTCCACAACCCACTTACTGGGTAACAGGTAATGCTGGTCTAAACATACTTACATATAATAATGAATAATATTAGATAATTATTTTTACGCTGATTATACGAATGACAACGTATCGGTGAACGAATTGGTGTTGCAAGTTTACAAGTAATAGTCGACCAACTTACATTTGCATTTGCAATGTATGGGTGAACATGATTTTCAACTACAATGTTAAGTTTGTTCTTGGGATAAATTCATTCCAACTACGGAACCCTTCATTGTGCGTGGGTCGACACTCGTTATATTTTTGAATCATGTTGTTATTAACTTTAATTTATTTGCACTGTTATTAAACGGAAAACGCACTTTCCTATGTAAATATTTATTACTCAAAATCAGCGAATGTTCCACCTTCAGAGAGCTTTCATTTTAGCGCAAAACCAAATTGTGCTGCTAGTTCAGAATTTTATTAAATAAAAAAAACATATCTTAAATAGTTACAGTCTCTTCTTAATAACATCTTAAACAATAAACATCTTAATTGTACATCTTCTTGCATGAGCTCTTCGTGTCATACTTCTGCATGAAGAGGTCCCAGAAGGCCATTCTCTCTCTGAACGCGTGGTCCTCCATTGACATGGCCACGTCAATGTTCAGGTAAGGTCTGGCGATGCCGGTGACTGGTACCCAGGTCACTGGGAGTAGTGATGTCTTTTCAGGCGTTGGGTTCCTGGAAAGATAAATTGAAATATATTTCACTTTGATAATTATAATTTCAACAACTACGATGAATAGAGAGGAGTGGAAGTTAAAGCAGTCTTAAAAATACAATAGGTCAGAAAGAGGAAACTCCGTAGACGTGATGGTTGATGGGTTTAGATATCTAAACTGAGAGGACACACCGACGTCATCTAGTTTTTAAAATATTATTAACGCGTAAAAGTTTTTGTATAAACCTACGCCTACGTACAGAAATAGATTTTATTTCTCGTAAATACAAAAACTTACCCCAGCTTTACAAAGTTAGCCCACATAGTGGTCATCTCGTCCCTCATCATCCTCTGTTCATCAGAGTTCAGCTTAAAAGTGGTTTCAAATAAATACTTCAGCTCCTCCGTATGTATAGCCCCGACCCCCGTCACATTCTGATACTCGCTTCCACCGATATATGAGAACATATACTTATATACGTTCCCACCCTGCTCCATATATCTGGCCACAGATTTTTCAACAGCATAATTCAGTTTAATGTCAGAAGAATAATCGCTCAGTTCCAACACAGATTCAGGACCAATTTTTTTGCTGCCTAAGTAGAATGTTCCCACTATATCACTCAATTTTTCCAATTCAGATTTTCTTAAAACGAAATTGTTCTGCAAATCCTTATAGAAAATGTCGTGCAAATTGTCGTAAAAATCTTGCTGTTTCCTCGCGTAGGTACCGAAGTCCTCTTTACTGTTGTAACCAATCATGATTGGTATCTTTTTAATTCTATCTGGGTTATTTAAATGATTGATGCATTTGGTTACAAAGTGTTGGTTCCCTCTAAAGCGAGTTTCTCTGCAAGGTGTCAGCCTCATAGTAAGATTTCTTGCTGCGGTCATCACAGCAACAGGATTCTCTTTAGCCAGAGCTTCTAATGCTTTTTTAGTCGTTGTGACTCTATGTCCCATATGTTTAGCTAGTTTTAAAGCAGCTTTATCATCTCCATTTCCATAGAAACCTGGCGTGTAAATGGAGCCACTTTCGATAATGGCTTTATCGAACAATGTTTCATACTTTGAGTAAAGATGTAGGTCTACTGCCCCACCCCCATAGCTTTCACCAGCGATGGTAACTTTATCAGGGTTACCACCAAAAGCCTCTATATGCTCCTTCACCCACTTTAAAGCTCCAATCTGGTCCTTAAGGCCTTGGTTACCTGGTACGGATTCATCGTTCAAACACAGAAAGCCGTAAGGACCAAGTCTGTAATTGACGGTGATAACGATGATGTCGTGTTTGGCCAAATGTTGGCCACCGTAGTCGTTGGCGCTGCCGAAGACAAAACCACCTCCGTGGAACCAGACCAATACTGGCACAGTGTAGTTTTCGTTGGCCGTGTGTGGCACATATATGTTGAGACGAAGACATTGGAGTACTCCACCAACTTTAGAGATAACTTGTGGACATATTATGGAGGAGTCGTTAGCGATAAACGGTTGTTGGAAATTTTCGTGGTCTAAGTAGTTCTGTAATAGAAAATTATAAAATGATTAAATTATTTGTTGTATTTTAATTTAAATATTTATTGCTTTCATGTGGTATAAATGTTACGACAGTTAAAAGAAATTAAATGACGCCTTGTCCATATATTTTAATATTTGAGAGTCCATTTATATTATAATCGTTTAGCATTAAAACTCGCTGTTCACATCATTGACTTTAGAATGACATACTTTGACGTCCGTTCACAGTTATTCTAGCTCTGATTTTGCATTACTGTCAAAATCACAGTAATCCTTATTCTCGTTACAATAAGGTTGTGGTTGGGTTGCTGCCAGTGACAAGCTGTCAATAAAACAGCGAGCTTTATTCCTATTACATTAAGGATGAGGTTGGATTGCTGCTGTCATAGGTAAAATACCTGGGAAAGGATATAATCCTTGACTTTAACGAAATTTCAAAAACAAATGAAACATACTAAGCGAATTCTAAAATTCACATAAAAAACAAATGAGTTTGATTTCGAATTGTATGCACTTAAATTGAGTGAGGTTCGAAGTGAACTTGACAGAATAGGCCTGGTGGTGATAATCTTTGCTACTGCTGAATCTCGAATACATGTAATTTATTGGTAAGGTAATCACATAATGGCATTTAGATAAAAGCAATACAAGTAAAAATATAAAAAGAAGAACAAAATAATGTCAAACAATTAACTAAATATAAAAAGTCATCTACTTATACATATAAATAAAATTGGAGTGTCTGTTTGTAATATTGACATAACCGTTTTTTACTACATCCATATGAATATATACGGTACATACACAAAAATAACATTTTTTACAATTTTTGTCTGTCTGTCTGTCTGTTTGTTCCGGCTAATCTCTGAAATGGCTGGACCGATTTAGACGGGACTTTTATTGGCAGCTAGCTGATGTAATAAGGAGTAACTTAGGCTACATTTATTTTAGAAAAAAATCTTTTACTGTAGAAAATAATCATACCATTTTGCGGAACGCCCAGTGAAGCGGGCGGGTACGGCTAGTAGATTATAATACCTACAGTGTGGCGATTAGGTTATCACATGGATTGAAAACAACGTATTTTACATTACGTATTTTAAACATACACAATTAAAATAATTAATAACAACTAACATTCTAGCCGCGGGAGCTTTTCCTTTGATTATTTAACAACATTAAACTTCAGTAATGGGAAAAATACCATAAAGTTTGTGTTTAGTTGTTGATACTATCGCCCCACCAGTATCTAGTGCCTTATTGTCAAGGGTGGTTAGTGTCGTTTCTATTTTGAGTAAAATTGTTTATTTAATTATTTTGATAGAGCCATAACAACATGCAATAACCGCTGTACTGTTTAATGGGGTAACCTAACCGCCAAGCCACTCTATATAAGTCAAAATAATCATTCTAATAAAAATAGCAATAAAAATATCACTTACTCCAAAAGGATTATCCTCATCCACTTCTGCGTATGGGACACCAAAGAACGTATTGTACCCATCATTTTTAAAGCCTACAATATTTCCTTTCTTTGTCACAACAGTCACATTCTCGGGCAGAGCACTCACACACGACCACACGACACAAAGTAGCAAGAATATTAGAATATTAAACATAGTGTTGCTTTGAAGTGTTGACCAACATTAAACTAAATAACTGCTGCTCATTCTTATTTATAACACTAAGCGGTCGAGTAACGTTGTTCAGGGTTCAGCGTTTGCCTTTGAAGATCTAGGGAGTCCCCGAACCCGCATGTTTTATGATGCATCTGTAATTTGCATTGAATGTAGCGGTTTAGACATCGGGTCTCCCCATTAGGTTAAAAATATAGAGTGATTTTTGAGCAACTTAAGAGAGTCTACCACAGATCTGATAATTTGATAAATATACTGGGTGGCACTTTTACTATTTACAGCTGGATTCTTTCTGCTGCTACAGCAACAATTACGAAGAGAGAACAACGTAAAGATCGCAATGAATGTTGTTGAACTGTCAAAATGAAACCCATTGCTACTGATAGTGTGTTACGCAATTAGCCTGCAGTTTACCGAACTAAAACTATACAGGGCAGCAGGTATCAGTGACATCGACGCACAGACTGTAACCGTGGATTCAGCACATTAGTCTAGACCCCCTGTAAAGTGGGTCCGTCAAGCCGTGAGAAAGTAATATATTGTAGACAAAGTGAAAATACAGGTTATAAAACTAACCGTAGGCGCGGGCTTGCGGACGGCTAGCAATGGGCAGTTCGCCGTCCGGTAAGGACCAGGCCCGGGTTGACGGCGCGTTGTGTTCCACGCGCGCCTCAAAGAGGTGTCAGCAGTAACTGACGGGGTCCGCTGGGGCCGATGCCTGCCAGGGTCGCGGGTTGTTCGAAAGAGTTACCGTGGCCCTTGGCACAGGCAACTGAAGGAACACGGGTGGGTTTTAGTCAGTAAAAGTCTGACACACCCTCCCGCTCCGCCCAGAGCAGGAGAAGTTATTTGATAATTTCCCACCCAAAAAAAAAAAGGTTATAAAACTATCTTCTTCTTCTTCCATCCCTTAATCCCAGCTCTGTCTGGGGTCGGGTCTTCTTGTACAGCGGCACCAGGACAATCTGTCCTGGGCTGTCATAGGGGTTAGATTCTGCGCACTTACCTCCCGCACGAGTTTTCGACTCAGTTTGATCGAGCCCACCAACTTTTCCCCCCTCCCCCATCTGCGCCTGAATACAGTGGTGTTAGTTACTGATATCAAAAACCTGAAATTGCTGTTTATTTTTACTATGTACTTGGTCTATGTAATTTATTATACGACGAAAATTTCTAAAATAGAAGTAGGTATACCTACGGAATCTAACGTAACATTTTCCAGTGCATGTTTTCCTTAATGAGTCACTTCACCACCTCACTTCACAAGTGTTTGATGTTATCTGATAACAATAACGTACTCAATATTAGACAATTTGGCGCATGACAAGACAGTATGAAGTAGGTTTTGTTTGCAAAAACACAAAGCTCTAAGTGTTCATGCGTCACGCGTCAACGGGAAAGGCAACTGGAGACGTCGATGCGTCGGTAGCTGCCGTCGACAACATACCGCTCGTGTATTTGAACACCGTACAAAAATACTCGAGTGGCACGTTTTCGAAGGCTGCAGCTGTCTCTACTGTTGACGAGTACCTATCGCTTGTTTGTATGCAGACTAATTGTGTCTAGAAGAGAATGCATATTTTTTTTATATTTTTAATCCACAACTTTCACACAACGCCATCTAGTCCCAAGCTAAGCAGAGTTTGTGCTATAAGTACTGTACCGTACAGTATCTTTACCCATAATGAAGCAAAAACCTCATACGTTTGCAAAGTAGACCCTCCCATATGGAAGTAGCTATCACAGGTAAAATGAGTTTACGAATCTATGTATATGCCCCGTTAGGCAATAAACAATTTTCTACCATTGATATGCAAAACGATTCGTTTTTGTTTATAGGAACCGAGCATTAAAGAATTTATTCCGGATGGTTTTCAAGTAATACGAGTCAGTAATAGTCTCGTTTATACTCCAGAACCTAAGCAGAAACGATCGTCGCAGTCATTTCTGTAAATAGGTTTGTAGAAACACTTTTATACGTCTATAATATTTTAAAAACTAGATGAGGTCGGCCTTTCTCGTAGTTCAAGTAACAACACAGGTGTTTTGTTTCTCTTGTAAGTGAATATTATAAATTCTCTTAGAGAAATAAATTCTTGAAACCGAACAACAATACGAGGGGCCGTTGTTCCAAAAGAAAAAAAAATATTATCGTGTTAAGATATCAAAACACATCTCGTCGTCAGAGTTTCGTTCGCTAATTTCATTTGACCTTGTAGAAATACGTGAGGAATTCAGCTGCTTATCGTATGCTCATTATTTCTGGTGACCTAACCTATAGATAATATGAGAACGGAAAAATAAATTACTAGTTATGACGAACGGTTTTCCCCGGCTAGTCAACTACCTACTTCTTCCGTAACCAATGAAAATACTCCACCTCTATTTATTTCATCATAGTTGTTCTGTTTCGTTTTTCTTTTGTTTCTTGTGATATGGTAGCTTAGAGCTATGGTTTCCTAACAGAGCGGTGTCTGCCACATGGCGTCTGCAATTTACCGGTGAATGACGTATTTAAATTCGGTAAAGCTAAAATAAAAAACGTAAAAAGAGAGAGTACTTATTTATTTTTTACTTATTTATCTTTAAAACACACATTTTTGTTACTTTTCGCAACATTTAACAAATATTTGTCTTTCTTGAAGATAGTTTCAGCCTCTTTGCAATCAAACTTTAAATTTAAATATTTGATCTGCTCGTTTTTAATTAAGTTTAGGGAAGCTTTGTTCCTTTCGTCTCTCCACTTTACAAAAGGAAGGAAAAAACAAGAAGGAAGGAAAAACCATTAACGATCGAGTTACGTAAATCGAGTATTTAAGCGTTCTTTATTGGCCAATAAGCCGCAAAAAAATTCTTGAGTGCGTGACGACATAATGGCTGCGTCAGCGACCGGTATTCGCATTGCTTAATTTTGGGCCGGACAAATTAAAAAAAAAAACTATACAACGTGTAACGTTAAATGCGCAAAACCTGAAAATAGTTTGATCAGAATAACGAGCACAATTAATTGAACCACTTTTTAATATAGGTCACATTTTTAAATAAATCTTCATTAAAAACGTTGCCGTGTCTATTTATTAATAGGTCAAGCAAGCCAATGTCAGCGCGGCGCAGCGGCCCGGTGACGACTCCTCCCTCGATAAAGCGTCGTCGCAGACGCAAGAAACGATCAGAATGGCCAGTAAAACTAAAACAGCACATAAAACCTTTACAATTATTTTAATAACTTATTTTCTGTCTGAAATAGGTCAATTGAATTAAAAATCAGTTGGGGTGTCTGAGGTTTTGCGCATTAAACGTTACACGTTGTATATTTTTTCGTGTTATTTTTGCCATTGACACGCTAATAAGATTGGTGTCATCTATTACCTCTTTATAATATTAGTGTAGAAGTCTACATTAATATTATAAAGAGGTAATTTTGTTTTGTTTGTTTGTCATCATCATGTCATCTGTCTAGCCTTTTCCCAACTATGCTGGGGTCGGCTTCCAGTCTAAAGCGACTGCCTATCTGACCTCTACAACCCAGTTACTAGGTAATATGATACCACTTGGTAAGACTGGTTGTCAGACTTTCGGGTTTCTGATTCTGACTACCCGTAACGACTGTCAAAGATCGACGAATGACAGCCGGGACCAACGCCTTAACGTGCTTTCCGAGGCACGGAGGGGTCTCTGTATGTAAAGATGGTCACACATCCACAGGCCAACCGCGGCAAGCGTAGTTTAACCTGATAGATCGACCTGTGCGGCTGTTATTATTTAGCACGGGACCCTCTGTTTTGTTATGTATTTAGGGGATAATCTCCGGAACTACCAGTCGGATTTGGAAAAATCTTTTTTCATTTGAAAGCCCAATTCTCGAAAAAGGTTATAGTCTAATTAACATCACGCTACGGTCCTTAGGAGCCGAGCAAATGGAAAACAAACTGAAAAAACGCTAAGCGAAAACGAGGTAGTAGCATGGGCGAGCGATGGGATGCGGCGCGATGTGTCGGGGGCCGAAATTTCATGCGGATAAAGTCACGGGCAGAAGCTAGTATATTAGAAAGTAAACCTACACGAAAAAAGGATAGGAACCATTTTATAGTACGGATGGTAACCCTAGTTTTCATGTTTCTAATTCAAAAGCACATGATTTTTAAGATAAGCCTGCCAAAAGAGTTTCCAGAAGGCCATTCTGTGCCTGAACACGTGGTCCTTCATTCCCATATCAACATCGATGTTCATGTAAGGCCTGCTGGTGCCTGTGGCCGGGGAGACAGGGATCCACTTCACTGGGAGAAGGTCTGTTTCTTGGGGCGTCGGGTTCCTGTATATAGAAATGCATTTTGTACTTTGTTATAACGCAAGAATTTTTCTTGCATATATCAAAATGATGATTATGATGAAAAAATCATCACTTAAATATTTCCCAAAGCTAGCATGTTTCAAAAAGTTTTTTGCTAAAGTCGGAGCTACTATGTCTAAAACAGAAACACCTGCCATCTAATCTCTTCACCACCCTTGGTTGACTGGTAGAGAATGCCTAAGGCTTTAAATCCGCCTTTGTACCTTTTTGTGTGCCAAAAGCTTAAATAAATAAATGAATAATAAACAGAAAAATTAAGTGTATTTAATATCAACTTACCCGTGTTTAACAAAATTCGCCCACATCGTTGTCATTCTATCTCTGATCATCAACTGCTCATCAGTCGTCAATGGTTTCGCCCAAACCCAGTCAAAGAGATACTTCAATTCCTCTGTATGCGTTGCTCCTGCACCAGTTATATTCTGATAGTCACTACCACCAGTATATGAGAACAGATACTTATATACTTCAGCTCCTTGTTCAATATATCTGTTCACTGACCATTCAACACCGTAGTTGATGGCAAAGTCTGATAAAAAGTTACTCAATTCTAATTGCACCTCCGGCCCAATCGGTTTCCCTCCTAGATAGAAATTCTGGATTATGTTACTCAGCTTTTCTAGATCATGTTTCGGAAACACGAATGTCTTCTTAAGTTGTTGGTAAAATGGATTCTCAGATTCATTGTAAAACGATTCAGGTTTGTTCGCGAACTCATATAACATCTCTTGGCTTGTGTATCCGATCATTATTTTCGTGTTCTTAATCCTTAATGTGTTTCTCAAATGGAAAGGGTCTTCTGTTACGAAATTCGTGACGCCTTTAAACTTTGCCTCCTTACAAAGTGTTAGGACCATTTTCAACTCTCTGGTTGCTGCGTTTACTTCAATAGGATTTGCTTTCGCAAGAGCCTCGAGTGCTTGTTGCGTCGTTTTGACATTATTTCCTAAATGTCTAGCAAGTTTGATTGCAGCTTTATAATTTGGGTTCACGAAAATTCCTTCAGTAACATATATGGAACCACTTTGGATGATAACTTTGTCGAATAACGGTTCGTATTTTGAATACAGATGTAGGTCTACTGCACCTCCACCGTAGCTCTCTCCAGCTATAGTAACCTGAGTAGGATCACCACCAAAATCAGCTATATGCCTTTGAATCCACCTCAAAGCTTCAATCTGGTCCTTCATACCATGATTGCCCGTGACAGAAGCATCGTTCAAACACAAGAATCCATAAGGTCCTTGTCTGTAATTTGCTGTGACAACAACTATGTCTTTTTTTACCAAATGTTGGGCACCATATTCGCCAGCGCTGCCGAATGCGAAACCACCTCCATGGAACCAGACCAATATTGGCCGAGGTTGGACGATGGCCTTATGCGGCACATATATATTGAGACGAAGACATTGCAGTTTTCCTTTGTCACTGAAATATACTTGAGGACACATTATTGAAGAGTCGTTGGCGATGAATGGCGTCTTGAATTTTGGATAGTCGAGGGTAGCCTGTAACAAATATTGGACATATAGGTGTTTGTTTATGACAAAATTTTAAAGGAGGATGCTTAGATGGCTTAGTCATGTTGAATGGATGGGTGAAGGGCGATATAAAAAAGGTATTTACAACGCAGATGTGAGTGACAACGCCGCGGGAGGGGACGCCTTATAAGGAAATAATATAGTAACCTCATTGGTGAAATTTTTAGAACGGTCGGGGGCAAAGTACTGGCAACTGACGTGCATGTATGACCAGTGGGGTAATTCCGTAACACACTATCAGTAGCAATGGCTTTTATTTTCACAGTTCAACAACATTCATTGCGTTTATTTACGTTCTTGAGCAGACAAATGTTTGGAACATAAAAGCAATGGATTATATCCTTCAAAATTATTCAAATTGAGATTGATATTGTGTTCAACAATTAGGGTACTGATGTATGAACGTAAACGAGGCAAAAGGACTATGTAATGGATGGTCACCCATCCACGAACCGACCGCGGCAAGCGTAGCTTAACCTTCGATCGACCCGTGCTGCTGTTATCATTTAGCCACAAGCCCCAGTTATTCATAGATATTATTACTTTAATATTTCCTTAATATGATTTCAAACCATTACCTAACTGTCTGTTATCGTCCGTACCGTTAATCGTCAACAGGAAATTGGACAACTACTTTGCTATCTATGGAATTACAATAATATTGTTTTTGTTTTTGGTTTATCGTAGAAAATATTTATATTTACCCTTACGTTCTCAATTGCATAAACAATGTACAGGGTGTCCAATAGGAAGTTGCTGAAACTAATTGGCTGTCATTTCAAAACACATATACAGAATCAGAAAAGCCAAATTGCTTTAAATAGAGGAAACTCTGCAGTTTTAAACGCACATAAATAAAATGGAGTCAAATATTTTTTATGTCAATTTATTACATCTTATAAAAATAACGAAAGAGTACAATGATTAATGATATATATTTTCGAAGTGCGAACCGTTGGATTGTGCACAAAAATCAATTCTCTTTCGAAAATTGTGAAAAACTGTGTCCAACATATCGTTCGTAATGCCACGAACCACTTCCTGGATGGCCGCAATCAGTTCTTCTACTGTGCTGGGGTTTTAGCGTAACAATGATCTTTTATGTAACCCCACAAGAAAAAATCACAAGGGTTTAGGTCCGGTGAGTACGGAGGCCATTCTAGTCCACCTTGAACAAATTTAGGATACCCCAGACCGATTACTCGAGTCCCATATACGCGATTAATAGCTTCAAACACCTCATGAGTCCGGTGCGGCGTCGCTCCATCTTGCATGAAGTAAAAATGTTTAACCAGTCCCCTCTTTTTTGCATAAAGGAAGAATTTCGTTTCCAAAAGCTGTTTGTAACTCTCTCCTGTTACCGTAGATTCCAAGAATTGCAAATAAATTCCTTTTACTGAAATCGCTGCCCATGCCGTTACTTTCTGTGGATGAAGGGACTTCGCTAGCGATATGTTGGGATTTTCCGTTCCCCAAAACCGATATTTTTGCTTGTTTACGTATCCATTCATCCAAAAATGTGCTTCATCGGAAAAAATAATCATTTTCTCATTAAGTTCTTCGGCTTCAAACATTCCCGTAATAGTCTTACAAAATTCGATGCGTTTCGTCATGCCATGTTCAGTTAACAATTGATGAGTGCTTATTTTATACGGATGAAACTTTAAAAAATATTTCAAAATTTTGTGTAATGATGATTTGGTTATTTTTAATGTTTGAGCAGCTTTCCGAATCGAACCATTTGGATTTTGTTTGAAATAATTCTCAACTTCGTTCATCTTCTCTGGTGTAGTCACCGTAACAGATGGGCCTGGCAACTCGTGTCTACGGTCCTGGAGTGTACCATACTCCACGAAGTTATCGATTATCCTACAAAAATTAGCGTAAAATTACTTCAATACAGTTTCATTGAATTGACACTCAAGTTGTGTGATAGATGAATATGAATAAATATTAAATTCTTACCTTTTCAGAGTGTTTTCGCTGGCAACTCTATGGGTTCCAAACTTAGTACGAAACTCTCTATACGCATTACTATAAATTTTTCCCCTCGAGAAGAAGCACTCAATAAGATATACTTTTTCTTCAGTGGTGAGCTCACTCATTTTGACGCGCACGTACTTGCTTCAACCACGGCTGAAATAAAACTGCGGGGCCTCAGGTATGCGCCTTAGAAAAAGGGACCCCTATTGAATTCATGGAGGGAAGGGACACTTATTTAGTTTTAGCAACTTCCTATTGGACACCCTGTACATGCAACGTGTAACGTTAAATGCGCAAAACCTGAAAATAGTTTGATCAGAATAACGAGCAGAATTAATTGAACCACTTTTTAATATAGGTCACATCATTCAAAAAATCTTCATTAAAAACGTTGCCGTGTCTATTTATTAATAGGTCAAGCAAGCCAATGTCAGCGCGACGCAGCGGCCCGTTGACGACTCCTCCCTCGGTAAAGCGTCGTCGCAGACGCAAGAAACGATCAGAATGGCCAGTAAAACTAAAACAGCACATACAACCTTTACATTTTTTTAATGACTTATTTTCTCTCTGAAATAGGTCAATTGAATTAAAAATCAGTTGGGGTGTCTGAGGTTTTGCGCATTTAACGTTACACGTTGTATATGATATATCGCCGTGTTTATAACTGTGGTAATCATTTTTGGTTAACGCGGATACTTTTCGTACGAAGGTAATATAATTTTTCTGCCCTCGTCCCAATGTATTTGGGGTCGGCGCAACATGTATTTTTCTTCCATACTTCACTATTAGCCGTCATTTCGCTCATCCCCTTTCTAGCCATATCATCATTCACACGGTCCATCTATCGTTTCTTTGGTCTTTCCCTACTCTTATAGCCTTCAACAGTCATCCTCAAAACTTTCCTCACGACGTTTTCTTTAATAATCTTCTTCTCATTAAATGATCATGATTTTACTCGCATCCTATACGTAAACACTAAATCTTTGTTTTTGTGTTTTTCTAGATTACTTACTAGCAGCGCCCCACAGTACACCCGTACAATGTCTCGGTCCCGTGGGAATATTGGAATAAAAAGTATCCTATGTCCTAATCCAAGTCATGTTCCACCTATTTGGCAAATTTCACCCAAATCCGTTCAGCCGTTTTAGCGTGAACAAACAAACATACAAAAAATCAAATATTTTCTCTTCTTAGTGTATTTACACACAAAACTTCCGGAATAAAATCTCTAAGTGATGGTGAAAACCGCATCAAAATCTGTGGCGTAGTTTAGAAGAATAACGCAAACAGGTACACAGAGAGAAAATTCTTAGAAAAATTACTGTGCTCGTCACTGTAAAGTGAGTGCAAGTGACATCTATAGAAAATTTTCTGAGTGAGATTGGGAATAATTTACTACTTGTCCAATAAATTTTACTGTACAGCATAAGAATTTTTACTCTGCTAGCATGGTAATTTTTCCATTACCAATCAAATGCACTCAGATTATGAGACAGCACAGTAATTTTTCTAAGATTTTTTTATTCCCCGTGTAGAGAGAAAAAAGATATGAACATAGCTCACGACGTTATCCACATCTTAAATACTACATATTGTTAAGAAACTAAGTATTGGCACAGGAGTAAAACTTAAAAGGTAAAAGCTAAAGATGATTCCTAAATGAAAAGAAAAGAAAAAAAATAAGAATAAAAGAAAGGCAACCAACGAAAGGTATTTACAAGGCAGATGTGAGTGGAAACGCCGGGACATCTATTGAGGCCCTAGGAGGCATAATATATTGACTTTATTGGTGATGTTCTTCAGAAAGGTCAAGTGCGTAGTAGTTTTAAATTACGAGAATTGCCTCTAGATGTATAGGAATATCGTTCATGAACGATATAATCTTTACTCCTTTTGCCTCTAAATGGGGCAAAAAGAGTATGTAAAGATCATAGCAAGTGGCGTTCTATAGTTTCTGACTTCTGACTTCTTTCTCATGGAGGTATCCATGAGAAGAAAGCGTGAGTTAGTGTATGGATGTGTGTAATAAGAGATAGAGAGATATGGCATATAAACACCGCACTTACCCCAAACGGGTTATCTTCGTTAACCTTAGCGTACGGCACACCAAAATAAGTATTATATCCATAATTAGTGTTGCCCACAATAGGACCTTTACTAGTAGTTACCATCACAGTTTCAGCCCTACAATAAGCCACGCACAAACATAAAACAAATATAAACGTGTCCATTGTAGTAAGAATGTAAACATACAATGAAGATGGCGCGAGACTCCGTAGTATATAAATACTTTAGCGGAAAATACCGGTGAGTAGGGTTCCGCGAATGTGATTGAGAATCTGGTTTTTCCCGACCCAGTTGTAACGTGCGGTGAATAATAAACGTGATGATTTTTTTTAAGCAAGTATTTTTGGTATTATTGTTCTGGTAATAATCATTGTGATTGGGTTTTGTTGTTCGAGAATTTCGATATTTGACCGGGAATTGGAAATGTGCCCAATAAATTCCTTCTCGTTTTTTGGCTAAAACTGCACTAATTTAGTCTAGTCATTTATGTTGACACTTGAAAACGAGCACTACTAAGGGCGGGTTGTTTCAAGTCCAGTTGGCGCACGCGTATACGTTAAAAATGGCGTAGACTTACGTCAAATAATTACTATTACGTACTCGTTATTTTTTTGATGTACGTATGTTACGTTTACCAACCGTTTCATGCAACCGGCCCTAAATGTGCATAAACACGTTGCCATTTGAAATTTAAGTAATTTTCAAACTAAGCTTTTTTTTTACCGACATCCTGTCATAATCATAACTAGCATATTTCCACTGCTAGGACACAGGCCTCCTCTCGCTGAGAGCGAGTGGGCCGTAATCCACCACGCGCGCCCAGTGCGGATTGGTCGATGTCACATGTTTTCGATTTTTTGTTTTCTCACGATGTTTCCCTTCACCGTTTTGAGAGCAGTAGTGATGAAATCGTTTACACAAAGTAAAGCGCTTGTCTGGGTTCGAACTTACGACCTACAACTCGATAAGTCACGGCCGTTACCACTGGGACACTACTGCTCTCTGACGTCCTGTACAATAAGTGCCTTAAATCCCTACAATTGATTTTGCTTGATTGAATAAATAAGTCAATACTTACATACATACTACGTTCGAGAATCACATTTTTTTCAACAACCTGACACTGGCCTTCAAATTGAAACTTAATATAAATAATATATGAATAGGTACATATTCTATTAATTTACGGAACCACAAGTTTATTTAATAACAGTTTTCCTTAAAGAGACTGTGCATCTTAGTCATACGAGTGTTTTACGATGTTTGCCGATGACGCACAATTATTTTATTAAAATATCTCTTTAATAAACATTATTATTATTATAATAGTCTCAATATTGTTAATACTTAAGGGTAAGAGCGAGATAGCCCAAACACAAGTATTATCTGTTACTTACTGGGGTTGCCTCATTTATAATCCATGTTACTGTTTTGAGACAAATAAACATTTTTCATTTTTTTTAAACTAATTACGTATATATTAAAAATATTTTCTCAAGTATGTAGGTCCTTCGAGCCGCCTAATATCATTATTTAATGAAAATTTTACTGAAAAGAATGATGTTAATTCTGTTTGATAAAAAACGTAAAAACGTAGGTATACTATACAACGTGTAACGTTAAATGCGCAAAACCTCAGACACCCCGACTGATTTTTAATTCAATTGACCTATTTCATTGAGAAAATAAGTCATAATAAAATTGTAAAGGTTTATGTGCAGTTTTAGTTTTACTGGCCATTCTGATCGTTTCTTGCGTCTGCGACGACGCTTTATCGAGGGAGGAGTCGTCACCGGGCCGCTGCGCCGCGCTGACATTGGCTTGCATGACCTATTAATAAATAGACACGGCAACGTTTTTAATGATATTTTTTTGAAAAATGTGGCGTATATTAAAAAGTGGTTCAATTAATTCTGCTCTTTATTCTGATCAAACTATTTTCAGGTTTTGCGCATTTAACGTTACACGTTGTATAAATATATGAATAGTTACATATTCTATTAATTTACGGAACCACACGTTTATTTAATAACAGTTTTCCTCAAAAAGACTGTGCATCTTAGTCATACAAGTGTTTCACGATAAGGCATGCGTCTGCAAACAGACGTAACAGACCGACAAAATAAATATTATAGTATAGAGTTATTAGCTGTATTAGAAATTTCGTTTATTTACATGCTTATGCTTACGGTTTATTAAATCTTAAATAACATCTAAAACTTATTTTATTTTATTGTTAAGTCATTTTTTTTTATTTTTAAGTCTTTTTTTTTTCTTTTTTCTTTCTCTAACCCACACGTAAATATGATATTGTACAAGATACAAATGAAATGTTACTGGCTAATTATATGTTTAATACTCGAGGTGTTTGGCGCTGATAGTCGAAATACAGGCTCTGCCAAGTTCGACTACAGATGACTACACCACTTCTATTAACCTAAATTATTTTGTTAAAATATCTTGTAACTTATGTCTAAGTTTCTTTACTAAACACTGTTATTATTAAAATATAATACCTCTGAAGATCTAATGAGGGAATATGTGTTGGCAATGAATGAGCTGGTGAACTCACAAACTAACAGCTGTGAGCGCTGTCAAATACCATCCCATGTGCCTACACCGGACCATTCATTGTCAACATGCAATACCACATTACCGGATCCTTGTGTTGATTTGCCAATTCCTTCTGTTAATAGCTCCTTTATACCGTGTAAACAAATTGTAAACAATGATATTGTACTATTTTGTGATGAGATTGGAAAGGACTTAGGTCACTTGTTGAAAGATGAATATCCGGGACACTCTGTAATAAATTACTGCATGCCTGGTTGTTCTTTATTTGATATTATGAAAGAAATTATTAAATGTAACTTTAAGCAGGAAACAACTTTATTAATTTTTATGGGAAATAGAGGAAATTTAAATAAAGGAGAATTGCTCCAATATCATAGAACCTTGTGCAACCTTAGTTTAAGAAAAATTGTGTTGTTTACATTCCCTTACAGTAACAGTTTGCCACAGGAAGAAAATAGATTAAGATATGAAATAAACATGACATTGCATAATTTAACTTATAATGATAAGTTAATAGATTTAATTGACACTAACTATTATATTGATAGTAATTTATATTTGACAAAAGATAGATACAATTGTGTTATGTACTATCTTTCTACCTATCTCAAAAGACAGATAGCTATGTCGCTATCATATTTTTTTTCTATTTCAGCCAAAAATTTGGCTAAACAAATTGCTCCTTTTGAGCAATGCAAAAACATTTTAAACTGTTCTGTCAATAATTTGCTCAAAATTAATGACATTAATCATCATTTAAATTAGAAATTAGGACAATAGAGGCAACCTCTAGCAAAAATGTAACTAAGGCAATAAATAACTCAAATGAAAGTGTAAAAAAATTAAACAGTATCAATCTGGTGCATCAAAACATTCAAGGATTTTTAAATAAAGACTTAGAAGTAGAATTATTCCTGAATTGTAACAATGTAGATATTCTTTGTATGACAGAACATTGGCTTAAAAGCCACCAGTTCATGTTCAATTTTAGTAATCACCAGGTTGGTAGTTCATTCAGCAGAGTAAATGCTATACATGGTGGCTCATTAATTTTAGTACATAACCAGCTTAAATTTAGGGACCGAAAGGACATTGTGAGCCTCTCTGTTGAGCGGACAATTGAAATAGCCTGTATAGAATTGGAGCAGTTCATTATATTAAGTGTATACAGACCTCCTTCAGGATTGTATGATTGTTTTGAAAAGGTTATGGATGAAGTGTTGCACAAAATCTGTAATACAAACAAGTCCATCATCACTTGCGGTGATTTCAATGTTAATTTGTTAGAAAATTCTGGGTTAAGTACTAAAATCATAAGTTTGTTTCAGTCATACAATCTTGCTAACCTATTTTTGGAGCCCACTAGAATAACTCCTACTAGTGCCACATGCCTAGATAACATTTATACAGACATTATACCAAATCACAAAGAAATGATTAATTTAATAGACTCAGATCATTGCGGACAGCTGATCACTATTATAAATCAAAACAAAAAAGTTTTTAAAAAAGATATCACTGTTAACCCAAAAACAACTAAACGCTTAGAAACATTTAAAACTAAACTCTTAAGAAAATTACCACTTTTGTTGACTAATGATGACCCTAACAAACAATATAATGATTTTTTTAATATATATTGCACACAATTTGATAAAACATTCATTCCAAAGACATTATCAGTCAATAGTAACGCTTCCTTCAGTGACTGGGCCACCATTGGTATACATAAAAGTAGAAAAAGACTTTATGAATTATATGATGAACGAATTTGTATAAACACTGCTGAATTTAATTTATATGTTAAAAATTATTCTAAAATATTTAAAACAGTCTGTAGTATGGCCAAGTCACGTTATTTGAGTTCAAAAATTAAAAATAGTAATAACATTATTAAAATGACTTGGAATGTCATTAATAGCGAAACAGGAAGGTCATGCAACCGAAGTAGTGACTACAGCCTTGCTATTGATGACAATGTAATTAGATCAGATTCCCAGGTCGCCGCGGCCTTTGAAAATTTCTTTACAGAGATTCCCGTGGTAACTACTAAATCTCTAAGCTCATCACCCACTGCTGCAGAGTCTTTACTTAAGGAAAACGTTCCAGTTTGTGATTCGGAATTTCACTTCGAATTTGTCACTTGTACAGATATAATTAAAACTTTTCACATGTTAAATGTTAAAAAGACTGCAGATCTATGGGGCAATTCTGTGGATGTTGCTAAGACAATTATAAACATTGTAGCACCTACTTTAGCTGATATATTTAATAATTGTATTGAATGTGGTGAGTTTCCTGATCTTATGAAACACAGTAAAATAATACCGTTGTTTAAATCGGGTAGTACATCAGACCCTACTAATTATAGACCTATTTCCGTACTACCCACCTTTAGTAAAATTTATGAAAAACTTATTTTAAATCAATTGCAAAGATTTTTCAATAACAATAAATTACTGAATAATAAACAGTTCGGTTTTACAAGGGGTCGTTCAACTACCGATGCCGGAGTTGAACTTTTAGGACATATTTATAATGCATGGGAGGACAAATGCGATGCTTTGGGCATTTTTTGTGATTTGTCAAAGGCATTCGATTGTGTTCTTCATGAAACCTTAATCAGGAAACTTCACCACTACGGAATCCGGAACGCCTCTCTGGATCTTCTCACTTCTTACTTAAGTGATAGGATTCAGAGAGTTGATGTTAACGGGAAAAGGTCACCCGGATCTGTAGTAAGAATGGGGGTCCCACAGGGCTCAATACTTGGACCATTTTTATTTATTATTTATATCAATGACTTGCCTTACCTCATAAAGGATGAACATGATATAGTGTTGTTTGCAGATGACACTTCACTTTTATTTAAACTCAAACGTCAGCAGCTGGTTACTGACAATATAAATAGTGCCCTCGCAAAAGTAGTTAACTGGTTTAATGTTAATAATCTACTTCTTAACGAAAAAAAAACGAAATGTATTAAGTTTACGATACCAAATGTTAGACAAGTAGAAACTAGTGTTCTCATAAAGGGTGAAGAGTTAAAACCCGAAAATTCCACAGTATTCTTAGGCATAACTTTAGATGCCAAGCTTCAATGGGGCCCCCATATAGATAAATTGTCAAGAAAGCTTAGCTCTGCAGCATACGCCGTTAGGAAAATTCGTGATTTAACTGATTTAGAGACAGCCCGTTTAGTTTACTTTAGTTATTTTCATAGTGTGATGTCATACGGTATTCTGCTGTGGGGAAATGCCGCCGATATTCAGACAATTTTTATTTTACAAAAAAGGGCAATTCGTTCTATTTATAAATTAAGTCCTAGACACTCCCTCAGAGACAAGTTTAAAGAGATTAATATAATGACTGTGCCTTCTCAGTACATTTATGATAATCTTTTGTATGCACATAAAAATATTAATCTGTTTAAAAAATACAGTGATATCCATAACATAAATACTAGGAACAAACACAAATTTGTTGTTCCTACAACAAGGCTCAAGAAAATAGGTGGCTCGTTTAGATGCCAATGTATACGTTTTTATAATAAACTTCCTAGCCACATTCAAGAACTAAGCATTAATAAATTCAAATCTTTTATAAAGTTAAAACTATGCCAGAAAGCCTATTATACTGTAAAAGACTATATTGAGGACAAAAAAGCTTGGGATTGAGCTGCTCCAATAGGTCTAGACAGTGAATGTTGTTTATTTTTTATTTTTTGCTGACTTACACTTTTGTTTTTTCTCTTTCTAAATATCTATTTATATACAGAATGACATGAACATTTACTGTTTGAAGTCTTATATTATTTTAATTATTGTGAATGTGATGACTATGTGGGTTTCCGTTTTAATCATGGTCTGGCACTTTGAGCGGTCTATGCGGTCTACACAAATGTCCTGTCCTTGGTATTACTCGTCGAATCGTTGAGCTCCTTAAGTTCTGAGTTGAGCTGCACGGTTACTGACGAATGCGTGCACTGACTGCACAGGTCCACTCAATCTGTGTGGTTCTTTCCTCAAAAGACCACTTCAGACACAAATCTACATAGTCCTCAAAGATCAAAGATTATGTCCGGATTTTTATATACACATTGACATTGATGAATTTTATATAAACAATGACATGGATATTTACTTTGTAAAGTATCTTATTTTTTATTATTATTATTATTGTGAGTGTGAAGACTATGTGGGTCATTTCTTTTTTCTGTTTTCCTTCTTAGTTAGTTTTAATCATGATCTGGCAGTTTGAGTAATTTATGCGGCCTACCCAAATGTCCTTTCATTGGTATTGTTCGTCGAATCGTAAGGCTCCTCAAGTTCTGAGTTGAGCTGCACGATTTTTGACAAATGCGTGCACTGACTGGACAGGTCCGCTCAATCTGTGTGGTTCTTTACTCAAAAGACCATTTCAGACACCAATCTACATGGTCTTCACATGATCTGACCAAGATTATGTCTGGACTTTAAAAGAGACTGTGACCTCTGAGTTTGTTTCGGCCTTTCTTCTCAGAGTAGTCAGATAGGAAACGCCGACCTCATCTAGTTTAAAAAAATATGATTGACATGTAAAAGTGTTTGTACAAACCTACTTACAGAAAATAAATCATTTATCATTTATCATTTATCATTTATCATTTAGTCTCAATGTGCTTAGATTCAAAAAATCAGCCCTAAGTTTAATCACTTTCTTTACAGGGTCGGGTTATAAAGACTCAGTACCCGACCTGGGTGATGGTGATTGCTGTGCTGATGATAATGGCAGGCGTGTTGCCAATCCCTGTTGTACTGCTGCTCCGCCGCTTCCAATGCCTGGCCTTCGACGTGGACATCCACCAGGGCTCCATCAGGAGGATCGAGACCACCGTATCGACCAAGGAAATGATGAGTGATCAGGATGTAAGTGTTTTACTTTTTTGACCTTGTCTAGGTAGAGAATCTAACTTTTGCGTGACAATGAATGAATAGTTGATTATTTGAAGATTCGGTAAATAAGAATCTACTCAATTCACAAAATTATATACAAGGTGGAGACGACAGTAAATTAAACTGCGTATATCTAACGGCGTTCCCAGTCTGCATATGATATTCAATCAAATACAGCGTGTAACGGAAGGGGGGTATCAACCCTGAAGGAGGTGAATGTGCTCATGAAACTCAACAACTTTCCCCAAAGAACATAGGTCGAAATATGAAAAAAAAATTTGGCCCTCCCTTACAAAACTGACTACCAGCTGATTGATTTACTATGGGAGAGCCAAATTTTTTTTTCATATTTCGACTTATGTTCTTTGGGGAAAGTTGTTGAGTTTCATGAGCACATTCACCTCCTTCAGGGTTGATACCCCCCTTCCGTTACACGCTGTATATCCAGTAGGTTAGGCATTATAGGTAGTCAAAGATTGGCAAAACCCATAGACGGCCGTTTTAGTTAGTTTGAAAAAAATCACTTTTATACCTTTATTTTTTAGGATTTGTTTGTTAGTTCCAAAATACTCGTACTCTTATGCATTCATATTGCCAGTGTTTTCATTTATTGTCGTATTATTGTCTTCACATTGTATAGGTAAAGTACTTAACTAATTCTATATTGAGGTTTTAAAATTAATATTCTTGATGCCTCAAATCAAATAAGTTTGGCATTAAGTCCGCCTCTGTACATTAATGTGCTTGAAGTATAAAATAAATACATTAATTAAAGGTATAACAAACAAAAAAAAACATATTCTAGTAAGTCTAGTCCGACCGGCGGCCGTCCAGTATTTTTGAGAGGATTCTTAATTACCCTCACTTTAATAATGAATACCGTGCATAAAAACCTACGGTATTAATCATGGCTGATTCGCGGTGGGATTTTTTCGCGCACTGGATTTCCAACGCAGTGCTTAGCGCCGAGAGTCGAAAATCCAACAGTGTGGTGTTTTGACGCGCTGAGATGCGCTCTGTTGGATTCTCAACGCTCGGCTCAACGCCGAGAGTTGAAAATGCAGCGATACTTTTACATCCGGGCGAACGTCAGCTTAGTCGATTTGGATTACCATTTATAAAATAATTCCTTAAAATGCAACGTTGGTTCCTATGCACAGTTCTCATATATTTCCTATGACTAAGGTGAATTGGCTAGTACATTGCTCGTTTAACATCCAAGTATTACTTCTAATCCATGTCTTAACCAAGCTAACAATTTATTAAAATGTGGGATAACTGTCAAATGGTAAACATTCATACAAGCTAGGTGACACTTAATTACTCGCATACTTGTAAATAATTGTTTGGAAAGATGTATTGATGGATAGATATTTATACTCCAGTCAATATCTTACTTGATTCATCATTCTAATCTTATTTTGGCGGAGTCAGGAAAAAACCATCCCATATCATAGTTCCTTTACACCTGCCGGTCAATTCTGTAAAAATCTCACCGTGTAATCATAAGTGAAGTGAGCACTTAATAGTGTTAATCCCTAGCGCATGACAGCTCACTCCACGCTCACTTCACCCAAGCTTTCACGGTGAGATGGTTACAGAATCGCACGGCTGTAATCATATTTACCCTTCGTCTTAATTTACCCTAGTATCATAATTACCCCTCTGCCCTTTTACTTCCCGTTTTTATGGATACTTCAAATTACCACCTGGTAGTCCTGGCACTCTTGCATCCCCAGACATTGATACCTTAACTAGTAACTTTGATTGTCAGTCATAACTTACCAAGTAAACTGCCTCTTACCCAATTTCCCTATTCCTAAACCTGACTACGCCATCCTCTAGTCAACGTCCCATTTGGATTAAACTAAGTGAATACATTTTGCCTTTGGTTGCATCATCGTAACATGATCGTGCTAATGTACATACATTCATGTGTAATCGTGTGGCGCGTGTAAGGTGCTGTCTCCCGAGAACGCCCCGCCTGCGCCCGCGCAGTTGGTTGCTGAGGCGGCCGGCACCAGGTTCACTATCGGAGACTTTGATGTAAGATCATAGTGGCTTTCGGGGTTCAAAGACTGGATGGTTTTAGCTGTTTTGGTAGTAAGAATTTATAATTCAAGAGGGCAAGTTACTGTAGAATGGTTACCACAAAAAGCTGCCATTCTTAGAAGTTTTTAAGTAAAGGCCAATTTTCTTACGTTTATTTTCATACAATTTTATTGAATGACTTTTTCATGAAATATTCCTCAATAGGATTATATAAAATTCGATGGTTGTACTGATATTTAAAATAAAAAAATAAAAATATTGATTTTATTTATTATAATTCTGTAAATACATACTTGTTACGCTCACAAATCATATTTTGTTCAACATACAACCAGACTCTGGCCTGCTAATTGCAAAAAACGTAAGAAATTTTGAATTTCGGGACTTACCCTGCCACTTTCCCCTTAAATAAAAATAGCCAAATGACAAGTCTGCTATGATATTAAATCATAAATCTTTAATTAAAATAAAAAATCTTGGTAATGCTATATATTCAGTCTTTGAGCCTACTAACATATCTTTTTGTTTCATTTGGTTTGGGATTTTATTTCTGTTTTCTTTCTGATTTTAGAAGTGTAAGTATTTTAAAGAAAATTCTTCTTTTTCAGTTTACCTGTTAAGTTGTATTTTTAGGATAATTTCGTGTTTACTACCTACACGAAAGAAAATTAAAGAAAAATTACCTTCAAAATATCTTGACCGTAAATTCAATAAATATATTTCAGAAGTGTATTTCTTATTTCAGAGAAATATTAACCTGTAAGGGAATGCACTGAAGAATTATCTACAATAATAAATTTCTATAGTGATTGTATAGTCCTACTATTGCAAAGAAACACAACACGTCTTCTCCATAAGAATTACCGACTCGTTTAAATATTTTTTACAGATTACTTTTTTTTAATAGGCACAATGACTTTGTCTTTATAGGATATTCCTATTCAAAATTAACCTCAATGCACATGGCTAAGTTGATGTGTATGTAAATATGTATGTTCAATCCAACTCTAGAGCGTGGACAGCAGTGACGAGAGACCCAACAAGCGTCTGCCTGAGGTGATCGCACGCGGACGCCCCAAGAAATAAATGTTCGTGTTTTTTCTGACTCGCATCAGCTTTGTGCTCTAATCTACCGTCAGATAAATCTAAGAAAACTAATTTGAAATTGAAAAGAGTTTTGTTTTGTCAAATTTTTGTCTCGGTGGACAACTGGCTAAATAGTAACAGCTACAAGGATCAATTGAAGGTTAAACTACACTTCCCTGTCCGTGTATGGGTGACCATCCATACATATTGAGACTGCAATGTTTCGGAAAGTACATTAAACCGTTTGTCCCGGCTGCCATTTGTAGATCTTTGACAAAAGTTACGGGTAGTCAGAAACCCAAAAGTCTGACAACCAGTATTACTGTATTGAATTACCCAGTAACTCGTTTGGGGAGCTCAGATAGGAAGTTGCTCTGTGTAAAATGCTAGTATTCAGCTGCATCCGGTTAGACTGGAAGCTGACCCCAACGTAGTTGGGAAAACGCAGATGATGAGACAACGATTTATCTGACGATAGATTGGTCTGGTTTATTGGCCCTTCGCTTCGCATGATGTTTGGTCTTTTAAACGAGAAGGCTGTATCTACAACAACTATTTTCTTATTTATGCATTTTTTTTTGTAATAAACATCTTCATCTTCTTGTTTAGTCACTATTTTCAATGTATATATGATATTATGTGTTTTTATTTTGTATAAATTGAGCCGACCTTTTTATTAAAATATTTTGATTTTGATTGAAATAAAGGACTACTTTGTGTATACTCATGACATTTTTCTTTTAGACTTCAACTAAGTCTGTGTAATAAAACTGTTTCTATAACTATTATAACATTTATTGTTATCACCTTTGCACTGCGCATCATGTATTTATAGAGTGATCGTCACATTATTGTATTTCAAGCACATATGTAATCGTTTAACATAACACATACACACTAGTTTTCATGTAGAAATTATATTAGTAGCACATTTTTTTATAATATCTTTTTAGGATTTTCAATTCATAATCTTTTATTTGAAATAAGAGAAGTATTTAAATAAAATACTCAACTTGTATTTATAGAATAATTTACTAATCCCCCTAAATATTTACAGTCTTCAGATTCAGACGACAACATACGTACGACCGGCCGCTTCGACGACTCAAGCAGTAGTGACGAAGAAATTCTAAATACAAATTGCACAAAAGGAACCGTTCGTAGACTAGCGATGAAGCCCATTGGTCGAAAGCCGACCACATTCAAGATGGACGTAGTCGACGAATGACTGTTACTTTTGAAAATACTCTTTTTGTTTTCCTAATAGATAATTTGAAACCGCCAAAGTTCGTGTCGATTGTATTGGAGTAAGGATATACGTGTTGGGCGGTTAATTTATTACATTAAAATCTTAAATAAATATATAATATACATATTTGAAAAATCGTCATTGCCCAGACAATATCAATATCTCTTAACACTATACTTTCATCAATGTATGTACTTATATCATAATAACTACAGTCTTGTCAATGTTTTCCATTAATTTAGGTATAAGGCAGGGCCGGGTCAAGATGTTAAGACATTACAAACAGTAATTACGAAAATACATTCTTCCACAAGAAAGATTTATTGAAATTATTTTAAAGATAATTTATTTTAGATTAATCGCTTCGGTCAAAATTTAACTAGAATAATGCTACAAGACTCAAAATGTCCCATTCGTATCTGTAAGAAATATTAAGTCAAATACATTTTTTTGGAAGAAGCGTTTCTCTAAACGTTATTATGAAGGGTAGACGCAGTATTATTTTTACCGTTAGTGCAGTATCAAGTTTACCATTAGTGCATTATCAAGTTTACCCTTCGAGTTTTTCCCTTTATTATCCCGGCTCTGGAAAATAAATGTAAAATTGTTGACGATATTTAGCAAATTGTTGAAATTTCATGCACACAGACTTTTATAATATTAATGTCATCTTGCAGTCTTCGTGTAGCCTTTACTTTAGATAAAGTAGGTTTAAAAATGTCGTCACTACTTTAACAAGATCGAGATTATGGTTCAACTCTTAACTGCGGAATAGAGGTTTAAGATACAGTGAAATTACAATTATATCAAAATGTACTGATGTAAAATATGGTATAGTATACAGCGTGTATCAGAAATGTGTGGTCATATTTTGAAGGTGTGGTACAGAACATCGAACTGAACAACTTTCTCCATGGGACCTACGTCGTGATTTTGATGTTGGTCCCATGGAGAAAGAGAAATATATACCACACATTTCTGAAACACACTGTATATATTTGGTTCTAAATACGTAATATTACATAATATTGACAATGAACGACGTATACATAATTAAGTATTCATCTGAACTGTCAATCTATTAATCAAACTTATGCTAAGGTTGATGGTATTATTGGATTCATTAAAAAAATATTGGATAGTGTTACGAAAAAAAAAGAGCTTTGAACAAATAAGGCGGTTATCACACTGCACCAGAAACAGCTCCGAGGGCGGTGCTGCGGTTTTTAACTTTGACTGTACACCGCACGGACATGAGGTGTCAGTGTGTTATAACCCTGCCGTTTTTGTGTAAATACAAATCAAGATTCTAGAGTCAAAATTAAAAACCGCAGCACCGAACGGTTTTTGACCTCCTCAAGACCAGTGAAATAGGCATAACAGCGGTATTTTTGGAAGAGATTAAGATTAGGAAAAATTTGATATTCGATTTGGATGTGTTCGTAAGTAGAAGAGCTTTAAGTATTGGAAAGATTACCAAACTATACTGCACCCTAATTTCATAACACACTATTTCTCCCAATTTGAATAATTTTGAAGCATATTGCAAATCCATTGCTCCATATGTTGGAAAAATGTGTTTGCTCAACAACGTAAATAACGTAATGAATGTTGTTGAACTGTCAAAATGAAACCCATTGCTACTGATAGTGTGTTACGCAATTACCCTGCAGGACTCTTAAAAAATTGGTAGAATAAAGAAAATATTGAGGAAGTAAAACTTAACTATGGATCATGGATGTATTAGGAGCGGGTTTAAGATTCTGCGAGAATTGTCTTGCACAAAAAAAAACTCTCGATTTAATTTATTTTCACGAAACCAAATGTTTGGTCGATTTTCTCTTAGGCATTCTAGTTTTTGTCTAACTTAGGTTTGAAATAGTATCATGCAATGCCCAAAAGAGTGTCCCCCTTTTCATCTTTTAGTTTAGGTCATAGGTTCTCGACGTGGGCGGAAACGCCCCCTCGTGGGCGTTTCAGACTTTCAAGGTAGTAGAAGACCCAAAGAAAATTATATATCCTATCTTACTACTATATAATATAAATAATATTAGGTACACGTTTAAATATACTCGCAGCAATAGCTATTTCAGATTCGCGACAAATGGTAAGTAAAAAAAAAAAATCTAGAAGTAACTCTAAAATAAAATTATTCTCAAAGTGAGCCGTGGACAATATTATGTTGAGAACCTATGATTTAGGTGAACCTACTGCTTTCAAACCCTTTGGTTAAAATTGTGACCAATTCGTCCAATCCGAACTGCACCCATGGTCAGAACGATTTTATGAACCACTGTTAATCTCGATCTAGTGTCCATGCACTATAAAAAGTAGATTGAATCTTTGACATTAAGTATAACAAATGTTGATATTTCTTACATCATTTATTTAAGGCAATGCATTTCGATTCAGTGTTTAAAAGAGTACTGACTGAATAAATGTATTTAGTTTAAAAATTCGGTTTTGTGGATCAAAGGACCGGTTGGTCGACTTCGGCTTGTTTTGGATAATTTGAGACAAAACCAATTATTAAACTTTTAAATAATTATATAACTTCTTTAAATTATTGAACTTTAGCTAATCACAGGTTTAACAGTTCATTCTATTGTATATAGCAATATATCGGTTATTTTCAACAGATATTTCGATAAAATTTACCTGTTTATCTGTTAAATCAGCCAATATATCAGTTGCATTAACCAATATATTGGTTAAATCAACTAATATGTTGGTTAAATCAACTAATGTATTGGTTTTATCAATCTATATATCTACCGAATTTACCAATATGTTGGTTAACCCTTCGTATGCCAGAACGTGGATCCACACGAGACACAATGGCTTTTTAATTGTGTCTGTAATGACGGCATTCAACCGGTTAAAACACCAATATATCGAATAAATGTGCAAAATATTAATTTAAAACATAAAAAATCATTTTCAGTCAGTACTCTCAACGTTTTTACTTACAATTTCAATAAAAATCATGAATATAATGTTCGATACTGGAAGTACGAGAACATCGATGCTAGTCACAGTTATTTATCCGTAGTAAGTACTTATTAGTTCACGCGTACGACGCACAGCTACTGAGCTCTGTGTTATTTGGGCCAGACTGGCCATTATTTTGGGCATTTTAGGCATATTTGTAGGTGGTATTTAAGCTGGTTTTCGGGTGCTTAATATTTGTAATGGCAGAGGTAGCCATTTTGGTTTTTCAATTTTTTTTTCTGTCAGAAACCGCAACTTTATTTTTTAGATTAGTGTTTGGGCCTGTTCGATAGGTACTTCCTGGTTTTACCTGAATATTTATAATTTTTCAGTGTTTTATTTCTTTCTGCGTAATGTTTGTAAGTATGTATTCACCCGATCAATTAGCAGACTAGTCGATAACTGTATTCTGTATAGTAAATGATAATTTAATAAGACCAGTCTGTCCCTAAGTTTGTATATAAGGATCGCTGTAAAAAAAACTAAAGCAAAATTATATTAGACGCAAAATTCTATTATCTTTCTGAAAGAAAGCTACAGACAGGTTGAAAAAGCTTTTATTGTAATTATTAAGAAATTTTTAAAGTTATCCATTTATATTTCAAGTTTAATCAAAGATTTGGAGAAAATCGTTATGTTGTCATTTTTTATGTCTCGTGTTTGGTGGATAGCGAGGAAATGTTTAAAATGATGTAGCTAGTGATGCACTATACACGAGATATTGGCTAGTGATTAAATATTCAGTGAGCCATCAAGCAGAAAAAAATACAATTGACAGAAATTTTTCCGAATGACACACATATTTGTAAAAACCGGAAAATACCGTAAATATCTAGTTTCACATCGTTATGCATCACACATTACTAATAATAATTATTTAAAATAGATAATTCCAAATAGATATTAATTATTTCGAAGAACTACAGTATGAAAAATGTAAGAAAATATTGTTAGAATATCACTTTTCGAATTTTAAGGATTTTTTTTTTATATGCGCTGCTATTGTGGCACGAAATTAACAAAAATAGATACACAAATAAAAAAATAAAAACATTATATGAGACATCAATCAACTCGGCCTATTGCAGTCCTCTGCTGGACTGCACTAGCATTATATTATCTGTGGCTGGATATAGGCCTCTCCCAAGTTGCGTCATAACACCTGGTGCTCCATCTTCCGCATCCAGTCTGTCCCAGCAGCCTTTTTAAGGGCATTGTGGCGGCATCTACATCGCCACATGCGAACTACGCATCTCACTGACGTCACGTATAATGTATAATCCTGCATGCGCAAGCAGAGTTTACCGCGCAACTAGGATACATATACGATATAAGACGTCACACAGTCGGAGGATCCTCCCTTGGAGGTTGAGCGTTCCTAATACCTCCATAGCATCACTAGCTGGGGGACATCCCGTACCTACGTTACGCTTGCACGTAAGAATTGCATTGTCCTCGATTTGCAACATAGTACAACTGGTCTCGGTACAACGTACCACTGGTCTTTTTTCGGGGATTTTATTACCCCACTGTCCCTATAACACAACTTGTATCTCGAATTTAAAACAACTTCATTTCAAAGCCAAAGATATATCATCTGCCTAGCCTTTTCCCAACTATGTTGAAGTCGGCTTCCAGTCTAACCATATGCAGGTAAATACCAGTATTTTACATGAATCGATTACCCCCACCTGACCTCCACAAGTGTCCACAGCCCGGTTACTGACTGAGTTATCCAAGAGAGTGCAACTGTGTTTGCGCACAAACTGGCGCACTATAATATCTCCCGCGCCAAAAGTTAGTCTCCGCTGAGATTGGCCGCCATAGCCGAACTTGGCCAAAGGTCTTCACAAAAGCAGCGCATATATAAGACCCTAGTAGTGCTAACTATAGTTAAACGATTAATGCTCAAGCGAGCTACGATTGTTAGTAGAAACCGGGATGACATCCCTCTCTAGTTGTAGGCAAAAAATGATATTAGCAATTAAGAATGATTGTAAAAACATTTTGGAACGCAAGAATAAAGTATTGCTGTCAGATTGTGCGTTTTATTTATTTTATACCCTTTTTATAGTCCTATACGAAGTGTAGTGTATTTTGAAAAATAGACAAAATATCAGATTGTAGAAAGATTTCTACCGTCTTAAGCATGGCGATGAAGTGAAGACTGTTTCTATTCTTCAGTTGACAAAAGTCTACAATGTCGCTTGACGACCAACTTTTTTCTACTTTTGACACTTGATAGAAAGGTAGATAGAAACATTTTTTCTCAACAAGGTGTCAAATAATCTACTTCAAATTGGACTTGGACAAGAATCTACATTGATTGTAAAATTTGCTCCCCTTTGCTAAAAATAAATTATAAGAAAATGTCTTTGTCTTCATAGAAACGCGAGTCTGCGGGTCGCCCCGTGCTCGGGCAGAGGAGATTTCGAGTTGGATAGAAAAAACTTTGTCTATTCATGGTAGAATAGAGATAGAATTGGTCATGCTAAGGTAACAGATATGTAAACACTGTCTCATTCAAACAAGTAGTGAGGTACCTAAATGCTGTCACTAACGTCATTTGTCAGTCAAACAAGTAGTGAGGTACCTAAATGCTGTCACTAACGTCATTTGTCAGTCAAACAAGTAGTGAGGTACCTAAATGCTGTCACTAACGTCATTTCACCACGAATGGCGGAAGATGAAGCGGTGCTTGCACGAGAGGCTTGGTGTCTTATTGAGCTAGTCAAACTCAAACTCAAGGTATTTTAAATAAACCAATTACAGCAGTCATCTAAATGATGTCAGCGGTAAAGATTTAAACTGCTAAATACGCCCTACCGCGTCAAAGGATAGTCGCGTTTCTTTTTCGTTTTGACACCTCTAACACACAATGACGCAGTGACTTGACTTGATTGTCATGGAAGCGCTTTATAATACTAAACATGGGAGCTCACACTTCTCAGTATGAACACTTTTGAGTGCCAAAGTACGGTGAAGGCAAATCTTGCGATTTAAATCTTTGGGCAACGGGGTTTGACTTTACAGTGTCAAAAACGCTCTCTAAGATAACACACTTAGGTACTTACTTTCATAGATAACGTTTCAGTGACGTCACCGGTAAATTGCGGACGCTACGTGGGCAGTCACCGCTCTTCTAAGAAACCTTAGCTTAAGTGTGTACAAGCGTGAATCTTGGGACAACAAAGCGAGGACATGATTTATCGTGACGATAGGATGAAACCTGCGTAACTATGTGGCAGCATTTGTTATCTCTTGGGTGACTCAATCACATTTCAGATGAATTTCGGTGACACCAAAGTGACTCTGGGGGGCCGTTGGGTCAATCACACACATTATGTACTTGAAGCCCTGGACCTAAGTACTTGGAAGTATGGGCTCTCCCCATACTTTGCTCGGTAGAATGATGTAGACTGACAGGAAACAGTATCCAGCGGGATTATTGCGTAACACGCTTACAACGACAATAAATTTAAGTTCAGTGCATCTTTTTCTATTTCGTTAAGAAAAGGATAGAAGATAAAATTAGTTTAGTCCTGTCAAATTAGTCAGCGCCTGACGCAAATTGACGTATTTTTAGAAGCCAACTTTTTATCACATCTAAACTATGGAATAGCTTAATTTGACAGGACTAGACTAATATTTATCTTCTGTCCTTTTCTTAATGAAATAGAAAGAAAAAGATGACGGTTACAGAAAACGATTCTGTAACCGTCTCACCGTGAAAACTTAGGTGAAGTGAGCGTGGAGTCAGTCGTCAATAGTGTCAATCCCTAGCATCAGCATGCCTAGCTCACTTCACCATAGTTATCACGGTGAGATTTTTCCAGAATCGACCGGCAGAACTTAAATTTAGTTTAGTTTTTGAAAAAGGGAATCGTCGTGTCTTTTATTTTGACAGTTCAACAACATTCATTGCGTTTTTTTACGCTGTCGAGCAAATTATATTTTTAAACATATGAAGCAACGGATTAAGAATTTCCATCAAAATCCTTGGGATTGTGATCGAAAGAGTGTTATACAATTGGGTTGCAGGACTTCTTGGGCTAACTGGAAGGCAAATCCTACCTAGATGGGAAAATTTTAATTATCGTTGTGCCAATAAAGTAAGTATAAGTTGGTAATAATAATAATAATATGTGCCTACATGTACAACGTGTAACGTTAAATGCGCAAAACCTGAAAATAGTTTGATCAGAATAACGAGCAGAATTAATTGAACCACTTTTTAATATAGTTCACATTTTTCAAAAAATCTTCATTAAAAACGTTGCCGTGTCTATTTATTAATAGGTCAAGCAGCCCAATGTCAGCGCGGCGCAGCGGCCCGGTGACGACTCCTCCCTCGATAAAGCGTCGTCGCAGACGCAAGAAGCGATCAGAATGGCCAGTAAAACTAAAACAGCACATAAAACCTTTACAATTTTTTAATGACTTTTTTCTCTCTGAAATAGGTCAGTGGAATTAAAAATCAGTTGGGGTGTCTGAGGTTTTGCGCATTTAACGTTACATGTTGTATATAAAAAGGGGGGGAGAAATCATAGGACATGAAAAATTCATCCGCATCAACAGGAAAAGTCCGTAAAAGGCTGGCAGTATTGCCACGTTGTGTGGCAATTCTGATTCTTTGAGCAAAAAGAGACCTCTTTTTGCTCAAAGAATCAGAATTGCACTCTGGTCGCCTGAAGAGTCGACCATAGACATAGAGGATGGACTGTGCAATCCCTATCCTAGCAGTAACTAAAATATGGCCAGAAAACGTGTGAGAGAGACGGCTATCGGATACTCCCCTATTGTTATCTCTTTCTAAAATTCTGATTGGTCCACGTCACAACTCTGCAGGTGCGGATCATAACTACAAACCTACAGAGAGAGACAGAGCAGGGGAGTATCATCGCACTGTCCCTTTCTAACAAAGTGGACAATTTTCTGAGTGGATCGCGCAGTCCATCCTCTATTGTCTATGGAGTCGACCAACCGCATGGCGATGTCTCGAAAAACCGAGTGGGCACCGGGACACAGTGTTTCAGCCCTAAACGGCTCGAACATGTAACTGCCAATAAGATTGGGATGATTTCCCCGTTTGATAAGTTGATTCATTTCTGTTGTTACCATTACCACAGATAATAATATATCCAGTACCATGTCCATACGTATGTTGCTGACGTCATGGCGTGACCACATAATGAGCTATAAGCATATTAATAATAGTTACTATAATTTTATATGTCAATTCTACTTGTACATTTGTGAAATAAACAGATACAAAATACACGTCAACAACACATGAATCGCTAGAATAATTATTTCGGGACGCCTAATGTAAATTTGGGGATGTAAGTCCCCAAAACAAACAAATTAAGATTATTTATGTATGCCTACCTATTAATAATAAAATAAACGAATAAATTGAACAGGATAAACGGACGGAATAAATTAAAACGGACACATCATCAACATTTTAAACACAACATAGTGAGTCTGATATCAAGTGAACAAGTACAGCTAGGACGAAATTATTATTGCTTATACATTCAAAATCTAGTGATTGAGGTATTTTTACAGTGTGTGTGTGTGTGTGTGTGTTAGTGCGAAATAGAAAATTGTTTTTACAATATTATTTAATAAAGGGTTATCACAAGAAGGATTTTTTTTATAATTTATATACAAACGAAATTATAATTTGAGTTTAATGTGACAAGCAAAGTACGTAATTTAATTTTGAACAATGAATTCTTGTGTTTGTGTCGTGACAATTATTTTCTTGAGTTTGGAAAATGTGGCCGGCTTAATTTGTTGTAAGATATATACCTACTGTTTTGTAATAAGTATTTGTTTATTTATTTATACAGGGTCAAATTATATTAGCTAGCGAAACTCTGGGGACACGATAAAATAAAAAATAAATGATTTGATGATATTTTGTTTGTTTTTGAGGTCAACTACCGCTGGTAGTTTTTGTTACTTATTTAGTTTATTTAGTGCATGTTAACGAACAGGCACAAATACAAGTGAGCGCTTACAATTATAGGCGGCCACATCATTTACTTAACATCTGGGTTTGAGTTGAGAAAATTTGTTTTCTTTTGTTTTATCGTGTTCAGATATCGAAAATTCGAAGCGACCACATCTGTGAAGTTTACACAAATAAAACTGTTTTTTTTTTAACACGCTTTTATTAGTTTCACTTAAATGTTTGTTTGTTTGTTTGTTTGTTTGTAACTGACTCGTTTGGGCTCGATTTTGCCCCACTTTAAGCGATCAGATAAATACGATAAAATTAAACAGTATCAATCTGGTGCATCAAAACATTCAAGGATTTTTAAATAAAGACTTAGAAGTAGAATTATTCCTGAATTGTAACAATGTAGATATTCTTTGTATGACAGAACATTGGCTTAAAAGCCACCAGTTCATGTACAATTTTAGTAATCACCAGGTTGGTAGTTCATTCAGCAGAGTAAATGCTATACATGGTGGCTCATTAATTTTAGTACATAACCAGCTTAAATTTAAGGACCGAAAGGACATTGTGAGCCTCTCTGTTGAGCGGACAATTGAAATAGCCTGTATAGAATTGGAGCAGTTCATTATATTAAGTGTATACAGACCTCCTTCAGGATTGTATGATTGTTTTGAAAAGGTTATGGATGAAGTGTTGCACAAAATCTGTAATACAAACAAGTCCATCATCACTTGCGGTGATTTCAATGTTAATTTGTTAGAAAATTCTGGGTTAAGTACTAAAATCATAAGTTTGTTTCAGTCATACAATCTTGCTAACCTATTTTTGGAGCCCACTAGAATAACTCCTACTAGTGCCACATGCCTAGATAACATTTATACAGACATTATACCAAATCACAAAGAAATGATTAATTTAATAGACTCAGATCATTGCGGACAGCTGATCACTATTATAAATCAAAACAAAAAAGTTTTTAAAAAAGATATCACTGTTAACCCAAAAACAACTAAACGCTTAGAAACATTTAAAACTAAACTCTTAAGAAAATTACCACTTTTGTTGACTAATGATGACCCTAACAAACAATATAATGATTTTTTTAATATATATTGCACACAATTTGATAAAACATTCATTCCAAAGACATTATCAGTCAATAGTAACGCTTCCTTCAGTGACTGGGCCACCATTGGTATACATAAAAGTAGAAAAAGACTTTATGAATTATATGATGAACGAATTTGTATAAACACTGCTGAATTTAATTTATATGTTAAAAATTATTCTAAAATATTTAAAACAGTCTGTAGTATGGCCAAGTCACGTTATTTGAGTTCAAAAATTAAAAATAGTAATAACATTATTAAAATGACTTGGAATGTCATTAATAGCGAAACAGGAAGGTCATGCAACCGAAGTAGTGACTACAGCCTTGCTATTGATGACAATGTAATTAGATCAGATTCCCAGGTCGCCGCGGCCTTTGAAAATTTCTTTACAGAGATTCCCGTGGTAACTACTAAATCTCTAAGCTCATCACCCACTGCTGCAGAGTCTTTACTTAAGGAAAACGTTCCAGTTTGTGATTCGGAATTTCACTTCGAATTTGTCACTTGTACAGATATAATTAAAACTTTTCACATGTTAAATGTTAAAAAGACTGCAGATCTATGGGGCAATTCTGTGGATGTTGCTAAGACAATTATAAACATTGTAGCACCTACTTTAGCTGATATATTTAATAATTGTATTGAATGTGGTGAGTTTCCTGATCTTATGAAACACAGTAAAATAATACCGTTGTTTAAATCGGGTAGTACATCAGACCCTACTAATTATAGACCTATTTCCGTACTACCCACCTTTAGTAAAATTTATGAAAAACTTATTTTAAATCAATTGCAAAGATTTTTCAATAACAATAAATTACTGAATAATAAACAGTTCGGTTTTACAAGGGGTCGTTCAACTACCGATGCCGGAGTTGAACTTTTAGGACATATTTATAATGCATGGGAGGACAAATGCGATGCTTTGGGCATTTTTTGTGATTTGTCAAAGGCATTCGATTGTGTTCTTCATGAAACCTTAATCAGGAAACTTCACCACTACGGAATCCGGAACGCCTCTCTGGATCTTCTCACTTCTTACTTAAGTGATAGGATTCAGAGAGTTGATGTTAACGGGAAAAGGTCACCCGGATCTGTAGTAAGAATGGGGGTCCCACAGGGCTCAATACTTGGACCATTTTTATTTATTATTTATATCAATGACTTGCCTTACCTCATAAAGGATGAACATGATATAGTGTTGTTTGCAGATGACACTTCACTTTTATTTAAACTCAAACGTCAGCAGCTGGTTACTGACAATATAAATAGTGCCCTCGCAAAAGTAGTTAACTGGTTTAATGTTAATAATCTACTTCTTAACGAAAAAAAAACGAAATGTATTAAGTTTACGATACCAAATGTTAGACAAGTAGAAACTAGTGTTCTCATAAAGGGTGAAGAGTTAAAACCCGAAAATTCCACAGTATTCTTAGGCATAACTTTAGATGCCAAGCTTCAATGGGGCCCCCATATAGATAAATTGTCAAGAAAGCTTAGCTCTGCAGCATACGCCGTTAGGAAAATTCGTGATTTAACTGATTTAGAGACAGCCCGTTTAGTTTACTTTAGTTATTTTCATAGTGTGATGTCATACGGTATTCTGCTGTGGGGAAATGCCGCCGATATTCAGACAATTTTTATTTTACAAAAAAGGGCAATTCGTTCTATTTATAAATTAAGTCCTAGACACTCCCTCAGAGACAAGTTTAAAGAGATTAATATAATGACTGTGCCTTCTCAGTACATTTATGATAATCTTTTGTATGCACATAAAAATATTAATCTGTTTAAAAAATACAGTGATATCCATAACATAAATACTAGGAACAAACACAAATTTGTTGTTCCTACAACAAGGCTCAAGAAAATAGGTGGCTCGTTTAGATGCCAATGTATACGTTTTTATAATAAACTTCCTAGCCACATTCAAGAACTAAGCATTAATAAATTCAAATCTTTTATAAAGTTAAAACTATGCCAGAAAGCCTATTATACTGTAAAAGACTATATTGAGGACAAAAAAGCTTGGGATTGAGCTGCTCCAATAGGTCTAGACAGTGAATGTTGTTTATTTTTTTATTTTTTGCTGACTTACACTTTTGTTTTTTCTCTTTCTAAATATCTATTTATATACAGAATGACATGAACATTTACTGTTTGAAGTCTTATATTATTTTAATTATTGTGAATGTGATGACTATGTGGGTTTCCGTTTTAATCATGGTCTGGCACTTTGAGCGGTCTATGCGGTCTACACAAATGTCCTGTCCTTGGTATTACTCGTCGAATCGTTGAGCTCCTTAAGTTCTGAGTTGAGCTGCACGGTTACTGACGAATGCGTGCACTGACTGCACAGGTCCACTCAATCTGTGTGGTTCTTTCCTCAAAAGACCACTTCAGACACAAATCTACATAGTCCTCAAAGATCAAAGATTATGTCCGGATTTTTATGTACACATTGACATTGATGAATTTTATATAAACAATGACATGGATATTTACTTTGTAAAGTATCTTATTTTTTATTATTATTATTATTGTGAGTGTGAAGACTATGTGGGTCATTTCTTTTTTCTGTTTTCCTTCTTAGTTAGTTTTAATCATGATCTGGCAGTTTGAGTAATTTATGCGGCCTACCCAAATGTCCTTTCATTGGTATTGTTCGTCGAATCGTACGGCTCCTCAAGTTCTGAGTTGAGCTGCACGATTTTTGACAAATGCGTGCACTGACTGGACAGGTCCGCTCAATCTGTGTGGTTCTTTACTCAAAAGACCATTTCAGACACCAATCTACATGGTCTTCACATGATCTGACCAAGATTATGTCTGGACTTTAAAAGAGACTGTGACCTCTGAGTTTGTTTCGGCCTTTCTTCTCAGAGTAGTCAGATAGGAAACGCCGACCTCATCTAGTTTAAAAAAATATGATTGACATGTAAAAGTGTTTGTACAAACCTACTTACAGAAAATAAATCATTTATCATTTATCATTTACGAAATGAGATCGCTAATTATTAGTACCCTCTTCGCTTATCGCTAACTATCATTTTGGGCTTCGCCGGAGTCAGTTAAACCCTGTGTGTCAGCTGCCAACCATTAAATTGACTTACTGATTCTAACCTCAAAAGTATTTTTTTTTCATTAATATAATATCTTGGCTGTTTAGATATTATTTTCAAACGGGATTATGTTTACTACATAAAAACAATCCAGTCTGACTATTATTTGTTTCTGCCGGTCGATTCTGTAAAAATCTCACCGTGAAATCATAAGTGAAGTGAGCACCTCACTCAGCGAATGACAGCTCACTCCACGCTCACTTCACCCAAGCTTTCACGGTGAGATGGTTACAGAATCGCACGGCTGTACACTGAAAATAAAAGTCCAAGTCCAGCTTCTATAGAAATTTGGCCGATGTTATTTGACAGATTGTAGTAGCATGATGTGCTGGCGTCTGTACAACACTAGTAAAATTAAAAAGTTTTAGTATGATACAGATTTCTTAACAACATAATGTTATTTAACTTTTTTCTATGAAAGTACACTTTGGATCGACCAACTAGGAGTTTTCAATTAGATTTTTATGATTGCATATGGTGAACCACACTAGGGCGCATTCGCGGTTGACCGATGATAGCTCCGTTTAGGCACGTGGTTTTTTTGTTTTTTCAGTTTGGGAAAACCCAAAAGGAGGGACCTGTGGCTAAATAATAACAGCCGCACAGGTCGATCGATCAGGTTAAGCTACGCTTGCCGCGGTTGGTCTTTGAATGGGTGGCCATCTTAACATACCTGGACTCCTTCGTGCCTCGGAAAGCACGTTAAGCCGTTGGTCCCAGCTGTCATTCGTGTATCTTTGACAGTCGTTACGGGTAGTCAGGAGCCCGAAAGTCTGACAACCAGTCTTACCAAGGGGTACCGTATTACCCAGTAACTGGGTTGTGGAGGTCAGATAGGCAGTCGCTTCATGTAAAATACTGGTATTCAGCTGCATCCGGTTAGACGGGAAGCCGACCCCAACATAGTTGGGAAAAGGCTAGGCAGATGATGAGTTTGGGAAAACCCTCATGCAAGTTTCTAGGTCTTTGAAATTAAATAAAGTGATCAATAGAATTAGCATAAAAATATTATTAAAATCTCGATTATGATTGTAAATGTCTGCTTAGTCAATCTCTAGCATCAGTGGGATGACACTGACAGCTCACTCCACGCAAATTTTCACGGTGAGATTTTTACAGAATCGACCGTCTGGGAACAAAATATAAAACTTTAGATATCGATAGGCATCACGTCTGCGGCTTTTCACTAGCTAGTGTAATTTGACCCAGTATTGTAACCTACCTGTAGGTAATATTTTGAGCTACTCATGTCGCCTCAAGTTGCCGTTGTGAAACTGCGAGGTAATTGACAGTTTTGACAGTTCAACAACATTCATTGCGTTATCTACGTTGTGGAATAGACAAATTTTTCGAACATATGAAGCTATGGATTAGCAATATCCTTCAAAATGATTCAGATTGTGAATTACGCAATCAGAGTGCTACTTACTGTATTACCGGTCAATAAAATATTTTCTATTTCTATTTACAGTTCCTTACGGAAGTAACAAACCCAGTCAACAGCAACAACCTTCAATGGGTAAGTTATCGTTGAGCCATCCTGCCCCCGATTCTGTCGATAAAAACCAAATCGATCACAAATGTTTACCGGCTACGCTTTAAACGCAAAACATTTTTAAACGATTTTTGACAAATGCGTGCACTGACTGGACAGGTCCGCTCAATCTGTGTGGTTCTTTACTCAAAAGACCATTTCAGATACCAATCTACATGGTCTTCACATGATCTGACCAAGATTATGTCTGGGCTTTAAAAGAGACTGTGACCTCTGAGTTTGTTTCGGCCTTTCTTCTCAGAGTAGTCAGATAGGAAACGCCGACCTCATCTAGTTTAAAAAATATGATTGACATGTAAAAGTGTTTGTACAAACCTACTTACAGAAAATAAATCATTTATCATTTATAAAGAAATAAATAAACATGGCCACTATAGAATATATTCTACTCTTTATTATTTACAAAATAGTTGGGCAAACGTCATCTAAAACTATTCCAAATTTCAAGATGATAACATTAGTAGTTCTTGAGATATCCAGCTGTGACAGACGGACAGACAGACAGATAAACTGAGTCGCACCATAAGGGTTCCTTTTTACCATTTTAGTAAAGAACTTAGAGTTCCGTAAGCAAAAGGAGAACTGAAAACACAGGGGTGGTTTTGACTCTCAAAAGTGACTTTTATTAGTTTTATTAGTATAACTGAAACAAATCATTTGACTTTGACTTTTAACCTGCTGAAGTTTAGGAATACCTACCTACTAAGTGGGCTCACTTGATGATTAACACTTGGCATGCGGGCAACGTATTTTTACGTTTTTTGCAGTCTGTCACTAGAGCGCGGGTCACGTAAAAATACGTATTTAGTAGATTTGTGGCCCGCTGCACTCGTAATTCGGCGGCGAAGTATGCCCGCATGCCAAGTGTTAACAAAGCTACCTATTAGTAGTTAACTAGCTTCCGTCCACGATTTCGTTCGCGTGAAAATTCTTGCTCTCCTGACCCACCCCATCGCAACGCATCAGCTGCTCGCGCTGTTAATTTGTTTCCCTTAGTGTTCTTCTGGACTTAAAAAAGTCCAAAGCTCTTTGCTCGGCTCCTTAAGGCCCTAGTGTGATCTTAATTAATAATCAATAGCCTTCCTCACAAACTAGGCTATCAAATTTTGAAATCCGTCCGGCAGTTCCAGAGATTAGCACGTTCAAACAAACTCTTCAGCGTTGTTATTCGTTTATAGATTATTTTCTGTTTCAGGAAAACCTGAAGATAGATGCGATTCAAAAGGGACTCAGGATTTCACTTGTAATTCTCAAAAATTGTGTTATGAATGGCATCAAAGCTACCAAAATGGTAAGGTTTTATTGTTTTTCTTTTTTTTTTGCATTTATGTTTTATATTTTAAAAAATAGACGCTGGGTGTTGAGGATCCAGTGCGATTCTGTAACCATCTCACCGTGAAAACTTAGGTGAAGTGAGCGCGGAATGAGCTGTCAGTGTCATCCCACTTGACACTAGGGATTGACTAAGCAAACATTAACAATCACAATCGAGATTTTAATAATATTTTTCGTGCTAATTCCATTGAACATTTTATATGATTTCAAAGCTAGTATTTTAGTTGTCAAACATTACTATTTTGTGGCGTTTTAATCTAGGAAAAAAGGCTAGTCCTTATATAAGGACTAGTCTAGGAAAAAATGAAAAAAAAAAAATATGTTCTGACTAAGTTTCTGTGTTACTATTTTATTTTAAAACCCCAAAAAATAATAATGTTTTGACAACTAACATATAACTTTGAAATGATATAAAACGATCAATAGAATTCGCTTAAAAAATATTATATTATTAAAATCTCGATTATGATTGTAAATGTATGCTTAGTCAATCCCTAGCATCAGTGAGATGACACTGACAGCTCACTCCACGCAAGTTTTCACGTGAGATTTTTACAGAATCGACATGCTGAATACAAGGTAACAGGATGCGGATGTCAAGAGAATCAATGAATTTGAATGAATAAATAAACTAACGTTTCCTTTAACTTTACAGGCAGTCTGCAAATAGCAACAGGAAACATACCTCCGCAAAAACGGGGGAAAAAAACTCGATTCACGATAAAGGTGGAAGAATTTGATAATAATACAGAAATATATTGCGAACACAGCAAAGAAAAAATCGAACGGCCTGTTCAAGTTTCTAAAACAGTTAATGCTAAAATCAATTCAAATTTAGACTTTGATTCAAACAATGAGCCCTATAAGAGTTTGATAAAAATAGAGGCCAATGAAACTTGTGAGTATTGTCTGCATTCACTATGGTATACTCTTCCCCCTCCTATCTTACTATCTACCACCAAAGGAGCAGGGTGTAACTTTCCGTGGTCCACTCGGAAGTCCCTGAACCATCTCCGGACACAAGTGGGAAGATGTAAGTCTAACCTGGTAAAGTAGGGCTACCTCGACAGAACGACAGTAGGGTGTGTTTGTGGAGCTATGTCGCAAACCATGTTCCACGTCCTATCCTGTCCTTTGTGTCCCAAAACATGCAGTCAAAGTGACCTCTTCGTTGCCACCGACAACGCCGTGGAAGTTGCGAAGTTTTGTGCCAACAAGATCTAAAATAGTCTGGCCTGCGACACGAAGAAGAAGATTCACTACAGCTGCTTAATGATACTTCCTATCTAATACTGATTTATATTTTATGTATACATATATTCATTGTATAAATGGTACACCACAGACAACCTCAGTCGATTCTGTAAAAATCTCACCGTGAAAACTTGCGTGGAGTGAGCTGTCAGTGTCATTCCACTGATGCTAGAGATTGACCAAGCAAACATTTACAACCATAATCGAGATTTTAATAATATTTTATGCTAATGCTATTGATAATTTTATATAATTTCAAAGCTAGTATTTTAGTTGTCAAAACTTTACTATTATGTGGGGCTTTAAAATAAAATAGCAAAACAGAAACTTATAATATCAATTTTCTTTTTTTTTTCTTAGGCTAGTCCTTATCGAAGGACCAGTCCTTTTTCCTCCTAGATTAAAACCCCACAAATAAACCTTTGAAATTATATAAAATGATCAATAGAATTAGCATAAAAAAAATATTATTAAAATCTCGATTATGATTGTAAATGTATGCTTGGTTAATCCCTAGTATCAGGTGGGTTGACACTGACAGCACACTCCACGCTCACGTCACCTAAGTTTTCACCGTGAGATGGTTACAGAATCGCACTGCAGGTAATGTCAAGCGACGGGGAACAATAAATTTCACGCGCATGAAGTCGCGGGTAGAAACTAGTTATTATACAACGTGTAACGTTAAAAGCGCAAAACCTGAAAATAGTTTGATCAGAATAACGAGCAGAATTAATTGAACCACTTTTTAATATAGGTCACATTTTATAAAAAATCTTCATTAAAAACGTTGCCGTGTCTATTTATTAATAGGTCAAGCAACCCAATGTCAGCGCGGCGCAGCGGCCCGGTGACGACTCCTCCCTCGATAAAGCGTCGTCGCAGACGCAAGAAACGATCAGAATGGCCAGTAAAACTAAAACAGCACATAAAACCTTTACAATTTTTTTATTTTTAATGACTTATTTTCTGTCTGAAATAGGTCAATTAAATTAAAAATCAGTTAGGGTGTCTGAGGTTTTGCGTATGTAACGTTACACGTTGTATATTTAAAATATTTTCTTAAATAGAGTGTACACTCGTACTACACAGGCCTCCTCTCTTCGAGAGCGATTGGCTCTAATAGTCTACCACGCAGGCCCAGTGCGGGTAGATATCACATTTCTTCAAATTTTTGGTTCTAGAACATGTTCACACACTCGTACTGTCAGCCTATTATTGTAACCTTGCCTTTTCTGATTGCAGGGGAAAACAATGAAGAACCTATAATTCTTTATTCTAATGAGAATCAAAACCTTTCGTTTAACTGTTCTGAACCCAGCAACACAACATGTGAGTCCTTTTACCGACTTCAAAAAAAGAGAAACATAAAGGAGATTGGTACCGGTCCCATACTAGCTTGGCCCAGAAATGGGCGCAAATAACACAAAATGCATTTTAAAGCAATAATAGTGTTTGAAAACCCTGTATATTTTTGTTTGTCATAAAACTTGGTGAAGGGCCATAAGCCCCTACCACGATCTGCAGACCTGTCAAAAAAAAAAATTCAAAACAGTAGATCACGGAGTAATGTCCAACAGATTGAATTTCACTCAAATCTAACGACTGTATCACAAATGATTTATAATTTGCTATGCCCCAGTTTATAGAACGTTGGATCTCCGTTGGAAACCAGGCAAAATCAGAGTTGTCGGAGATGCAAGTTATATAGGTGTTTTTCTTGTAGCTGAGGTAAACTGCAATGCAAAATCCATAGTCCATGACAGGCGAAGTCAAAACATTAACATCTTGTTTATGCTGGCAAATCCGTATCCAGTCGGTCGATTCTGTAAAAATCTCACCGTGAAATCATAAGTGAAGTGAGCACTTCATAGTGTTAATTCCTAGCGAATGACAGCTCACTTCACCCAAGCTTTCACGGTGAGATGGTTACAGAATCACACAGCTGGCAAATAATTTATATATTTATTGATATTTGAGTGAATGCAAGGTTTTTCTATACTGATTTACCCATAATACAGAATTATTATTTTCGTTATATTCATGTCTAGCGAATACATTGGATCCCATCACCCGTACGATAGAATGTACTTTAATAGGCATAACAATTTTTTTTTTTTTTTTTGTCGAAGCACGTGCGGTATTATACGAGTACTGTATGTAAGAAGTCATAAATAAGATAATTCAATAAGATAAGGCAGTTTATATATATGATCAGTTATTTTTAAATATTATTAACTTTTTTCCGTTCTAGACCAGACAAAATCCATGTCCTTTATGTTTCCAATTGATGTTATTTCAAGTTAAAATCTCACCGTGAAAACTTGCGTGGAGTGAGCTGTCAGTGCCATCCCACTGATGCTTGGGATTGAGCAAGCAAACATTTACAATCCTAATCGAGATTTTACTAATATTTTTTTATGCTAATTCTATTGATCATTTTATATAATTTCAATGCTAATATTTTAGTTGCCACAACATCGCTATATAAGAACTAGTCTAGAAAAACAAAAGAAAAAAAAAAACGACATTGAGATTCTGACTAAGTTTCTGTTTTGCTATTTTATTTTAAAACCCCACAAAATACTAGCTTTGAAATTATATAAAATGATCATTAGAATTAGCATAAAAAATATTATTAAAATCTCGATTATGATTGTAAATGTTTGCTTGCTCAATCCCAAGCATCAGTGGGGTGACACTGACAGCTCACTCCACGCAAGTTTAGGGTTTAGGTCACATAGTGCTATAAAGATACTTATTTACAGATATTCAGTTGGGAATAATAAATACGACTTCTAACATGATAACATTTCATTCGACGCACGAAATATTGAATATAACGTTGAATGGAACAATTCTATGTTGTGTTTACTATGACGTGAAAGAAACAGCAGAAGAAATGTGGATCACTCGAGTTGTTGCCAATAAAACTTTATTACATTACAATGATACTATTCGGCGTGATTCTCTGGAAGGTAAACGTGAGATTTTTTATACTAAAGAATTCTTATTCTTTCCACTCTAGTCTCATTAAATCACGCCTGCCGGTCGATTCTGTAAAAATCTCACCGTGAAGTCATAAGTGAAGTAAGCACTTAATACTCGTAGTGTCAATGCCTACCATTGCGGAATGACAGAGCTCACTTCCCGCTCACATCACCTAAGTTCTCACGGTGAGATTTTTACAGAATTGCACTGCTGTTTTCCTCGAATCGTTAGGCATAGAATCATCTATAGTACCTACACCTATATTTCGCCAGATATGTTTTGTAACAGGGGGCGAGCATGTGGCCATCAACCGGGCACAAATCCAGTCTCCGGGAAACGGCTACTGGGAAATTCTAGATGGAATAACACTGCCCGACTCGGGAAACGAACCCAGCAGGGTAATTGCGTAAAACACTATCAGTAGCAATGGGTTTCATTTTGACAGTTCGACAATATTCATTGCGTTATTTATGTTGCTGAGCAGATACATTTTTCGAACATATAGAGCAATGGATTAGCAATATGCTTCAAAATGATTCAAATTGAGAGTAATAGTGTGTTACGGAATTAGGGTGTTGATATAATACCATATAAATAAATACTGATATGAAAGCAATTCAAAAACTTAATACCAACGGGGTGATTGGATAACACGCATCAAACAATCGATCGCAATACCTTTCATGTTTACAGTTGTTAAAATTATTCAAATTGAGAGTAATAGTGTGAGCTACGCCGTAGCACAGCGTGAGCTACGCCGTAGCACAGCGTGACCTACGCCGTAGCACAACGTGAGCTACACCGTAGCACACATACAAAAACCTTAACTATTTTCTTAACTGTCTTTTGTTTTCAGAAAGTATCTTCAACACTATTACTACTAACAGTACTGACTCAGCTGCGTATCAAGGCCACCAATTCATTATAATAACAATAGCTGTGGCAGGAGTATTTATATTGCCAATAATTATCGTTACTTGTAGGAAACGTTGCCGTAAAAAACCGCAATCGGTAAGCTTAATTTTAGATTAGTTTGGTTACATCTATTTGTCATCATCTTTCAGCTGAAAGACGTCAACTGCTGGATATAGCGTCATGCTTCAGCACAACGATCCTGCGCTTCACACGATGTTTACAGTATTTTTATCTCTAAGCGACGCGCGTTTACTTGTGGTAAACAAGTGCACAAACACGCTGTGAAACTATGATTATTATTGATATTTTCAGGACGCCAAGGTGTTATACGCAGACCTGGACATTCTTCGTCAAATTCAACCAAATAGCCTTCCAAGGCCCGATCCAGCAGAGGAGTCTCCTTACGCACAAATTATTGGAGAAATGAGGCCTCCAACTACGAGTAAATGACTGTACCTATACCTAAGCGCACACATACTAAAAAAGCGGCTAAAATTATATCTAACTGGGAAAGCATACTACAGTATTTTAGAATTTTTAAATGACAAAGTGTAATATTACGAATTCAAATTTTTTTTACTGACATTTCATAATAATGACAATTTATAATTCTTTTTTTTACAAACGTTGCCCCACACTAGGAATTTCTCCTGTATTGTGGATGCGTTTACAAACATTTAAATTACACAAACAGCCAGACCCGGAACAACTACTTGTAGGCCATACGCATATTTATTTGTTTTATAATTCGATTGTAGGACAATTTTATTGTTTTAATTTAATTTTTAATGTACAGACGCCAGCACATCCAGCTACCCAAAACTGTCAAATTTTCCCAATCAACTTTGAACCTTATTCTTTAGCGATAAAGTTGAAAATCTATTAAAGAAATTTGACAGACTGTACTATCTCGATGTGCTGGTGACTGTACGTGAAAATTTAATAATGTTCAGCACTGACTTTTCTTTTATGTATGCCAAAAAGGCTGAACATGACGGATCTTTTTTGTTTATGAACAACCTGCATGCCTAGTGTGTGTACTCATGTTTATTTATTTAATACTTCAAGCACATAGGTAAATGTACAGAGGCGGACTTAATGCCATAGGGATTTTCTACCAGTCAACCTTTGGGTGATGCAGAGACAAACAGCCGTGCAATTCTGTAACCATCTCACCGTGAAAGCTTGGGTGAAGTGAGCGTGGAGTGAGCTGTCATTCGCTAGGGATTAACACTATTAAGTGCTCACTTCACTTATGATTTCACGGTGAGATTTTTACAGAATCGACCGGCTGTAGTAGGTGCAATCGTTAAACACAAATCACACAATCAATGTTTTCTACAAATAAATGTCTTATCTTATCTATATTTGATTACGTAAAAGAATGTTATTTATTTACCTACCGTGAAACAACGGATGTAAAAAATCGTAGTTTAAAGTCGAAGCGTCAGGGTAGACTGTGAAATTCATATACTCCTATTGATTGATATTTCATGAGTCATTCAATAGTCTTATCTGAACGTAGAGGGTTGTATTGATGATTTTAAGTATTGCTATTTACACGCCTCACCATATTTTTTGGTGCTGCAGGTTGTTTAGGCGGGGTCTACAGGGTGAAATTGAAAACATGCGACAAATCGAAATGGGAGATTGTACTCATGATTATGAACAACTTTTACCATGGGACCAAACCTGAAATTGCGAAAAAAAAAATCAGCTGTTCCCTACATTTTGACGAGTTATGCGAACATAAATGTAGGGAACAGCTGATTTCTTTTTTCGCGATTTCAGGTTTTATCTCATAGTAAAAGTTGTTCACAATGATGAGTACAATCTCTCATTTCGATTTGTCGCATGTTTTCAATTTCAACCTGTATGTGTTGTCGGTTTTGGAACTGTGTTAAATGGACAGATAGAGGGATTTAAATACAAGGAAATAAAACAAAGAATTAACAAAAACTATTTAAGTATAACATTTGAAAACTGTTGAATAATCAGCTTTTTTTTTCAATTCATTTTCATGATTTATTTATTAGACTCATTTTACACAAGATTTCTGGAAGCTTCTAATGTCAAATCTCATAATTATCAAGTTGTTTGATTGCTCGGGTACTTCACAAGCACTCCAAAAAAAGAATATCATTTAAAAAGAGAATAATGTTTTAACGACAATAGTGTACCTCACGGACTGTGAAATTAATCTTTTTAACGCAGCCGTGAATTTCAGCATTAAGGTTGCACTAGTCAATCATTCTTCAATACTAACGTCGTATTGTTTACTCTACTGTTTGACAGTATACGTTAAAAATTAAAAATTATATCTGAAATAAAAAATGATATCTGCTTCTCTTGTCATTATCTAGCCCTGTACGGACACAGAATCTAAAAACAATAATTGTTTGAAAGTTATGAGCGTCGAAACTTCCATATTTCAAAATTCATTTTAAATCACCTTTGTGCGTAAAAATTAACTGCTGGATTATGAAAATGGCAAAACCGTACAGGGATAGATAATTCATTAAAGAATTCAAATAACTTTATTTTGAATAAATACATCCAGTAGTTTTTTTCATAATATCTATACGCCCAAAGAAGGTCTGTTCCTTGAAATTTTACGCGTTCGTTAAAACTAAACAAATAAATACTAAATGCATAAAACGAAATAAATAAACTAAATAGTTTGCATTTTAGCCACACCAACCAACGAGTTCAAGCCGCCGACTAGTGCAACCTTAATGCCAGACAGATGCTGCCTGACGCTGTTTTTCCCCCCTTAGGGACAAGAGATTGCTGTGTTGTGTTGTTGTTTAGATGTCACAGTAGCAAGCATAAGATTTGACAGTAGATTTACAAATCAGACTTGAAGGTAAAAATATTTTTAATATTTCGATTATTTATTAACAAGAAAATATGTACAGACGCCAGCACATCAAGCTACCCGAAACTGTCAGATTTTCCCAATCAACTTTGAACCTTATGCATTAGCGATAAAGTTGAAAATCTATAAAATAAATCTGACAGATTGTAGTAGCTTGATGTGCTGGCGTCTGTACAGTAGGTTGTCTTATCTACGAATACTTAAATTAGATTTTCCAGTAAAGCGAAACCTTGAGAGTCGCATTTTAATACATTATATATATATATTTTTTTTCATATTAATTTCATAAGTACGTACACAATAACACAAACGTAAGCGTAAAAGCGAAGAATTAAAGCTTGAAGGAAAGAATTTAATTTAAATAAATAACTGGCAAATGATTGAACGAACATAATCAATAAGTTATAAAATTATTATCTTTCATTAATATGTAAGTATACAACTTGTAACGTTAAATGCGCAAAACCTCAGACACCCCAACTGATTTTTAATTCAATTGACCTATTTCAGAGAGAAAATAAGTCATTAAAAAAATTGTAAAGGTTTTATGTGCTTTTTTAGTTTTACTGGCCATTCTGATCGTTTCTTGCGTCTGCGACGACGCTTTATTGAGGGAGGAGTCGTCACCGGACCGCCGCGCCGCGCTGACATTGGCTTGCTTGACCTATTAATAAATAGACACGGCAACGTTTTTAATGAAGATTTTTTGAAAAATGTAGGTCACATTTTTCAAAAAATCTTCATTAAAAACGTTGCCGTGTTAAATGAAGATTTTTTGTATATTAAAAAGTGGTTCAATTAATTCTGCTCGTTATTCTGATCAAACTATTTTCAGGTTTTGTGCATTTAACGTTACACGTTGTATAATAGAAAAATAAAAATAAGAAACCTAGGAACTTCCGCTCCACACGCGTTTATAAATGCGCTATAAGCCCAAAACATCTGAGCGTACGACGCCTCCGTAAGACTCCCGTGCCTCGGAAAGCACGTTAAACCGTTTGGTCCCGGCTGTTGGCTAGGCAGATTGATCGTACGCCCGGTTTCGTTTCTATACGTATTATTTCCATGGCAAGTTTATTATTATTATTTATTATTTTTTCAATAATAACCAGCATTTATTTATATTAAAAAGTAATATAATACTTAAAGAGAGACGAAAGCTCAACCAATAGGTTTAAAAATTGTAGAAATTGATGAAAGTCAAGTAAACGACTTTTATAAGTTAAGGAGTAACGACTTTGTATGGTTTACAGTCCGGCCGTCGAATGCATTCTGCATTCCTGACAGCTGTCAGTGTGACAACTGTAGTAGCTAATAAAGATCAAATTCGCAAAACACGTATTCGTTTGTATGAAACTGACAGGCGTCAAGAACGCATTTCCTCGACGGCCGGACTGGATAGTATAAAACAAAGTCGTCGAAATGTCTTTAAGCGCATAACTACCGAATGACTGCACCAAATTGCATAATTCTTTTTTGTTTTGTTCGGTATTGCCAGGACAAGGTTTTTATGAAAAAAAATATCGAAAATTCGAAAAAAACATTGCATCCGTGCGAAGCTGAGGCGGGCCGCTAGTTAAGTATAAAGCATCGAACTAAAGCCCTCGCACCCACGGGCGAGTCAAAATCCAAAGGTGTATTTTTTGACCCGCTGTGACGCGCTCTGTTGTATTCTCAATGCTAGGCTCAACACCGAGAGTTGAAAATCCAGTGCCCGATATAAAAAACGTTCACATGAAAAATATGCCCATGGGGTACGAGGGCTAAAACTTTAATTTTAATTGAATTAATTCCGGTTCAATTATAACTTATTTTACATATAATAATTATAACTAAGAGATTCAAAAAACTCATTAAAAGTTTATATTCTAATATATAATTACGGGTAGATTAGCCTAAATACATTTTCGTAATAATTTAGATTTTTTTTATTTACAATTGATAAAATTCATGTAACTGGAAAGTTTCGTTATCATTATACATTGCGTTTTATTACAAAATAAGTACATTTTTAAATACTTATAAATTCATAATGAGTTATGCTTACATAAAATTGAAAAATACAAATAATAATACACGTTGCCCTTAAATTTATTTTTATAAATTCATTTGATGAAATAATTTCATGAGTAGGTACGATACGTAATTAATTTACATATTTTTTTTAAATCTCAATAAAACTGAATAAATATACAATAGTATGATATCATTTAAAAATACATTTTGAAAAGTGCTCTGACGATACTGAGTCAATTTAAACAGTTTACTTTGATTTTGACATTTCATTAAAAAATATTGCACTAAATTCTTAAAATCTAATATTTTTCGATACTAAGTACCTAGCTTACTTAATTGTTAATTTTGTCATATTTTTTTTTTATAAAAAATCTATGCCCCTATCTAAATTTTCATTCCAATGACATGATGTTTATGATATAAAACTTCATTTAAGTACATAAAAAATAATTTAAATTGGGGCTAAAGCCTACTTTAGACTAGAGATCGCCATTTTAGGCTTGAAAGATAGGTAGTCATTTTGACTTTAGAGGCATAAACACCTGTCCCACCTCGAGAAGCGATTGGAGCTAGCAACTAAAAACGAGCAGCGATTGCGTTACGGCGCAGAGCGATTACTCGCTGGAATGCGTATATACCAAGCGTCAGTATCTCAGCGAGTGTTCTGCCCGCCAAGCGAGCATCACTGAGCGTCTACTCTCTTTGAACGGATGGCTTTGAATGTGCTGCTGGGGAGTTTATTGCGCCACTTCTTCCCAGCAAAAGCACTAGGAAGTGGTGAAGGGCGGGCGTTTTGGGGGACTGTCTTTAGTAATGTAGACGTTCGAAAAGTGCTGATTCTCAGCCTAATTTGATTAAATAACTTTTGATTTTGATAGCTCTTGTTGTTGCGACAAACGAGTACTCGCTGGCGGCGTGAACGGTCAGCGATCAACTATTATTATATGTATCTCTTTTACTTACACGAAACCTAGAATGTTTTGTACGTTTCTTGAGCGAGATAATCGATGATGGCTAGTCGTTTCCTCGTCGGCGGTGGGAAAAGTGCCTTAAGGAGGTTTTAGCTAAAATATAATTTATAATACATATCGGTTTAGTATATATTAAATTTAGAATTCGGAAATTAAAAAGCTAGACCAGAGAAGGCAGATCTTGCATATAAAATGCATATAATTATTTATATTTCCATAAGGAGTCGACCTATTGGCCGGTCTATAGAATTGTATTCTTTATTTATAAAAAAAAAAGTTCACGTGGGGTTTTTGTTCTTCATTCTTCATCTGTCACTTTATCATTAGTTTAAAATTGGCGTAACTAAAATCTATAGTTAAAAAACTAATGAGATTTCTTTAATAATACATAAGGTCGTAAGTAAATTAAATTCTTCTATTATTATAACCACTTTTTTGGCTACTTCCACCCGGTCAATGTTTAATTTGGTCAATTTTCAATAGGGTTTATATATAAAAAATTCATAAAGCTATGGGACGTTTAATTTAAACGTCTAAAATCTATAATCAAGCAGTCGCTAATCATTTTATAAATAAACCAGTATGTCTAAAATAGGTATCAGCATTATTGCCACCCATTTAGGTACCAGACACCAGAATACTGATATTATCCAGTCATTGTCAACATCAACTGCACTACAGTTGTTTATTTATATTGTACCGAAATTAGTGTGAAGGTACCTAATATTGGTATTGTTTTAATGGCATAGTTTTGCCTAAATAAGTACAAAAGTCCAGCACGCGTAAACAAAGTGACAGATAGAATAGATAAAATGACAGATTTCTTTAGAAATCTGCCTACAATCTGTCATTTTGTCTATTCTTCCGTCGACAAAAGCCATTTGTATAGTGGTTGCTACGCGTGCAGTTGATTCAATCTCCTTTCTATTTCTCTACGATTTTTAGTATTGGTTCACATATTTTTAAATTACATTTTTTTTAAATAAAAACAAAATTTTACTAAAACACATTAAAATTAAATAATATCCAATGAATTAATGAGCCAATGAAATACTCGTTGAATATCCCAAGATCTTGATTTATACAAGCGTATTTCGTTTTAGCGACATTAAAAATAAAAACTATGAAAATAATTTAAGAAAGAAAGAAAGAAAAAAAATACATTTATTTGCGGTAAAAATAAGACGCAAAGAAAAACACAAATAAGAACAAGTTGGGGGAAAATATACGTCAAATCCACGCAAAACGGCCATCGTTCAGCATAATGCTGTGACCCTATGTGAGACAGAGCCTCAGCGCTGATTTTCAGCGACAGCCAGCGTTGACGTGTTTTGGAAAAGTTTAATTAAGTTTATACAACGTGTAACGTTAAATGCGCAAAACACACCCCAACTGATTTTTAATTCAATTTACCTATTTCAGACAGAAAATAAGTCATTAAAACAATTGTAAAGGTTTTATGTGCTGTTTTAGTTTTACTGGCCATTCTGATCGTTTCTTGCGTCTGCGACGACACTTTACCGAGTGAGGAGTCTTCACCGGGCCGCTGCGCCGCGCTGACATTGGTTTGCTTGACCTATTAATAAATAGACACGGCAACGTTTTTAATGAAGATTTTTTGAAAAATGTGACCTATATTAAAAAGTGGTTCAATTGATTCTGCTCGTTATTCTGATCAAATTATTTTCAGGTTTTGCGCATTTAACGTTACACATTGTATAATATTAACCAAATAATAGTAAGCTTAATTGGAGGTGAGGAAAAAGGTCCTAATGGGACCAAATTATTTCCAAAAATATTAATTAATAATAAATTCCATAAATAAAACACATATTTCTAGACATTCAAAGAGCATTTCTACGTAATTTGCCAAACTCTTTCGTAAGCTGTCAAAATTAGGCATATTAAATCTTTTTATTTATAATGATTTCATAATTAATATCATAAGCGAGACAATTAGCCAATAGAGAGGGAGAGAGAAGTAAACATCTTGTGTATCAAATAATTTAGTAAACTTCTATAATAGAATTTTGAAATATGACATTAAGCTTTTTGACAGCTTTTTTTTTAAAGTAGGTACACATTTGTCTATGAGACGTCGTAAATGTTCCCTTAACTTGATAGTTATTACAAAAATTGTAAAGCATTGGTTTCCTAATGCTACGGCTAAATATTGTCGTGATAACTCTCTTTCGCACACCGCTCAACGTCTCGTTGTACAACAGACAGCGCGCGAAGTGCATTTTGCGTCATCGCGACAATGTAGTAGTAGCATTAGAAAGCGGTGAACGATCACACCATAACAGCTGCACAAATACAGAGCGTTTTTTGACACCTTAATGCCAAATACTGGTGAAAATGACAGATTGTCATGGCGGCCGTTACAATATGACGGAACCGGTCTCCTAGGAAACCAAAACTCAAGCGATATCTACGTTCACCAAAATGGCTATACATCTACGAATATACAGCTATACAGCTACGATTTCTAGTAAAGACGATTAGAAAAAAACTATAAGCACAATTTAATTTCGCGCCAAAATTTTGACAGCTCACTTCCAACCATAGACAACACAGTCAACCTTCACGGTTGATAGCAAAAAGGGCATAGACTAAAAACGTACCGTTACATGGCTTCGCTTTTATTGTTCTTCTGGGTCAGCTTGCTAAGCGTACTTAATTGTGGGAAAGCTGTTTTGTTCTGTACGGGATTCAGTCTAGATGTCATGAATATGAATGGTTCGTATAAAGACGGGCGGTCCATGGCGGAGATTTCAAAATGGCGGATCTTTTCCCGCGCGCACCAGTTTGACGCTTTGGAGCATGTGTTTTCTAAGCTGTTGACGTCATCAGGCCCTGTGCGGTTGCCGATGACTAGCATTACTACCTGTAAAATGAAAATAGATTGTTATAAAGATTGGTCGGCTAGCTGATGCTGTCTATAGCTCATCATTTCAACCGTACAGATATGAGTAAGGAGAGGTAGGTTTTCTCTCAATATACACGTATTTATTTATTTAATACTTCAAGGACACAAATGTACGGAGACGGACTTAATGCCATAGACATTTTCTGCCAGTCAAACTGTGGGTGATGCAGAGACAAACAGTAGTAGGTGCAATCATGAAAATACATATTATATGGAATCAGCGTAGCTCGTGTCATAGCAATAGTAGAGAAATAAAAATTGGTAGCTTAGTCTGGGTCCGCCAGACGCGCATACATATAACGGCAGAGTAATTGTGCTTGATGTGCTGGCGTCTGTACCTAAGTATCTACAGTCTATTTTACCTCTCGTTCTAATGTAAGGAAAGCCATTTAACATGGTAAATTGATGTTGTTAGTGTGTAGGTAAGGTACCCTACATAAATCTGCTTAAGAATCATGATCCCTGGCAGAAGCTGTGCCAAAAAATACCTTTAAATATGTGCAGATATCAGCAGGGTAATTGCGTAACACACTATCAGTAGCAATGGGTTTCATTTTGACAGTTGAACAGCATTCATTGCGTTGTGTACCTTGTTGAGCAAACACATTTTCGAACATATGGAGCAATGGATTAGCAATATGCTCCAAAATGATTCAAATTGAGAGTAATAGTGTGTTACGCAATTAGGGTGCTGGTGTAAAAAGACGCATAAAAAATCTTGTGCGAACTTGTACAATGTCACAACAGAATGCATACCTAAGTATGTATACCTAAGTATCGCAAGCTGAGGAGGCTATAAATTATGCACCCCTTATCGCAAACACCGACGAATGTGTTTAATAAAAGAAACCTTGACCACAAAGAAAGATTCATTATCATTCCTTCAGCTGAGGTATTCGTTTAATTAAATATTTTCGCGTGGTTAGCTAGCATTTGTCGTCAGTTAGCGTGCTGAGACCCTGGTCACGGCCACAGGGAACGCCCCTCGTGACTGTACGTGTCTGCCTGTCATAATCCGGGAGTTGACTAATTTTTTTTTATTATTTAAATTGAAGCTTTTTTACCTCACTAATAGCTTGGTATAAACAGTTTTTTAATATTTCTAAAAATTGAAAAGATATGAGCGTTCAAAACTCTCAATTAGACAGAGAGGGAAATACTGAATTGTGACGTCATAGTTCAGTATCGCCATATAAATTACATGCAAAATTTCGTTTTGCGAGAAAGAGATAGACAAAAAGTTTCTATAAGTTATAAGTTTTTTATTTTTCGACCGATTTCAAATTTGATTTCGAATTCTATTATTGTATTACATGTGTGGATATATTATCTACTAGAATATATAGTATTCAATATCATGCAACTACCCAATTATGATAAGAACGTATTTATTTAGTTGAGCTTCACATGCACTGTTTAGACCAAACTTTTCCTCCTAACTTAGTATAATTGGCAGTGAAGTTATTTAAACCCTATTCAGCCTCCAGTAGTTGTTTAGGGACAAAATAATGTAGCCGAGAGGACGTTGTATTGCGGTCTTGAGTTCATACAAAAATCCCATAGAAAAAGCAGCTCTTCCCGAATTTTCCGGGCAACTTTTCCATTTTTTTTTTCCTCAAAAATAAAGTACACAAAAAAAATTGTCTACTTCAGTCGGAGTTTAGTTTCCGTTTTCAAGTGATGCGCTTACGAACGAACAGCACTTGCTTTTTTTATTGTTAATTTATTATTTAGTTAACTTCATAATTAATTAAGCCTCCTTACTTATTGAGTTTTTGTTAGCCGATACATATATCATGTTTTTATATAATAGTTTAGGTGTAGAAAGAAACCATATTATTTCTTAAAACTTGGAATATCATTTCCAAGTTTTAGGAATAATATGGTTTAATAGTAAGTACTCTGTACTTACTTACTATTAAACCATATTTCTGCAATTCTATTATTTGCACTTATCATTATCATATGTTTATTACCTACATAGACACAAGCAAAGATATCATTTCATAGTAATTAAAAAACCCTGTTAGTTTAATCAATAATGCGACATTTGTGTTTTTTTTTTTATCGAAGTAGGCATCAGAATGGCGATAATTAATATCAATTATTATAACTAAAGTAAAGTTATAATAATTGATATTAATTATTGTACTTGTAGGTATTATAAATAGTCGCGCTAGACCGGGGGGAGTGGGGTGACTGTCTAATCATGTTTGCAGGGCCAACATGGCCAGAGATCACACAAAAAGAGAGGCATGGAAGGAAAAAGGCCTTTGCTTTTGCGCAATAGTGGGCATCATCTGACTTTTCCCAAATATGCTGAGGTCGGCTTCCAGTCTAACCGTATGCAGCTGAATACCAGTACTTTACATGGACTGACTGTTACTGACAGTTACTGGGTAGCACGATACCCCTTGGGAAAACTGGTTGTCAGACTTTCGGACTTCTTGTTCTTACTACCCGTAACGACTGTCAAAGATCTATGAATAACCAACGGCTTAACTAGTACTTTCCGAGGCATGGAGGGGTCTCAATATGAAATGGATGGTCACCCATTCACGGACTGACCTCAGCCAGCGTTGCTGTACCTTGAAGAACAGTCCGTGCGGCTGTTATTATTGAACCACGAGCCCCCCATTGTTTATAATATGAAACATAATAATGTTTGTCGAAGGACCGACGATGGCCGGGAAGCAGACGGGTCCTAGAGTGGAGACCGCGTATGGGCAAGCGTAGTGTGGGACGACCGGCGACCTTAGTAAGGTGGCTGGGGTAGACTGGACGCGGAAGGCGGAGGACAGGGTGTTGTGGCGCAGTCTGGGAGAGGCCTATGTCCAGCAGTGGACTGCGATAGGCTGAGTTGATCGATGAACCATAATAAAAATAATAATACCTCTTTCTTGTCCTTATTCCTGTCAATATCCTTCTTCAAATACATAAGTACATCCAGCGACTCTGGTCTGGTGGTGTCATAGACCATGACAAACCCTTCAGCGAAGCCAAGGTAATGACGCTGGAGGACTTGGTTGGCTGTCAGCTGCATCGTGGGGGATTGTGGTGGACCTGCGAATGAGGGATGAGATAAGTAGGTTGAGGTAAGAAGGTTGGACACAGTGCAAGTGATATTATAATTAAAAGAAACTACAGATTTTTAGGGTTCCGTACCCAAAGGGTAAAAAGGAACCCTATTACTCCCGCTCCGCTGCCCGTCCATCCGTCTGTGACCAGGCTGTATCTCATGAACCGTGATAGTTACAGTTGAAATTTTCACAGATTACTGTGGATGTTATAACAACAAATACTAAAAAACAGAATAAAATAAATATTTAAGGGGGGCTCCCATACAACAGACATGATTTTTTTTTGCCGTTTTTATAGATAATGGTACGGAACCCTTCGTGCGCGAATCCGACTCGCGCTTGGCCGGTTAATTTTTACTTTTTACTTTTTTCTGATTTGATTTCTGAGGCGCGTGGCCAAAATCGGAACTAACGTGGCCATCTCGTTTTGTCATTATAATTTATGTGACAATTTCTCAAGTACTGACCAGCAATACTACTTAACAAATGCTGACCAGCAATGACATTTACAGGGTGGCGCCCCTGTCAATGACACTCAAGCGCCAAAATATTCTTGTACAGACCGGTTCAAACTTTAGGGTGCGTATCCACAGAAGCGGAGCTGGGCGAAGCGGAGCAGAGACGTGCAGGAATCGACTAATGATAATAAACAATGGTTGAAATCCTCATCGCGTCACTCGTCTCGTCTGTGATTGGACGATTCCTACACGTCTCCGCTCCGCTCCGCCCAGCTCCGCTTCTGAGGAAACGCACCCTTATGGCGGCTCTGAAGTGCGCTACTCAATGCGCAGTACCTCATCCCTCACCCGACCTGACACGTGAATTTATTACTGCGCAGCGACTCGCCTCATGTTCCGAGCCGCCACGAAGTTTGAATCGGGCTGTAGCTTGTTCGTCAAAATTTGGCTAAGTAGCCAAGTTTTCTTCGTCTTCTCTTTTTCGCTTCCGTTAATTACGATACGCCTTCCTACTTCCACGAGTCATCAGTAGAATTAATATTGTACAGACGCCAGCACATCAAGGTACCCGAAACTGTCAGATTTTCCCAATTAACTTTGAACTTTATGCTTTAGCGATAACGTTTGAAAATCTATTAAAGAAATCTGACAGATTGTAGTAGCTTGATGTGCTGGCGTCTGTACCTAGCGTTTTTGAAGATCAAATGTTGGGTAGGTAACCTATCCACATAATGTTTCTAAATACATACATATTTTAAATAAATCATACCCAGACAAAGAACAAATGATCGTGCTCATCACACAAACATTTGTCCTGGGTGGGAATCGAACCCACAGCCTAGCGTATAGTAGTCAGGGCCACTAGACCAACAGGCCTGCCAATGGATGGATTTTATACTCAATTTTCAGACAGATAATAGACTAGTCACTATTATAAATATAATAAATATACTTTTACTTATGTATGAAATGTCGTATTTTTAGTGGACAATTTTATTTCTTTTATTAACGTGGTGATTCTGACCTTGGCTTGAGGGGCCCGTGGCTAAATAATAACAGCCGCACAGGTCGATCGATCAGGATAAGCTACGTTTGCCGCGGTTGGTCTGTGGATGGGTGACCATCTTTACATACCGAGACCCCTCCGTGCCTCGGAAAGCACGTTAAGCCGTTGGTCCCGGCTGTCATTCGTAGATCTTTGACAGTCATTACGGGTAATCAGAAGCCCGAGTCTGACAACCAGTCTTACCTAGGGGTATCGTATTACCCAGTAACTGGGTTGTGGAGGTCAGATAGGCAGTCGCTCCATGTAAAATACTGGTATTCAGCTGCATCCGGTTAGACTGGAAGCCGACCCCAACATAGTTGGGAAAAGGCAGATGATGATGATTCTGACCTTACAATAATTATCATCAGCCTAGGCTTGCTTTCAGTCTAGCCTTAAATCTATATACATAAAGAACAAAATTCTTAAATAACTAAGTGCAATTTTTGCTGTGCTTGTTAAGGCTTTTGTGCATGGTTAATTTTGAATAGCATCTTAAACAAATTAAAAATTATTACTGTGCTAAAGTGGGTTGGACACAATCATTTGCAAATCCACTAATTAATAATAAATCTATTAGACAGGTCAGTGATTCTCTAACAGATAAAAATAGTTGCAGTGAGGTAATGGTTATTTAAGTAATAGCCAAATGACCTTGTTTGTAAAACATAATGGACAACTATTGCAAAATCAGAGGAAAAGTGAAACAGAAAGTAACATATGGACAAAGATTCCTTCTGCAGTGCAGGTATAGTGTTCTTCCTTTTTTTTATTTTTATATGTACACATTGAATGTTTAATAATGGAACACCCACCAGCATCTGACCCATAGACAAGCATGAAGAAAAAAGTAAAATGCCAATTTCCAAGCAGTGTCAGCCGGCCTGTACAAGCACTGAAGCAAAAACAAATCAAACTAGACTAAACCTTTGAACTCGCCTGTAAGCGGGGGCTCCAGTCCCGCCGTATCATAGAAACAAACTCTCTCTTTCGTCCCTCTATCTGTCTCTATATTAGCCACATAGATATCCTCAATTGTCGGGTAAAAACAAGACTTTAAATTCACATTTCCGTATATAAGCTGTTCTAATACTGCAGTTTTTCCTACCCCTTTCATTCCACATATGACGACTTTGCTTGTTTTGCCCATTTTCTTTGGAATTAACTATGTTTTTGTGTGGATTTCACTTTCGAAACATTGCGGAAGATTTGGATGCAAAATTTTATAATAAGGTATACTTTAAGATTATAATGAATTGGCAATAAATTGTCTTGGGTTGTATTTAAAATGTACTAAATTGGTTGTAAACTCTTGTAAAATATAACATTATTTTCTATTTTTTTGGTTTCGTAAACCCCACTTTCGAGTTTCGCGACGACTGCTACTTTTGTTGACAATATTATGACACTGTCAGTGTCACTTTTGTAGTTTTGTGTTTCATTTTACGCAGACGGAGTAAAAGAAATACTAAAATAAATAATGAATAAATAACTATTGTGATTATTCGTAGAGCATAATATTAGGGATACTTTTATCTCTATAGTATTGTTGTAATAAATTAAAACAATTCAGGAAAAAAGAATGTCTGTCACCTTTATACACATTTGATGACAATGACATGCATTTATGACAAGTACGACCGTCAAGGTATGACCCAGTAAAACCGGAAAAACGCAAAAATATCAATGCGTATCAATCTGGTTTTGAACATTTTGGTTTCTTTGATTATTTCAAAGTGGGTATAACTTGTAAATCAATTAGTAGTCAAGCAACATCGTCATTTGTTACATCGTGTAATTAAAAAAATTAAATCGTTTTGTTTACAACGCGACATCGCGACATTTACGTCTTAGTTTATTTTGACATTTCAATCAATGATAATAAGATTATGACATTTCGTGACATTTGACAGCATGGCGGCCACGGCTTCAGATTCAGAGATCATGAAAAGTGATAAATATTCCATTTTATTGCCTACTTACAATGAAAGAGAAAACTTACCCATCATAATATGGCTTATAGTCAAGTTTCTGGATAACAGGTAATGTACCTACACCCATAAAACACACTTAATTTTGAAACGAAAGGTCGGTGTTTGTTTCACAACATTTTACGTAAATTCTTGCTTATTTCCGCAGTGGATACGATTATGAAGTGATTGTGATTGATGATGGAAGTCCTGATGGTACTCAGGACATCGCCAAACAGCTACAGAAATTATACGGTTCGAATAAGATAGTGCTTCGCCCCAGGGAGAAAAAACTGGGCTTAGGCACCGCTTACATGCATGGTATCAAACATGCGACCGGCAACTTCATCATAATAATGGATGCTGATCTAAGCCACCATGTAAGTACAAAATTAATTAATTTTTATTTCGACTGGCTGATGAACCTTTTAACCGCTTGTGTCGCATATATGCGACACATATTTCCGTGTCCCTACCGCTCGTGTCGTATTTCTGCGATAGAGAACAGATGTATGATTTTTTTCGTTCTATTATCTGTGTGGTACAACTAAAACTATTATTAAATAGAGCTATTATTTACAACAATTACTTAAAATTATGTTTCATAGCTCTAAGCATTGAAAAAACTTTAAAAAAAATAAGCAATTGGCAGCTTGAACTTTTCTTTGGTGTCTATCGTGCGCGTCGCATAAATATGACCATAGGGATGGGATACAATGCAATGTGCATTTTAAAAATGAAATAACAAACAGTTAAATAATCAGGTATAATGCATCATTGAGCATAAAATAAACCGTGTCATACGAAATAAAGTTAAATTTAACATATTGCCTTGTGTTATTAATTCTTTTCCTTATTATTCAAAAGAAAAATATTCCTCAGGATCTTTGTATAATGCAAACATTTGATGTTAGTTCCCATCCCTAGACACCTATGCTTGCAACATATTTCTCTAGTTAGTCTAGCGCGGCTGTCGCATTAATACAACCGCTGCCTATGTCACAAGCGGGTCAAACAAATAGAAAGTTCAATTAATGTTGTTCGTGGGTATTTGTGCATTGTCGATAAAATGGTCACATTTCAATAATGATAACTACTGAGGAATTAATAAGAATATTAGAAGGTGACAACGAAGAGGAATTATTCGAATCTACAGAAGAATTCAAAAAGTTTTTTATGTTTTAATTTTAAATCAGCCTTATGGCTCCTACAAACAGGCGCGACACGCGACGCGACGCGACGCAAAGACATGAGCGGTTCCTTTGTGTGATTTAAAATTAAAACAAAAAAAACTTTTTGGTCTTTTTTTTATCGATACAATGATTGCCCCTCCTTATTTATTGTAGGTATTATTTTGTCGATTTGTAGCCGGGCGCTAGGGGCACGGCAACTGATATTTAGTCAAGCGCTTAAAAGGTTAATGAAAACCCTACAATAAAGAACTATTGACATAAAAATAAAAATTCTAGTGATCCAGAAATCCTTATTGTAGTAAGCAGGGTAGCAGGTGGTGTTCTGTAGTTTCTGCCTATCCCCATGGGAAAAAGGTGTGAGTTTATGTATAAGTACACTATAATTTTACTTTACACATTTTTTCTGAATTACAGCCTAAATTCATCCCTAGCTTCATAGAACTGCAACGGGAACATGACTTTGATGTGGTATCAGGAACGCGGTACAAGGACGGAGGTGGTGTTTACGGATGGGACTTGAAACGGAAGCTTATATCACGAGTAGCTAACTTTGTCACGCAGATGCTACTGAGGCCTGGGGCTTCTGACCTTACAGGTTCTTTTAGGTAAGACCATTTTTAGTGATCCATACCTCAAAAGAAAAATGGAAACCTTTTAAGATCATTTCATTTTCCATCTGTCAAGACCCTTTTTCTCAGGAACGCGTGGAGTTATCAAGTTAAAATTAATATCAAATACTCAGGGCTGCAATCCCTTGAAGCAGAGAAAAAAAAACTTCTCAAGTCCATGCAATTAAAAGTTACGGGTGATTATGTTCCATTTATGCTGCATATTTTGGTACTCAAAACGAAATCGAAACCTATAGGGTATTTCCTGACTTAGAATTATGACATTTGCAAGAAGCAATGTCATGTAGCACAAATAAAAGAAAAAATCCGAAAACATACCTAGTAGGTAATACGGGCTGGTGTCCGCAACTCCACGTCAATGCGCGTATTTTGCGTACGGAGTTACATACCTACAAATGTGTTTGGAACCCTCCGTGCGCGAGTCGAACTCATACTTGACTGTTTTTTTTAACTGTGCTATCAGCTATTTTCAGCCTATTTCTTAATGGAAAGTAGTTCTTATTCTTAATATATTGTTTAATGAAATATACCTAAGCTAGTAGTGCTCTGTCCCTGTCTATGAGACAGAGAGGAGTGGAACGAAGAGGGAAGCCTTTGCCCTGCAGTGGAACAACATAGGCTAAAAATAAATAAGTAGATGCAAGTTGAAATTTTCTATCTGACTACCCCTGAGAAGAGATGGCAAACAAAGTCAGGCATCAACATTTTGGTCAGATTATGTGAGGGCCCGATTTGAACGGACCTGTCCAGTCATTGCACGCATTTGTCAGTAATTGTGTAGCGCAAATCAGCTATTTTATTTATTTATTTTATTTTATTATTTATGTACATACAGTAAAATACATAGGGATAATCTATCCATGTCCGGACATACTGTATAATAGAAAGAGACACAGAGGGAGATATAGTTTTCATGGTTTTCGAGGCTGCTGGAGCCAAAAGTGAGGCCAAAATGAAAATCCAGCCGCCATCTTGGATTTTCATTTTGAACTTCGTTTCTGCCACACATAATATGTTTTTACTCTAAATTATTTATTTTATGTTTGTATTTTCAGGTTATACAAAAAAGATGTCCTACAGAAGTTGATAGACAGTTGTGTGTCCAAAGGCTATGTCTTCCAAATGGAAATGATAATTAGGTAAGACTAATGCTCGTTAACACTAACTCTAGGCATTCATTTAAGTGTCGCCTATTATTAGTGGCAATGGCAGGTGAAATGAAAACAAATTATCAAAAAAAATACCTACAAAATTTTTTTTTTAACCCTGTACTTCTGTCCAATCCTTCAGGGAATCAAGACTTGAAGTTATGGTGTTATATTAGATAATCATTTATTTAGTGCACACAAAGGAGATAGCACAACTTACAAAAGCACAATCACACTCACACGCACACACCCCCACACACATCGCACATTTTCTGTCATGTACCCCAAATGTTCAAAGAAATTACTGAGTAAATAACAATATTAGAATCACTATAGTCCGAATAGTAATATCAACAACAGGTGTTATCCTGAAACAAATACTTATTCAATAGTTTTATTTATTTATTCCTTTTTTGTACTGCAAAAAGTTGCCATATTAAACAATTGCCGGAGAGTATGAATTTTTTTTACAACTAGACTTGGATAATAATTTACCTGCCATCTAATCTCTTCACCACCCTTGTTTGACTGGTAGAGAATGCCTAAGGCATTAAGTCCGCCTTTGTACCTTTTTTGTGTGCGAAAAGTTTAACCCGTGAGAAGGCGCGCTATGAGCAATTTGCTCACACAAAAATCTAATTCAAAAATTTTTTGTCTTTCCCATGCCACACCAATTCAAGCACTTAAGTACCTTCCTAAATATTCACCCCCTCTCCCCTGACGCAATTCTCGATCCGCTCAGTGGCGTTGCGACCGCGCAGCAAGGCGTTTGTGGAGGCCGTGTACCAACGTGCGGCAATTTGCTCATCACGCGCCCAGCAATTACTTTGCACCGAACATGTAAAATACATGTGTTCAGTGTGTTTAGAGAGGCACATTAGTGTAGATTTAATGGATGAATAACACTTTTTAGTTTTTGTTATGGAACAGTTTTTATTGTGATTTTTATGAAACGTGCCAAAAAAATTAATTAATACTAGGTTGTTTTGTTATTTGCGTTAGAAGTTGCTATTATGTTTAATAGTTTTGATTAAAATACTTGTTTTCTTACTTACTAAACCTTGTGTTATTTATTTAATTTTACATTATAAGCCAATAAATATAGAAACACTAAAAATATAAACATTTAAGATAGTGTGAGCAATTTGCTCGCACGCGCCTACTCGTGTAAGAAAATTAGGCGCGCCTTCTCACGGGTTAAATAAATAAATAGAGCAATTTACCTTCTCAAAATAATAACTAGAATCTCACCGTGGTTCACACCCTTTAGATTCTGAAAATACCAGGCAAACTGAGAAAATTAAATTTAAAAACCAAAATTATAATGAAGAAACGTTACACTAACTAATCTAACATTTTTCCACCTTTCAAGGGCAAGACAATTGGAGTACACAATCGGAGAAGTGCCAATCACATTCGTGGATCGTGTCTACGGCGAGTCCAAGCTAGGAGGCTCGGAGATCATACAGTTTGCCAAGGCATTACTGTACTTATTTGCTACTACATAAAGTGATATTTTCTACATTCCATAATCGCCAAACTGGGCTTTTTATGCAAGTAACTTGCATGGAAGAATGGGTTCAGTTAGCCAATGTTATGCACATAAACTTGCCTGAAAGTTGTGTAAAAAGGGGAGTGCCCAAATACGGCACCATAATTGCGTAACACACTCAATCACAACCTGAATAATTTCGAAGGATATTGCTAATCCATTTCTTCATATGTTCGAAGAATTTGTCTGCTCTTCAACATCTGTTCGGACACCCGCCCGTAGTACTTATTACCTACCTGCTCATCAACGTAAATAACGCAATGAATCTTGTTGAACTGTCAAAATGAAAGCCATTCCTAGTGTGTTACGCAATTACCCCGCTGATAAGAAACAAATACCAACCCATTACCCTTGAGTACCTTATTAATACAGTGAATATATTATTTGCCATGTTTAATGAGTATGAAAAACGTCTGTCTTCTGTCCATCTTTTGAACATTGTCCTTTTTCACGAAAGTATGACGTCATAACTTCGTGCAAGCTACTGAACTCTGATTTTTAATTTACTAGATCAAAACAACCGACTTCCAAAAAAACACTACAAAGTGAAAAATAATTTTAATTTTGGAAGTCGGTGTCGTTGGTTCCGCATTTTGGTTTTTTGACACCGACTTCCGAAATTAAAATTATTTTTCACTTTGTAGTGTTTTTTTGGAAGTCGGTTGTTTTTTTTATATATAAAATTTTTTATTTTTCACTTTTTAGTTATATCTACCCCAATCAAATTCATATAAACACTACTTGCTATGTAAATATCAGTGACAGGAAGCTGCATCTGCGTTTATAGGGTACAGACGTGATGTTATGTTGTGCGATTGCGTAATTATTATTATCATAAAAAAAAAATATAACCTTTGTAGTGAGTACAGGCGTGATATTATGTTGTGTGATGGTGTAAACAATGCTTAGATATGCTATAGCAACAATCGCGGTTAATCTGCTGTTATTTATTGAAGAGTTCCCCCGATTTCTACAAGATCCCATCATCAGATATTGAAATGGTGACAATGGGACCACACGGGAAGCACCAGCTTTCAAATAAAAAAAGAATCATGAAAATCGGTTCACCCAGTCGGTTATTATGAGGTAACAAACATAAAAAAAAAAAAAAAAAAAAAAAAAAAAAAAAATACAGTCGAATTGATAACCTCCTCCTTTTTTTGAAGTCGGTTAAAAATGATGGCTAATAATGCTAATATAATGTCACCCTATGATTGAGAACACCGCTCGCTTATAATCTCATCTCGAGAGATTGTAAACTATCGATAAATAATTGTCAACTGTATCATACTGGGCCAGTTCTGTATTATTTCCCCGCGAAATCTTACCATGTACAGACGCCAGCACATCAAGCTACCCGAAACTGTCAGATTTTCCCAATCAACTTTGAACCTTTAGCGATAAAGTTGAAAATTGAAAATCTATTAATGAAATCTGACAGATTGTAGTAGCTTGATGTGCTGGCGTCTGAACAAACCAAGTCAATATCGAGTATTGACAAGGAATCGAAATTCCAACCATACGCGGACAACATGTATTTTGACAGTTCAAACCATGCCATTGTGTCATAGAGAATACGTTAATAGCAGATGTCGTGATTAACTAAAGAATTGACGTGGTTTAAAAGTAAGGAATCGTTATGTGGTCATAGTGAATTAGGGCTCTGTTTACAATATAACGTATTAATTTTCGATATTTTATAATCTATCCATGTCAAACCGTCATAGCCCAATGTCATGTTGACAAAAAAGATCGATCGCAACTGTCATTTTAGCCAAGCAAATTAGAAATTGAGTTTAGAACAATTTTTGTAAAGTCGTGTGATGTTGACTATTCATTTAGTGCTTTGATTTGCATAATCAAACTACGAGGGGCGTTCAATGTATTCTCGGTATCGGCATGAAAAAAAAACGTAAATTATAGTAGGTACATAGTAGTATTGTAGTAGGTATTGTATTTAACAGCAGTTTTTTTTTTCGTGATTTAAGAGTTGGTCCCATAGTGAAAGTTGTTCATATTCATGGGTAGAACATCTTGTCAAAATTTGGAGACAAAAAAAAATCATGTAGTATATTATTATTTTAATCAAAAGGATCAAGAGTACAATAATAGTTTATTTTAAAAATTATACAAGGTGTAACTTAAATAACGCACAACCTCTTAAGGGGTCATTGTACTCATCATTATGAACAACTTTTACTATGGGACCAAACTTGAAATCGCGAAAAAAAAATCAGCTGTTCCCTACATTTATGTTCGCATAACTCGTCAAAATGTAGGGAACAGCTGATTTTTTTTTCGCGATTTCCGGTTTGGTCTCATAGTAAAAGTTGTTCATAATGATGAGTACAATGACCCCTTAAGAGGTTGTGAGTTATTTAAGTTACACCTTGTATACATAGTCCACATCTTAAATATTAGTGTCTACGCCTCTTTTAAGATAGTAAGTTCAGCATAAATGCCATTATATAAATTTTTAAAAATCATTTTTTTTTTTACAAATGTACCTAATGTAGCATGCATTACTTTCAGCAGTGAAAACTTATAAGTAATCGTAATACTACTTTGATAAACTTTTCATTGTTATTATGCGTTGGTTTGAAGATTAAAAATACACATACTTACCTATAATTTTAATAAATTGATATTTTTTAAATTTTTAACAAACTTTTTATTTCAAAGAATACCCTGTCTATTAATTCATAAAAAATAAAATGCTGTCATTTAATTAAAAACGAATAATAATGAATATCAGGTCTGTTCAATGAAATCTTCAAACGGTCAGTTGACACTTCCCGTGACTCAAGGCACAGTAAATATACAGTAAAACATCTTCATACAAACGTGCCGCTCTCGGTTTGAATGTGTGCGTGCGCGCCGCGCGCCATGTCGGCACACGATTTCACGCACACGCTAACATAATATATGGGGGAATAAGGTGGCGGCAGTGCGGGCTGTGCAGCGCGACTGTGAGCACGCGCGTACGCTACATGACCGCTTGCGTTCGTCAACTCTCGCCGGCGGCGGCCACTTACTCGTAAATTACGAGTATCATGACCAAAAAGGGGAAAAAAATATTGTAGTGTTTTCGGGTGCCTCAATAATGATTTCGCAAACCCGGACTTATCATTCTTCATACTTCCTACTCAGCCAGAAATGTAAGTACCTACTTATACTTAAATATTATTAGAAAATGTGGTATTGTATTGTTTATTTCACAGTTTATTTGCTTTATTAAGAGCGTAGCCGAGTCGCATTTTTCTGAATACTATGTTTAGAGCTAAAGTTTATTTTAAGAAGTCTAGTTTTACTATAAAACAGAGGATTGAGTACGAAACATCGTTTAGGTAAACGTATTTGTCGCGTAGGTATAGTTGTAATAAGGGCAATTTCACAATAATTAATATTGCAAATTAATTACTTTTGAAATTATTATTTTTTCTGTTGTCTGATGTGTTGTTCAATCCAAATATGGTTCCGGTAGTCTGACGATCGACTTAGTTAGTCGAATACTTGTGTGTACATCGACTTATTAAGTCGATGCGCGTATCGTCGTCTAAAATGTAAACAAATTTCGTCAAAAATAATTCTATCCCGTTTATACTTGAGCATAGTGTATCCCGTTTATACTTGAGCTTGTTCGAAAATATTAACTAAAAGTAAAAGTGACAACCCTGGGTATCAACGCAAGAGTAGGCTAATAACTCGGCGGGCGGCCTTAGATAACCTACTGTATATTTATTTACTGTGCTCAAGGGCTGGCTTTTACCTTCGCCGGCGGCTAAGCATTGTCGTGTACGTTACCCCAGCAAGAAAGTGTCTCCTAGGGTTATATGAGTAGAACGTATAATTTGTGCCTTATTTGCTGTAAATGTGCCCCCACATAAAAAATGTGTGCCCCCTGTCGTTTTGGAAAAAAACGGAAAAAACGATTCTTGCTGGGGTAACGTTTTTCTAGCAGGAAAATTCTAAACGAATGATCGGAGAGAGAAAAATTGTGCATGGCCAGAGAGCTTATATGTGTGCTATTATGTGCCCCCAAAAATAAAATCTGTGCCCCTTCAGGTTCTCGAGATATTGCATTTCCTGCTGGAGTAACGTTTTGATGATTCGTATATCTCTAAAACCATTGCATGTGCCCCTGTAGAATAAACATGCACGAGTAGCTCTTAATGTGTGCCCCTTTGTGCCCCAATTAGATTTAAGAAAATATTTATAGTTTTCAAGTTATCGCGGTTAAATGAAAATCCAAAAAAACATCGCAGCGCTTAAATGAGACAAGTTATAAGTTCGCTGAAAACTGTATTCGGTCCTTCTTGACGCTAATAATAACCATACAAAGTTTCAAAACTGTTCATGCATGCGTTTTTGAATAATCTTGCTAAAAGTCAAAACGATGGTGTCATAACTTTGACGGCAAAATACAAGGAACCGGCTCAATCCCAGATGTGTAGGTGTAAACCAAAATCGTGTGCCCTTAGTCAAAAATATATGGTGAAAATATTCAGCTTTGAATGTTTCGCATTAAGTAAATATTAACAAAAAACCAAAATATGTAAGCAACGGCTGGTTATCCGACCAAATTTGAATGACTACTAAAAAGCGACGGATTCATACATATCGATGACCTTCTTTACTTTACTCACTAACCGGTTCACACGTGTTGTGCCTGAGTACACTGAAGTAGAAAAGTAATAAGTAATAAAATAAAGTTGTTATTGGATTATATTCTACTAGCTGTTTCTATGACCTTACACATGATTAAGTACATTGTAAATAGTAGCCTAAGTACTATTCCAAGGTAAGCTATTTTCTCCATTCTAAATTTCATTAAAATACATTCAGTAATTTATGTGTGAACGAAAGATATGGCAAATATCCAGATATTTGCCATTTGCCAGGTCTTTGACCCAAAATTTGATTGGTCCCGATGTTTAAAAAAATAAATAGTTCATGAAATGTGTGATGAATACCTACTACTAAAAAGAGGTAGCCCTTTTTTGTATATAAATAAAAAGCCCGTATTTGTCTTTTTATATATATATAAATATATATTTATTGATAAGCCGTAGGTTAGATAAATTAACAGCAAGTTTTTCATCATTAAGGGGAATGCTCCAACCAGCCCGCGAAATTCAAAATTTCTTGCGTTTTTTGCAATTTGCAGGCCAGTGCTAGGTTGTATGTTGATTAAAATATTATTTGCGGCTGTAAGACGTATGTAGTTACAGAATTATAATCATAAAAAAAAAAACAGAAAAAGTCATTCCTACAGCTTTATGAACTTAGAGCGTTGTATTAATGATTTTGATGATTATAATTCTGTAACTACATAATTATGTCTTACAGTCGCGAATAATATTTTAATCAACATACAACCTAGCACTGGCCTGCAAATTGCAAAAAACGTAAGAAAATTTGAATTTCGCGGGCTGGTTGGAGCATTCACCTTAATAGAAGATCCCCTTTTTTGCCTCCCCACACCGCTGCATATATCTCTGGCCCCCGCGGCATCCGCTGACGTCGTGTCGCAAGGAGTCGCTTTGTCTAGCTTGGAGAAAGTGAGACAGCTAGTACGCGTACGGTGTTAGTGTGACAGAGACAGTTAGTTTGCTGCGACACAGTTTCTAACTAATGCAGCTATTTACTTACGCAATCAAATTGTAAAATGTATTTTTGTTCCAATAAAGATAATTATATTATAAAAACAAAAAAAAAAAAAAAAAACAAAGTTACGTGTAACGTCGCTCCATTATGAATAATAGGTACGAAGTGTTTATTGACTAGGAAGTGCGTTTGGATTATTACTTGGTATTGGTAAACAGTTGCAATTATGTTATTAGGTTGTCTCATAAATTATCGCCAGTTAAAAGACAAATTATTATTAATATTTTTTATGAATAAAAAATACATTTAATCAATTATATAGTCTCCCTCGTTATAAACAAAAGTCAGCCATCTACTGGGCAAAATTTGAATACCCTTCTCCCAAAATGAGGCAGGCTGGGACTCGAAAAAGTTTTCAAGTTCAATTTTAATACTTCCAGATTTTTCGATTTTTTTTCCTAGTAAATGAAATTTAAGAGCTCGAAATAAATGAAAGTCTGAAGGCGCAAGATCCGGGCTATACGGTGGATGTGGAACAGTCAGCCATCCTAGCTCCTCCAGCTGTTTATGTGTTAACTTGGCGCAATGAGGTCGTGCGTTGTCATGCAAAAGTTGAGCTCCAAGTCGTTTTGGCCGCTTAATTTTTAACATCTCTGCTAGTTTGCGAAGCTGCTGCGTATACAGATTGGCGTTAATAGTCTGATGAGATTCGAGGAGTTCCCAGAAAATCATTCCTTGCCAATCCCAGAAAACAGACAACATTCATTAAGTTTAGGCTGGGCTGGTGGGTTTTGCCCGCGAGGAATCCAATAGGCATGACGCGTGTTAGTTTCATAATGTACCCAGCTCTCGTCACATGTAAAGCCCGCTCTACACTCGCGCCGCGAATGGCCGCAAAAGCCATGAAACGCGAGTGTAGATGGTTTCGCGCCTTCGCATTCGCGCTTCGCTCCGCTCCCTGATCGGTGTCGGTTTTTTGTCCCGCAGCAAAGGGTACGCGCTAGGTTCGCAGCGCCGCAAAAGCGATTGCATCTACGCTCGCAACTCTTCGCAGTAGCGCATAAATCAATAGTCCAAACACATCCAACTAACACTCAAGATAAGTTTAATACATTATTAATTTACCTGAGTCTACTACGATGGATTTTCATCATCTACCTTCTTCTTTTTCTCCATCTCGTATTTGTTTGTTTTTTATACAAAGATAATACGCTACAGTACATAGCGTTACAGTAGCAGTAACATACACATCAGCTTCCATTTTCTATGAGATCGCGAACGAAACTGCGAAACTTTGCGAGTGTGGAGGGACACGTTTTCACGTGGAGTTCACGGCGTGAATCGTAGCGTGAATTCGCAGCAAGATTCGCGCGCGAGTGTAGAGAGGGCTTAATAATGTCCTTGAGAAAGTCTCGTCTGTGCGGACGAAGTAACAAACTTTGACAAAAGGCCAAGCGAACGGCCCGGTCATGGTCCGTTAACGCATGAGGTATCCAAAGTGACATCATTTTGCGATATCCCATCGATTTGAGATAACGATCTATAGTCGCGTGGGATTGTCCAAGCGCCTTCTCTAAATCGCGCGTACTATAGTCTGGATGTAGCTCAAGTTCGTGCCGCAAAGCATCTTCATCGAAGCTGGTTGGTCAGCCTGGGCGAGGTTGATCTTCGCAGCTTATATCACCGATGTCAAAACGCTTGTACCAGAAACGAACAGTCCGATCGCTAGTAGTACCCGATCCAAATGCAGTGTTAATCTTTTTAGCCGTTTCTGTTGAAGAAACTTTAAGTCGATGCTCATATAGCATAATAGCTCGCAGTTGACGCTGATCCATTTTCACTAAAGAATAATTATTGCGTTGCGTCCGCGCCTTTTTATACCCTCACCATAAAAGATACTCATCCTTACTAGAAAGATCTAGAACTTTCTTGAATTCGTTTTAGTTTAAATACGAGAAAATTCGAGTAAAATAAAATATGGCAAGAACTTATGACACAACCTATGTAATATATTTTTAATTAGCCCCCAAAAGTTTTGAACGCGACTGTACGACAACAGCTTAGGTATAATACGTCCAATAAAGAAGGTCATCGATATGTATGAATCCGTCGCTTTTTAGTAGTCATTCAAATTTGGTCGGATAACCAGCCGTTGCTTACATATTTTGGTTTTTTGTTAATATTTACTTAATGCGAAACATTCCAAGCTGAATATTTTCACCATATATTTTTGACTAAGGGCACACGATTTTGGTTTACACCTATACATCTGGGATTGAGCCGGTTCCTTGTATTTTGCCGTCAAAGTTATGACACCATCGTTTTGACTTTTAGCAAGATTATTCAAAAACGCATGCATGAACAGGTTTGAAACTTTGTATGGTTATTATTAGCGTCAAGAAGGACCGAATACAGTTTTCAGCGAACTTATAACTTGTCTCATTTAAGCGCTGCGATGTTTTTTCGGATTTTCATTTAACCGCGATAACTTGAAAATTATAAATATTTTCTTAAATCTAATTGGGGCACAAAGGGGCACACATTAAGAGCTACTCGTGCATGTTTATTCTACAGGGGCACATGCAATGGTTTTAGAGATATACGATTCATCAAAACGTTACTCCAGCAGGAAATGCAATATCTCGAGAACCTGAAGGGGCACAGATTTTATTTTTGGGGGCACATAATAGCACACATATAAGCTCTCTGGCCATGCACAATTTTTCTCTCTCCGATCATTCGTTTAGAATTTTCCTGCTAGAAAAACGTTACCCCAGCAAGAATCGTTTTTTCCGTTTTTTTCCAAAACGACAGGGGGCACACATTTTTTATGTGGGGGCACATTTACAGCAAATAAGGCACAAATTATACGTTCTACTCATATAACCCTAGGAGACACTTTCTTGCTGGGGTAACGTACACAGCATTGTCATACAACGTACCTACGTGACAATGCCGGCAGTCTTTAGTTTGTAAATAATTTGTTGCTTTAGGATATTAGATTGTTATCTTTACTAATTCACTAACGTGCGCCATCCCATCTTCCTGACGGTGGTGGCGCTGCTGCTGCGGCTGCGGAAAACCTTAAGCGGCGAAAGTACCTTCTTGATAATTCTATTTTCGAGCCGCCTAGCCGTTTGGGGTTGAAACCGTCGGGCCGTGGGGTCCGAGTGCTAAAATCTAAACGGATGGTTGACACTTCCCGTGACCCAATGGCTGGCTTTAACCTTGGCCAGAGGATAAGCATTGCCATACAACGTGGCAATACTGCCAGCCAGGGTACATTAGGTACCAGTCGACAGCGATGCGGAGGAATATTTCGACGACATGTTTTCGATTATTAGTTTTAGTTAGGTTAGGATGTTATATTTTTAATTTAATAGTTTGTTAGTTTATTCATTAGATATAATTTGTATTTGTTACATTCATTTAAAATCAAAATCAAAAGTCATTTATTCAAACTAGGCTGAGAATCAGCACTTTTTGAACGCCAAAATTACAAAAGACAGCCCCCCAAAACGCCCGCCCTTCACCACTTCCTAGTGCTTTCGCTGGGAAGAAGAAGTTAAAATAAATTCTAAATATGAAACACGTTGCTATCAAAACTTTATTTAAAAAAGAATACACGTTTTACAACATTTATTCACATGCATACAGATGCTTGCTGAATACTTTGTCGCTTCGCTTAGAACATTTTATTATTACGACTTATTTACTCAGCTGAAATGAAAATTACGCAGTTAAGTTTTGTTCAATTATTTCACAAAGTAGTTCATTATTTACACTCATTAGGAAAGCATTAAATTACCAAGCTAAGCTATGTTGCGTTTATTAACAATAATAGTTCTAATTTTAAATTCTTCGGCGAAACTTTTTAATTCTAACGCCTACGACGAAGAAAATGGTATACAGCCCAAAAGTATTGAGTCTGTTAGTGTTCTGGCTGATTTTGTTAATAGGGGGGACCCGTTATGGGTTTTAATTTTAAGTGGTGATAATTGGATGGCTCCGAAATTAAGGCTGGGAAATACGGCTGAGTTAGAAGAGTTTTTTGAATATATTGAACCGTCGATTATAAAGTAAGTAATATTGTTACGGTTTTTTGCTGTTGCTTTTTTATTCCTTCTAAAAATGAACCGGTAAACCTATTTTTCGACAGACCTGTTGGTCTAGTGGTCAGTGGCCCTGGCTACTATACGCAAGGTCGTGGGTTCGATTCCCACCCAGGACAAATGTTTGTGTGATGAACACGATCATTTGTTCTTTGTCTGGGTGTAATTTATCTATAATATGTATGTATGTATTTAGAAATATATATGTATGTTTATCAGTTGTCTAGTACTCATAGCACAAGCTCTGCTTAGTTTGGGACTAGATGGCGTTGTGTGAAAGTTGTGGAATGTTATTATTATTATAAAGCAGTAGTGAATATTGTTAAAAAAAATATATATATTTAGCTGGGACTCTGGGCGTTGATGTAACAATCGAAAATACTTTCTCTGTTTTGCTTACGAGTGTAAAGATTCTTATTACATTATCAACAATTTTGCTAAAAGTATAAGATATTACGAAATTGGAGCACCATTCACTCTCACAGTGATTTTACTTCCTTCTGCAGAATACGAACGGTTATTTCGATGCCTCTCTCGAACCTTCGATAGCTCAGTTGGTAGAGCGGTGGACTGTAGCTGGAATCAAATTGTCATCCATAGGTCGCTGGTTCAAATCCGGCTCGAAGGAATTCTTTTTGTGTTTTATTTTATTGTGACCACATTTTGTTTACGAAATGATAAGCATAAGTAGTATATTATCTTTCATGATATTATTGTGTACTTGCTTGTAATAGAAGGTAGATATAATGATAACGTGTTATCATAAACATACATACAAGCTTGTAATTTTGTAAAAATAACAAATGGGTTATCAGTCACACTTAACATAACTGTATTTTTGGGTTGCAAGAAGAAGCCTCCCCGTGTAGCGCAGTTCATTCCGCCAGTTACTCAACTGAACCAAGCGCTCGCGCATCCTGGACAGTCACACCCAACACCTTATTTGACTGGCCAATTCTTCCCTTGCGGTGGTAGGGCTAACGTCCGCCTGGTTTGCGATCACCCTCCCACCAGAGTCTGACGTTAGGCAGCCTGCTGTGTTTCGTCGATGCATGGGAGTTCCAGTGCCTGAGGCATCTTCTGGGCACGCTCGTTCCATCTTAGACCTTATCCATCGCTTTCCATCAGGCGTGATCGAGGCCAAGAGGGGGCCCGTTCAGCAATAAAAAAAACATAAGTAGGTATTATGAAGATAAAATCACCAGCATCATATAGTGTTGCCTATCGATAGTCGACTATCGCTTAACTATCGATGGTCTATCGATAGTTGATGTCATATCAATAGTATCGATACTATCGATAGTATGATTCAGGGCAATAGTATTGATATACAAAAATAGTATCGATACTATTGCTACCAAACAATAGTATTAGTTAATTTGTGATATCGATAGTATCGATACTATCGATATTGTTACTAGTTTCCGAGGTCATCTATCGATAGTGAGACTATCGATAGTTGGGTAACTATATGATAAACACAATTTAATTCACGCACGAGAGAAGCTATCTTTTGTATGTACAGACGCCAGCACATCAAGCTACCCGAAACTGTCAAGTTTTCCCAATCAACTTTGAACCTTATTGTTCAGCGATAAAGTTCAAAATCTATTAAAGAAATCTGACAGATTGTAATAGCTTGATGTGCTGGCGTCTGTACCTAAGTATCTACAGTCTATTTCACCTCTCGTTGTAATGTAAGGAAAGCCATTTAACATGGTAAATTGATGTTGTTAGTGTGTAGGTAAGGTACCCTACATAAATCTGCTTAAGAATCATGTTCCCTGGCTGAAGCTGTGCCAAAAAATACCTTTAAATATGTGCAGATATCAGCAGGGTAATTGCGTAACACACTATCAGTAGCAATGGGTTTCATTTTGATAGTTCAACAACATTCATTGCGTTATTTACGTTGTTGAGCAGACAAATTTTTCGAACATATGGGGCAATGGATTAGCAATATACTTAAAAATGATTCAAATTGAGAGTAATAGACTATTACGCAATTAGGATGCAGTACCTAGCCTACAGGCTGCGCGCGAGCTCCGAGGAATGATAAGGAATGTTGACGTAATGAGCTAGAGTTGTGATTTAGTCGATATTGCACTGTCGATACTAATACATCTTGAGCCTCCGCGCGAGTGTAAATCATGAAATCATACTATGAGGGTATTATGTACTTGAAATAAAAAAAAAATGTATCATGTATGTATTTGATCACTGTGGCAATCAGAATAATCAGTACTTGAAGAATTTGATGTACAGACGCCAGCACATCAAGCTACCCGAAACTGTCAGAGTTTCCCAATCAACTTTGAACCTTATGCTTTAGGGATAAAGTTGAAAATCTATTAAAGAAATCTGACAGATTGTAGTAGCTTGATGTGCTGGCGTCTGTACTATCGTCACCCTCCTCACACACTTCAATAATAAACGAGTCGACAACATTCTCCATTAAGCCATCCCTTTGACAGTAATGTTCCTCTAATGCCAAGACATGTTCATCATATCCACACCAATCTTCTTTTGTGACTTGCATGATAGCTTTTTCGGTGATCTCCTTCAGTCTCGTCAGAGAAAAATCTGAAGTAATGTTGTGTTCCCTCACGAGCCTTTTAACTTTTGCCCATACGAGCTCTATTGGGTTCAAGTCCCACATATAAGGCGGTAATCGCAGTAAATCGTGACACAAAACAACTTATAAGTGTAGTACTATTTATAGTAGAAAATAACAATACCTACTATCGCAAAATTAAAAATGACTCGATAAGCGTGTTCTCGCGTCAAGGTCGACACTAGTACTGGGAGAGTGCGGGGTATGGAACGACGTTCGGGCGTGGCGCACACCCGCCCGCTTCCTCAGTCACCGATTCCTCGGAGCTCGCGCGCGGACTGTAGGTCCTTCCGCCCTCGCTGCCGAGGCCCGTCGCGACGCCCAATACCATGCTTGCCCCGTCCCTTGCTCGAACCAGCCCACGCCGCTAAGCCTGTAGTTTTAGATTCGTCCCTAAGTAATTCCGATCCAGCCTGTCCTTTACTGCCCTCTTCCAGCGACGCCCTAAGCCGAGGTCCGTACCCCATAGGGGGTGCCCTTAATGTGTATTCGCTTAGTTTTTAAGTCCTGGCCAGTCCGGTTAAGCAGACGACAACCTAATAGGTTGAACTGTGAGATACAATTCACAAAAAAAATCTTACCTAGGTATTCTACTCCAGTCGGCTAGCCAATAGGATGGTCCAGCATAGTTATTCACAACTATTCTTCAGGCTTCCAAGTCGAATATAACACATTTTCGGTTGCCAGAGGACAATTTCCGTATTTTTAAGAACGTTCGCATTCTAATCTGTCTCAATCTGTCAAAAATACCTCTAATTTCCATAGTTCTAAGTAATTTAATTTCCCTACATTTTACATTTTTAACAAGTTTTTGACATTGATTGTCGCTGAGATGAGATGGAGCAGTTTACGCGTCCGATCGTCTCGTCTGCCTCACAAGAGAGATGACCTCACGCACGGTGCAGCCCATACTACTCGTATGTACAGACTATATATATGGTACAGACGCCAGCTGCACATCAAGCTACCCGAAACTGTCAAATTTTCCCAATCAACTTTGAACCTTATGCCTTAGTGATAGAGTTGAAAATCTTTTAAAGAAATCTGACAGATTGTAGTAGCTTGATGTGCTGGCGTCTGTACATACGCGTACTCTGTGACTTGGCCAATATACTCTATATTGGCCAAGTCACAGCTATAACAACATAGCGGCGGCGCGGCATTAGATTCGATTTTGGCCACGCGCCGAATGAACTTGTAGCGTTGTAGCCTCGGCTGATTGCTAAGCGCAGGTGACAATCAAAGAGCCTGATTTTACTTTGTATTCCATTCCAGCTCAAGACGGCGACGTCCCGAACCAAGAGTAAAGAAAGATGACCCGGGACGACAAAGCTCTACTGATTACCCCGTTCATAGATCAATAAGTGATGCCAAGAAGGATTTTATGACACTGGCAAACAAGTTTGCGTAAGTATACTTTTTACTTTAGTTACCTGTCATGTCAATGGTTTCCTTTAACACCGCTTGAAAGATACACTGGGCGCACTATACTACGTCATATAATGGCGTTGCAAAGGTAAAAGGTGTTACACACGTACTTGACAGCCGATGTCGTTCAACGTTATTTATCGATCTACGTCAATGAATAACGTTGTGCCCCACATACTTCCCTTTTGATTTTCTTTTTTTTTCAGTTTATCATCCAGTATTGAACCAGATGCATACATAACGGATAATTCTCACTTTTACGATAATAGTCCATCCATAGCGGTAAGTTAAGTAGCCTTCATGTTGTGTTTAGAGATGGGCAGAGGGTTTAAACCCAATGGGCGGAAACGGGTTTAAACCGGGTTTTTAGGATTTAAACGGGTTTAAACCCGAGTAAAAACCCAAACAGCGGGTCTAAAATTACTTTTACTAATATCTTCAGTCGTGGACCTAACACGATTTGGGTACTTCTAGTGTTTTTTGGAGTATAAATATCACTGATAGTGGTGCATTTAACAGCACATCAAGTTTGACAACTTCTGCAAGTTTGTTCTTCGAACATGACATTTCAATAATTATTGTATTATTTAATTTACTCATAGTCGCGAAATTCGCGGCTATGAGTAAATAGTAACGGGATAAAACAATTACACCTGTTCTGTCTGTTTTGCGTTTGTATAAACGAAAAACGATAATAAAGTTTATATAAATATAAACTCTCGCATATTTCCATGGTGGTAGGCAGAAACTACAGAATGACACAGTGTTCTGTAGTTTACAATTCTTACAAACTCCTTTTTATTGCTGTTTTATTGTTTTTTACATGTTTTGGTGTCCTTTTATTTTACAGTTGCATTTCAAAGGGCCCTACTCCGTTCTGATAGTGGAATTGGGAAGAAAACAGTGGCACTACTTTATCAACTCTCAATCGTTGCTCCCAGAATGGTTCTATGAAAAACACGACACGCGAGACAGTCCGATACTTATACCGGAAGATGTAAAAATTCAATTATTTAGTTCATTATGGCGCTTGTTACATGTTTTCTTTGGTTATCCTGTGTAGTTTAAGGTTTTATAGATGATGTTCTGTAAGATGAATATTAAAATATGTACTTAAAATTGGCTGTTTCTTTCACCATAAGTTATAACTTGTTTGTCAAAGCGATTCGCCGTACAGTAAAGCAAGCAAGATAGTAAATATGAATAGAACTGGCTTTCAATTTCGACTTTGAAAGAATCATCTAAATGTGCTATAATATTCTCACTGCTGGGACATAGGCTTCCCCTTTGTGAGAGTAAGACAGAGGAAATAACAAATAGTTCTTTAGATCATTCCCATTACATTTATACTTTTCTGAATGGGCTATGGGGTTTCCAGTTACATCTTTTATGAGTAAAAGTTTGCAGAAACAGCGCTTAACATATACGAAACCCATATTTTGTAAGCATAACATTAGTTAACGATCCAAAATCCAAATCATAACTCGACAATTTGTAAGCCAAAATCCTCGTATCCAATAATACAAAAAAAAAATCAATGATGAATCACGACTTTGACTTGACGTTTCAATTTTATCGCAATCGCAAATCGCATACTGTATTGTTTTTTGTGACTGTGCAGTTGCATTGTTTTTAAATTGAATTTTAAAGTAGTTTTCGCGAAACTGATGTAGGATACCCCCAAAAAAATGTCTTTCGGTAGTTTTGAGAACGTTGGGTCATTTATACGGAACTGCAATGGCTCGACATTGCGATTCGACCAAGCTTGTTTACAAATTATCACGGACAAACCAGTGAGTTTTTGGAGTCAGTATGAGGAATGTGAGGGATGTATTTTGCTGGAGATAGCGAAAATACCGGAGACTCGTGCCTTGATCTTGGACACAGGGAGCCCTATAAAGTATGCGGTGCGAAATGGCAATGGACAAATATGCAATGGTTAGTACAAATTCATTTGTGTAACATGACACATTATTTGCTAAAATATTATTGTACCGCCACCTTTTGTCTTTGTTCGATAGTAAGCACAACACGTTTGACGATGTTTTAAAATTAGAATGATGCGTTCAGAGAAAAAGAAACGGGATTACTAATATTATTCTTGAAAACATGCAATAATCAAGGTTTTATTATGATAGCATCGAGTCTGTTATTTGTTTTAAATCGAATGAGTCACACAGCTGCCCATTTCTGTAGCATAGTGAAAGTTTCAGTAAAAGTAGTATTTCATAACTACTTTGGTTCAATTTAAAGTCTTTTTGGTTAAATGGATATAATTGTTACTTAGGTAGACAGCATGTAGGTTTTATGTATTGGCATGATGAGTAATACCTTTGCCATTAATATTTCAATGACTTAGGAATAAGTTAACTGCATTGCATTTAACTATACTATATTTTATTTCAGAATATAATTTTATTCATAGGTGCTGTGTGATAAAAAATACATTTAGATTTTTAATATCATCATCATCTGCCTAGCCTATTCCCAACTATGTTGGGGTCGGCTTCCAGTCTAACTGGATGCAACTGAATACCAGTATTTTACATGGAGCGACTGCCTATCTGACCTCCACAACCCAGTTACTGGGTAATATGACACCCCTAAGTAAGACTGGTTGTCAGATTTTTGGACTTCTGACTACCCATACGACTGTCAAAGATCTACGAACTACAGCCGGGACAAACGGCTTAACATGCTTTCCGAGGCACAGAGGGGTCTCGGTATGTAAAGATGGTCACCCATCCACAGACCAACCGCGGCAAGCGTAGCTTTACCTGATCGATCAACCGGTGCGGCTGTTATTATTTCGCCACGGGCCCCTCTAAAATAAAAATAAAGTTATGAAATAAAAACTTAATTTCATTGTAAAAAAAAATGGGGTGCTCGATATTGATTGTTGTATAATTATATAATTAGTAGTTATTTCTAAACATACAGTTAGTATAGAAATATGATAAAAAGCACCCCTCACTTTTTTACAATGAAATTAATTTTCTTTTCATAACTTGTATTTTTATTTTAGAATTTTAAATTAAGTTATTTTCTGCTTTTTAGTTCGATTTGCTATTAAATCGTGTTTTTTTTTAGTTTTTTTAAACTATATTTTATTTGAAATCATTTATTTACACTTTGTTCTGTTTTCTGAAAATGGTTCTCATCTAGCCCCAATTCTTTTCTCGCTCTTCATCAACGACATACCAGACGAAATCCACCACTGTAAATATTTAATGTTTGCTGAAGATCTAAAAATTTACAGAACCATCAGTTCAAGTGAAGACGCTATACTAATTCAACACGATTTAGATAGGATTGAGCGATGGTGCAACTCGAACCTTATGAAGCTTAATGTTCAGAAATGTAGTCACATACGATTTTCCAGAAAAAAACAATCCAAGACTGACTCATACAAAATAAATGGAATTCCTGTTGAATCTGTGAAAGAGGTTCGCGATCTTAGAGTTATCATGGACGAAAAACTTAACTTCAGAAGTCACATTGATAGCATAGTAAATAAATCAGCATGGCTACTTGGATTTCTTAAGAGATGCACTAAGGGTTTTAAGCTTGTAAGAACCAAAATTGTTTTGTACAATGCACTAGTCCGCAGCCATTTAGAATTTGCTAGCGCGGTGTGGAGCCCGCACTATGCAGTGCACTCGCAAAGAGTTGAAAGTATCCAGAGGGCTTTCACGAAGCACTTGTGTCCGTATGAACAACGTGTTCGATGCTTCAATTTGAATTCTCTGAGCGATCGTCGACTAATGCAAGGTCTTCTATTTCTGCACAAATTAGTTAATAATAGACTAGACTGCAGTAAGCTAGTCGAGCGAACTGCACTTAAAGTTCCTTACAATATACCCAGATTTCCTATCACTAATATATTCCATGTTCAGCCATCTAAGACGAATATAGGAGTAAACTCCCCAGTTAACAGACTCTGTAGAGAGATGAATTTTTTTGTAAAATCTGTACCAGATGTTGACATTCACCATGATTCCTTGAAAGTCTTTAAGGCCAAAATACAACAGTACCGACCCAAGTAGCACAGATAGCTGTATAACTACTCACTTTTAGACCTATTTGAAACTCTATGCGTATTAAGACTCTTTTAAGAGTACACTGGTGATCCTACAGTTACATAATAGCTGTCAGTGATATTTAAACAGCTTAGGCTGATTAAGAGCTGCATTAAGGCAGATTAAGACCGACCAAACTACCATTAATATGCTGAGAATGCTATAAAGGTATATTTTCAACGACTCTATTCAGCTTTTAACCTTTTCTAATGCCTTAACTGTAGTAAGGGCTGTTTAGTGGACGTAATTACGCCAAATGCTGTATAAGAAGGTATTTGTGAACTCCTATTACACTGACTTATTAAAGGGGCATGTGTGAACTATAATGACGTTAATAGCTGTGTAATGGATGATTTGTGGCCCACATTACAGCTTATTGCTGAATATGTCTACCGCTATTCAGCGTTTATACAGCCATTGATATTGTCTGCATGTCTCAATCGATCACCATCCGGTTCTGAAGTACTAACGATCTTAAAAGGCATTATTCTGTAATAAAGAAATGAAACAATCACTTAGTAATAAGTAGGCAAAAGGCAGAAATTAGCGTCAAAGTTCTAAATTCAATTACAATCAAACGCAAGGACAGATATCGTTTAACTAAACGAAAATTAAACGTGACGACACGTTTTGAGTAACAGCCTTCTTAGAGTATGTAAAAACAAGGAAATATGTTGCGGATGAAATATTGCATTTATGTTTATGTTGCTGTACAATTTATTTTACAATAAAAAAATAAAAAATATCTATTAATATATTAATAACTTTCTACCCAATTTGAAAGGTTTGCGCGCGCGTGTAAAACGGTGTGTTAAATAATATCACTGACAATTTTGAACTAAAAGTTATCCATGCGGTTGTTTTAGATATAATACTACGGATCCCTAAAGGGTCTGTATAACAACTGTTTAATTGTTCACATTATGGCTAACGGTAGAGCTTGTGGACCATTAAAAGTAAAGAAAACAGCTTATAGCTGCTTACAGTTCACATGTGTAATTTTATTCAGTTTTTTGCTGCTTAGCAGTACACTAGTGAACTATTACATAGATTTGCAGCATATAAGAGTTTTAACTATTCACATCGCTGTTTAACATTGTATTGTATAACCTATAAATATACTGATTATTTTTTCAACTTTTATGATGTTTTGTGTATGAATTAGGAATTTATTGTATTAGTTTTTACTTCCTGATAACATAATAATAACTTTTATCTTATTATTATTTTTAAAGCACTAAAAATTGTTTATTAAAATTTTCATCACGGCTTATTTATATCACAAAACTAATTAAAAACAGAATATTTTCGAGGCGCACTAAAATTTTCTTAGACAATATATATGTATAATGTCAGTGAAATTACATTCCCAATCATTTTTCTTTTATTAATGTGTCAAACAATGTATTTACCAGGCAGTATGAATATATTATCCACGTATAATTCATACTCCACGAAACAAGTGTTCAATCAGCAGCTAGTAGGGTTATATTTGCTTCTATATGTTCACTTTTACACTGGTCGCAAGCAGGCTTTCCCGGTTTAAAACATCAATCAAGAGCGTAGATGTGACATATTTACTGAATAAAGAGTAACTTGTGATCACTTAGTCAGTCGATATTCAGCGCATAGTACTGTCGTTACCTTTTATAACACTGTTAAATTGCTACTACACAGCTCCTAAGCAGCTACGTGAACTTAAGGCTGAATAATTTGTGCCCATTTATGAGTTGTAAGGGCTATATAAGGCCCTATACAGCCCTTATGCAGCTTTTTTTATTCATGCTTTCGGCTGATAAGCAGCCTAGTGTGCTACTTGGGGAAGAACGCAACTGAATAATTAATTGTTTATTCATAGTGTTTATAATATGAGTTGATTATACAATTATACATTCTTGAAATTTTTATGTCATTATTTTTTGATAACTGTGGTTATTTTGTTTTGTTTCGATTCTATTTTAATTAAATTTTAATTTTATTTTAATTTTGTAGTCATTTTGATCTCAATAGCTCCCACTGTACCCAATATTTGTACCTTTAAAAGGATTTTTTTTTTGTTACTTACCATATATTTGTAATTTCTTTATGTTTTCTTTTTACTTTAATTCGATTATTTGTTATTTTATGTCGTAATTCCTTTATCAAGATTTTAATTTTAATAGCTAATAATAATTAAGTGTTATTTTACTCACTTAGAATGTTGGTCGACCTATTATTGGCGACTGTATAAGTCTGATGCTTTTGTTATTATTCTTATGTAAAGCTGTATACAGAAGCTGTTGGTTTGCCTTTAATGATAAATGATAATGATAAATGATAAATGATAAATGATTTATTTTCTGTAAGTAGGTTTGTACAAACACTTTTACATGTCAATCATATTTTTTAAACTAGATGAGGTCGGCGTTTCCTATCTGACTACTCTGAGAAGAAAGGCCGAAACAAACTCAGAGGTCACAGTCTCTTTTAAAGTCCAGACATAATCTTGGTCAGATCATGTGAAGACCATGCAGATTGGTGTCTGAAATGGTCTTTTGAGTAAAGAACCACACAGATTGAGCGGACCTGTCCAGTCAGTGCACGCATTTGTCAAAAATTGTGTAGCTCAACTCAGAACTTGAGGAGCCTTACGATTCGACGAACAATACCAATGAAAGGACATTTGGGTAGGCCGCATAAATTACTCAAACTGCCAGACCATGATTAAAACTAACTAAGAAGGAAAAAAGAAAAAAGAAATGACCCACATAGTCTTCACACTCACAATAATAATAATAAAAAATAAGATACTATACAAAGTAAATATCCATGTCATTGTTTATATAAAATTCATCAATGTCAATGTGTATATAAAAATCCGGACATCATCTTTGATCTTTGAGGGCCATGTAGATTGGTGTCTGAAGTGGTATTTTGAGGGAAGAACCACACAGATTGAGTGGACCTGTGCAGTCAGTGCACGCATTCGTCAGTAACCGTGCAGCTCAACTCAGAACTTAAGGAGCTCAACGATTCGACGAGCAATACCAAGGACAGAACATTTGTGTAGACCGCATAAACCACTCAAACTGCCAGACCATGATTAAAACGGAAACAATGACCCACATAGTCCTCACATTCACAATAATTAAAATAATATAAGACAATAAACAGTAAATGTTCATGTCATGTCATAAATAGATATTTAGAAAGAAAAAAAATAACAAAAGTGTAAATCAGCAAAATAAAAAATAAACAACATTCACTGTCTAGACCTATTGGAGCAGCTCAATCCCAAGCGTTTTTGTCCTCAATATAGTCTTTTACAGTATAATAGGCTTTCTGGCATAGTTTTAGCTTTATAAAAGATTTGAATTTATTAATGCTTAGTTCTTGAATGTGGCTAGGAAGTTTATTATAAAAACGTATACATTGGCATCTAAACGAGCCACCTATTTTCTTGAGCCTTGTTGTAGGAACAACAAATTTATGTTTGTTCCTAGTATTTATATTATGGATATCACTGTATTTCTTAAACAGATTAATATTTTTATGTGCATACAAAAGATTATCATAAATGTACTGAGAAGGCACAGTCATTATATTAATCTCTTTAAATTTGTCTCTGAGGGAGTGTCTGGGACTTAATTTATAAATGGAACGAATTGCCCTTTTTTGTAAAATAAAAATTATCTGAATTTCGGCGGCATTTCCCCACAACAGAATACCGTATGACATCACACTATGAAAATAACTAAAGTAAACTAAACGGGCTGTCTCTAAATCAGTTAAGTCACGAATTTTCCTAACGGCGTATGCTGCAGAGCTAAGCTTTTTTGACAATTTATCTATATGGGGGCCCCATTGAAGCTTGGCATCCAAAGTTATGCCTAAGAATACTGTGGTATTTTCGGGTTTTAACTCTTCACCCTTTATGAGAACACTAGTTTCTACTTGTCTAACATTTGGTATCGTAAACTTAATACATTTATTTTTAAATAAATATATAAATAAAAATGTAAAAAAATACAAAATTAAAATTAAAAATTCTTGACCAGCAGCCCCATTACTAATTAAGTAGGTACATAAAAAAAAAAAATTACCACCCATTCAAAATCAAGTCATTTATTCAGACTAGGCTGAGAATCACCTTTTAAATGACAAAAATTACATAAGACAGTCCCCCAAAACGCCCTCTCTTCACCACTTCCTAGTGCTTTAGCTGGGAAGAAGACCTTAGAAGAAGACTCTCCCGCAGCACAGCTGTCTGTTCAGTGTAGTTACCATTCTGGAAAGAATAACTACACTTATACTTTTTTTACACAACAGTCATAAAAACATATACTCAAACAATGTACAACACATTTTAAACCTTATCTTTTCCGAGTAAAGTGCATTTTACAATGGCCTTAAACTTTAGTACTTAAGGAAGCTAGGGGTAATCCAATAATGTACAAACATAACCCTATTATCTTGGTTCACTCACGTGATTCATACTCCTGAATAAGTATGTAAATACATAGAGGTTTTAGTATGAAGGACTACCTTGTTGATTTAATGGTTGCAAGCGCTTTTGGAGGTATGAGGAACAAGGTGTAGAGTTCACTCATCCTCCACAGAAACGGGAGGATCCTCCGACCAGACAGTGCTTGGTGGGCAAATGCTCCACAGAAAAGGGAGTATCTTCCGACCAGACAGTGTCTGGTGGGCAACTACGCAACGATGGATGTTAGTACGTTGTTTATATGGCAGTTGCGCTGTAAACTCTGTTTTCGCGATGCAGGGTTTTGCGTGACCAGTGTGATGCGTAGTTTGCGTGTGCCGGTGTAGATTGCTGGCATGAGGTTACACGCTATTGCTGGCATGAGGTTTTGTGTTCGATTCCCAAGTGGGGCAAACTGTTATTATGTTTTTTCATCAAAAAATTCTCCCCTTTTCACCCCCTTAAGGCGTGATTTTCGCCAAAATTCAAGCTTTGTATCTTTAGCAGTTGAGGCTGTGCGAGAGTCTTACGAACATACCATTTTCTTTTATAATATACTAGTTTCTGCCTGCGACTTCGTCCGCGTGAAATTTCTTGTTCCCCCGACCCCGTCGCTTCGCATCACCAGACCATGCTATCATTTCTTTTTCGCTTAGCGTTCTTTCCGACTTTCTTTTTGCTCGCTTTCTAAGAGTCATAGCGTGATGTTCAGTAGCCTATAGCCTTCCTCAAAAAGGTCATTGGGCATATCTGACCCGCTTAGCGAAGAGTGGCGGACATTAACCAAAATAGTTTTAAACTAAGGGGAATAATATGACCTTTCATTGCATATAATTATTTAATTAAAAATCGATGGAGAAAATTGTACAGGATCGTTTGAAAAATATATAAAACAAACGGTTTCAGAGGATTTTATTTAATCTTATAAAGGCATAAAAATAATTCCGATACCATACAGCATGGTGCACGGATGCGCCAATGTTCAGACTGTTCAGAGGCGTGTATACGCTGTCTCTTTCACACATTAGACAGGTAGAACAAGTTTCGTTGCGCTCGCGCACTGTCTCACCGCCCTCCGCGCAGTCCTTCGTCACGTCATATCCGAATGAAACAGTACTATACATATATTATGTTAAACCCGACACAACATGGAAGACAAAGTATAGAAGAGTATTACTGCTCAAGTATACATGGCCGCCGCACTGTCGGGAGCTGCGCCCATATCGCAAGCATAGTTTTATTATCTGTCTTGGGCCAGACATCAGGAAGCAACAGATGCACCCGCTGCCTTTTTAAATGATCTTATGCTTGATTTGGATCAAATTGAATAGAAAATATTCTAATGAATTAGCATTTTATTCATCTTCCCTATATCAGTTTATAACACGAATTTTGCGAGATTCCCGTGGCTCACATTAATGTGACTAATGCCATAGTAAATCAGAGCCATATATCAATACACTCTGCTATATTTCGTTTGTGTCCGCCATGGGTATGGTTTCCATACTAAGGTGCCCAATGACCTTTGGCTATCTAATACAATAAGAATTTCCCAAATCCGACTGGTAGTTCCAGAGATTAGCGCCTTCAAACAAACAAACTCTTCAACTTTATTATGGAAAAGTACCAATCATTACCTTTCGCTTGTAATTGAGCTCATGGCTGGAATGACTAACAAAATTCCTACCTAGTTCAGTCCAGTACATAATCAAATACCTACCTAAAATATTAGTGGCTATGTGGTTCAACTGGTTTTTGTCATAATATTAGGTCATTTATTTGCAGAGATGTTATGCTGATTTAGTCTACACTAATATTATAAAGAGGAAAGATTTGATTGTTTGTTTGTATTGAATAGGCTAAGAAACTACTGGACCGATTTGAAAAATTGTTTTACCATTAGAAGCCGACATTATCCCTGATGAACACAGGCTACTTTTTACCGCGGGAAAATGCTTCATTCGTACGGGAAAACGGGTAATAGTATTTAAACGGCGGGAATTCCGAATTCTACGCAAACGAAGTTGCGGGCGAGTGCTAGTGTAATATAAACAAGTTCCTTAGGACCTGGAATATTATAATATACAACGTGTAACGTTAAATGCGCAAAACCTCAGACGGCCCAACTGATTTTTAATTCAACTGACCTATTTCAGAGAGAAAATAAGTCATTAAAAAATTGTAAAGGTTTTGTGTGCTGTTTTAGTTTTGCTGGCCATTCTGATCGTTTCTTGCGTCTGCGACGACGCTTTATCGAGGGAGGAGTCGTCACCGGGCCGCTGCGCCGCGCTGACATTGGGTTGCTTGACCTATTAATAAATAGACACGGCAACGTTTTTAGTGAAGATTTTTTGAAAAATGTGACCTATATTAAAAAGTGATTCAATTAATTCTGCTCGTTATTCTGATCAAACTATTTTCAGGTTTTGCGCATTTTACGTTACACGTTGCATATTATAGTATAGTACAGTTGGCAACCCTACTGCCACCACTGTATAAAATTATATTTTTATTATTATTCACAATGTAAAAAGGGATACTAGTCTGGACAATTTATTTATTTATACAGGTTGGAAAAAATCTATGGGCTCTGGAAGGGAACTACCTTAAATCCTTTAGTTAGCTCATTTTACTGAAAGGAAACATTCCTTTATTTTTTAAAAGAAACAAAACTGCATTCAAAGATCTTCTAAAATTCACTTGTCCCACCTGGGAATCGAAAAATTATAAAAAGAAACCTTCGCTATACTTTATCATACGAATCGGTAGGATTATTGTTCAGGATAAAATTTATCTAATAAACATTTGGTCTTTGAAATAAAAAAAAGTGAAAAAAATAATAATTTTATTTTATCATCAATACGAAGAACACAAACATGAAACATTTAACAAGCAAAATAAAACAAATTTTGAAATTCGAACGAATACATTCAATATTTTTAACGATTTTAAAAATGTTGAAAGTTATCGTTCGGATTTCAAATTTGTTGCACCGCGTTGCAAAAAAAAAAAACGTTCCTTTTTTAAACTTCTCGTCAGTACGCCTAGTGTAAGAAGGAATTGTGCTGTGCATAGATTTGTTATTACCATTTAACGATTTTCTTATCGAAGTCTTCAACAAGTTACTTACGAGATAAATAACATTAGCAAACTTGTACTTCATACGATGTCTTTGGATGTTAGAGAGATAAAAAAATTATAACGTGTCATTTACTTGTTACAAGCGAACAGTAGGTAAGTACTAGGTTTGTTAATAAAGAGCTTCTGATAAATATTCAACTTCATGGGTATCTCGTACAATAGAAGAGTGTAAGGCCAAATGTTTATTGGATAAATTTTATCCTGTACAATAATCCTACTAATTCGTATAATAAAATAGCGAGGGTTTATTTTTTTTTTTTATTTTGAGTTGATTCGATTCCCGGGTAAGACAAGCGAATTTTAAAAGATCTTTGAATGCAGATTTGTTTCTTTTAAAAAATAAAGGAATGTTTCCTTTCAGTAAAATGAGCTAACTAAAGGATTTAAGGTAGTTCCCCTCCAGAGCCCATAGATTTTTCCACCCTATACAACGTGTAACGTTAAATGCGCAAAACCTCAGACACCCCAACTGATTTTTAATTCAATTTACCTATTTCAAAGAGAAAAAATAAGTCATTCAAAAAATTGTAAAGGTTTTATGTGCTGTTTTAGTTTTACTGGCCATTCTGATCGTTTCTTGCGTCTGCGACGACGCTTTGTCGAGCGAGGAGTCGTCACCGGGCCGCCGCGCCGCGCTGACATTGGGTTGCTTGACCTATTAATAAATAGACAAAGCAACGTTTTTAATGAAGATTTTTTGAAAAATGTGACCTATATTAAAAAGTGGTTCAATTAATTCTGCTAGTTATTCTGATCAAACTATTTTCAGGTTTTGCGCATTTAACGTTACACGTTGTATATACTTTATTGTACACCACAAAAATACACAACATAAAAAAAATACATCAAACACTACAAAATATACAATGGGCGGTAATTTTCGGCAGTGGGTGGGCAATTTTTTTATGTTTTGCGTTTGAATACAAGTTTTACTAGGAATATGTGAGATAAATAAACATGATAAACATTCTTTCTGGGTATGCTGTTTGGCTAGGGATCCAATTTCACCGCGGCGTTGTTGTTACATTTCCATATTGCCTACGCAATAGGAACAGCAAAAATTCAGATGGTTTCCCATGACATGAAATATCTTTGTGTCATAAAGTGCTGTACGAAAATCTACGCAAACATCAAACGGCCCCTCGGGTTTCGCGAGCGCTTAATCTCATTTGCACGTTATGACTTTCATAATAAAGTCTACTATTCAATGTCATTGGAAAGTCCTCACCTTCTTCACTAATCCATAAGGATGAGTACTTAGAAAAGGGGGTAGCGGGTTAAGGGGGGTCTGGCGGCCCCCACCGAATCTGGTAAAATCGTTCCAAAAATCTTGAAGAGGGTCGAAAAACAAGCAGTATAAGCTTTTTACCGACATTACAACCCCAAACGAAAACACAGTAATGGCGAAAAATATGATTTTTTGTGATTTTTATTTTTTTCAACCAATTTAATTTATTTTTAAATGGTTTAAACGCAATTAAAAATTTGTTTTGGATGTGTGGAAGTCCCCTGAATTTTTTCAGATTTTTTGGTCAAGTAAAAACGGTTTAAATGCGAAAAAATCGTGAAAAACGCGTCATTTTCAAGATTCAACCCTCTTATTTTCAGGCTTGTTTTCATTTTCCCGAGGGGTGCTGTATAGTATAGATAGCGGCAATCGTCCTCTTTCGAATGCAGGCAATCTGGACTCAATTTGGTCAATTCTGGTGAGCGGGGCGATTTTTTGAAAAGAACTCGAATTTTCAACTTTCGGTAAATTACGGCGCGTACTTGGTATAATGCGTCTTTGCTATAAAAAATACATCTCTATAGGGGTTTTTGAGATCGCTGATCACGAATTTGATGTCAAAATTTTTTTTGACAACAAGTTCACCCATACATATTTATTAACACAGGTTTGATAATGTAAAAAATATCATTGAATCACAGCATTTATACAATTTTAATATCGTGTTCAACTAATATAATCAATTAAACTAAATTTTCTGGTATAAATCATATTTTATTCAAGCTTACGTAATAGTCACACAGTAATATAAAATAGCATAATACTTTTTTACAGAGCTAAGCTAACAATTTAGCACACAGCGCTATGGCGCGTGCGCAGTAGCATGACTTCGGGTTGGGCCTAATGCCTCGAGTCGTGGGCCTAGTAGTGTAGTCTTTTACCAGATGGCGGTACAGTCAACTCATTTGAATTTCAAATTACCATTATCAATGCAGTAAAAATTCATATTACGTTATCGGTAATTATTATATTTTTGACTAAATAAAATAACGATGAAAATTCAACGAAACATATTTTTTTTTTAATTAATGTTAATATTATTAATAATATTATTAATACTTTTAATATTACTATTAATATTATTAATTAACTTTTTCTGGAATAAACCCTAAAAAACAGTTAATTGAAAGAAATTAAAAAAATCTTTCATTAATATTGTTACATTATCAAACCTGTATTAATAAATATGTATGGGTGAATTTGTTGTCAAAAAATTTTTTTGACATCAAATTCGTGATCAGCGACCTCAAAAACCCCTATAGAGATGTATTTTTTTATAGCAAAGACGCATTATACCAAGTACGCGCCGTAATTTACCGAAAGTTGAAATTTCAAGTTTTTTTCAAAAAATCGCCCCGCTCACCAGAATTGACCAAAACGAGTCCAATTGCCTGCATTCGAAAGAGGACGATTGCCGCTATCTATACTATACAGCACCCCTCGGGAAAATGTAAACAAGCCTAAAAATAAGAGGGTTGAATCTTGAAAATGACGCGTTTTTCACGATTTTTTCGCATTTAAACCTAAAATTCACATGTTTTTACTTGACCAAAAAATTTGAAAAAATTCAGGGGTCTTTCACACATCCAAAACAAATTTTTAATTGCGTTTAAACCATTTAAAAATAAATTAAATTGGTTGAAAATAATAAAAATCACAAAAAATCATATTTTTCGCCATTACTGTGTTTTCGTTTGGGGTTGTAATGTCGGTAAAAAGCTTATACTGCTTGTTTTTCGACCCTCTTCAAGATTTTTGGAACGATTTTACCAGATTCGGTGGGGGCCGCCAGACCCCCCTTAACCCGCTACCCCCTTTCCCGTGCAGCTGCCATCAACATATTCGGAATTCAAATATTTTTTTCTTTTTTACAGGCCAGTACCATTTCGGCGAATATGGCCAGTATATTCTCAACGTCACTGAGGTGACCACAGATCTATGCACCCCGCGGATGACGGCGGAACCAGACGCAGCATACCTACCGATACTGACGGCGATAGTCATTCTGTTGTCTATGGCAACACTATGGTATGTCGTCAAGGGCATTGGCAAAAGGGTGGTTGCTGGACGGATGTATGCTAGATATTTTGCTAGGTTAGTATTTGCAAAATACTTTCTTGTTATGTATCTTTTTTTTTATTTTTATTAAATAAATTTTATTATTATTATTCTTTTTTATTATTATAAAAAATCTAAAATTGTAAATTATTTCATCACCACTGCTCTCAAAACGACGACGAAACCCACCCTTCATCAGTTACTATTGTTTTATCTGGGAACTGCTGGGAAGAAATGGCGAAACAAACTCGCTAGCAAACGACTGTCTGTTTAAGAACTTTGGATTCTACGTTTGTATGATTCTGTGTGTTTTACCATACGATAAGGTACTTTGGTTTTGATTCCCATGTTGAGAAAATCTACATTGGGATCCATTCGCAAATAGTCATAAATAGCCCAGAGTTTGGATTTGAGCCCCGTTTATGCTGATGAGGATCAACAGGCTACTTTATTACTTGGGACTTATACATTAGCCTCGAAACGTACTATACACCTCTGTATACCCCTTCGAGGAATACAACCGTGTCATCGTGTTATTTCAGAGAAGACAACGAGCTTGGTTCCGAAACCCGAGTCCTGACGGCTGAGGCCAGCATCCCACGATCACCGACCAGGTCCAGATTGCGCTCCCTTGACATCTTCAGAGGATTCTCTATCGCTCTTATGGTAAGTAAACAAAAAAAAACTAAACTAGTCTCTAATTAGAGGAGCAATTCTCGTAATTTTAAGAACGTTTACAGTCTGAAGGCCAGTTCTTGCAATTTAAAACATTCAAAATCTAGTCACAGTCTCATCTCGGCGACAAACAAATGTCAAAAACCTGTCAAATATGTAGGGAAATTAGAGGTATTTTGACAGATCGTAACTGAGATCAGACTGTGAACGTTCCTAAAATTACGGGAATTGACCCTCTGAGGGCACTTTCCCACGGCAAGATCCCGTTTTTTGCAGGTACGTGTTTTTGCAGGATCCTCAACTGTGTTGGGGTCAGCTCCCAACTGCTGCATCTGAATACCAGTGTTTTAGATGAAGGGACTGCCATCCCTTACATATCGAGGCCCCTCCGTGCCTCAGAAAGCATGTTAAGCCGTTGGTCCTGGCTGCCGTTAGTAGATCTTTGACAACGACTACCTATCTGACCTCCACAACCCAGTTACTAGGTAACACGATACCCCTTGGTATGACTGGCTGTCAGAGTTTTGGGTTTCTGCGCGGCTGGTCAGATCCCCAAAACTGATAACCAGCTTACCACGGAGGGGCCTCGATATGTAAGGGATGGTCACCCATCCACAAACCGACCGCGGCATTCGGTACTGAACCTTCGATCGACCCGTTCGGCTGTTAATATTTAGCTACTATCCCTATTGTCCATAAAATGCTTTGTTGTTTCTCTTATCTCGGTCCTCTAATTATATTTATTACTAGCGACCCGCCCCGGCTTCGCACGGGTGCAATGAAGAAACACTGATAATTTTAGAGCCATTATTTCTCGTAAAAAGTATAGGATAAAAAATTGTTATTGTGATCCCTAAGAGATAGACATATACTATCGCGGACTTTTTTGTAGACCTTTTTAAGGTGTACAATACTGTAGTACATTATTTTGATCTATCTCGACGGGTTCAGCCAGCGTTTACAATGTAAGCGCAAAAAAATGTGTTTATTTACGACATCACATTAGAAATCTCTAAAATTATCACTGTTTCTCTACTATATTATGCATGTATTATACATATAAACCTTCCTATTGAATCACTCTATCTATTAAAAAAAACCGCATCAAAATCCGTTGCGCAGTTTTAAAGATCTAAGCATATATAGGGACAGACAGACAGGGAAGCGACTTTGTTTTATACTATGTAGTGATTAGCGAAATAATAGTAGTGATAACGGTTAATTATCAACTTCCATAGATACTGGCGCCGATCCTCTTGTTCACAAACTAAACTAAATTTAAGTTAAGTGCATCTTTTTCTTTCTACTTCATTAAGAAAAAGACAAGATAAATATTAATTAAGTCCTGTCAAATTAAGATACTCCATAGACAAGTTTAGACGCGATCAAATTCTGCTACTAAAAATACGTCAATTTACACATGAAGACTAGAGAAAAGGAGTCCAAACTCTAGGGCATCGCATACGGAAAATTTGTCCCGAAAAATTCTTAGAGCAATAGTTCTAAAACCAGCCACCAGCCGCGCTGCATTACGTAGTGTACCGAGTGAATTTAGCGGCATGTAAGACGCGTGAAGTAAGTTAGCAATTATGCATTTAAATATACCGGGAATTTCCCCCTCTACCTTGGTAACTTAGCGACCTCAGCGCACTCTGCCCGCCAACGTTATTTTTTCAAATTTCTGGCACAACTCTAATGTACAGAGTTTGGACTCCTTATCTATAGCGTGTAACGGAAGGGGGGTATCAACCCTGAAGGAGGTGAATGTGCTCATGAAACTCAACAACTTTCCCCAAAGAACATAGGTCGAAATATGAAAAAAAAAATTGGCCCTCCCATAGTAAATCAATCAGCGGGTAGTCAGTTTTCTAAGGGAGGGCCAAATATTTTTTGCCCAGGACACAACACCCGTCTGGTCGGATGATCCTCCCATTTTGTATAAAGGATGAAGTACTGTCGTCCCTCCTTCTACCTGATACCTCTATAGTTTCTTTATAAACCTCCCCCAGATCTTCGTGAACGCAGGCGGCGGTGGCTACGGCGTGTTCTCGCACAGCGTGTGGAACGGACTGTCGGTGGCCGACGTGGTGTTCCCGTGGTTCGCCTTCGCCATGGGAGAGGCGCTCGTGCTGTCGCTCAACGCCAGGCTTCGGACTTCTCTGCCCAGGATTCAGGCGCTGCAGCAGGTAATGTTATAAAATTATTGTTATCATGTCGTATGAGGGGGCAATCAAATTGTTTTGTCACACCTAAAGCTACGGTTTTCTGGAAGAGTGGTGACGGCTGTCATGATAATGATGGCAGCGGTAAAAATTTAAGAATAGAATAGCCTCTTTAGAGGCTGTTCATTTATTACGTAAGACAACTTTGACCACTTTCTGTCCCCCTCCCCTACGTAAGAAAAAATAAGACTTGGATGAACCTCCTCCGCTCCTTTCAATCTTACATAAGATCACAGTATCTACCAAAATTGCAAAGGAAAAGTTGCAAAAAATTAAAAAGTTATAATTTTTGCTTACTTTTTTGATCTTACGTAAGAACAATCTACCCCTCCCACCCCTACGTAAAAAAAATAAGACTTGTTTGGAATCCTTTCCCCCCTCAAATCGTATTACGTAATAAATAGCAACGTTTTTATAAAAAAAAAGAGAAAAAAAAAAGATATTTAACTTTTTTTTTTAAGTAGATATTTTCTGTTGATATTTTGGGGTTGAATATTTTTTTAGTATCCATCGCCATATCATATCATGTTTATATCGCCATTCATGGTAATGTAAACTTATTAAAAATATACATGTATATTCCCTGTTATTCAGTCAGTTTGAACACTAACGCTATTCATACGTTTCCAGGTGGCACAGCGTTCTCTAATGCTATCCCTGATTGGTATAATCCTGGGTCCTCCGAACTCGTCCTGGATAGACGTGCGACTCCCCGGAGTCTTACAAAGACTTGCAGCTATGTACTTCATCGTGGGCGCTTTAGAGTGCGCATTTATGAGGACCAGCCAGGATATTACACCAGGTAAGACCTTGACGTCATCATTCAGCGGAAAGAAAGAAAAAAAATAACCTTTATTTGGCACAGTACCGTAAACAAGGTAACTGCACATTTGAACAAATTGAAATCTTCTATACAACGTGTAACGTTAAATGCGCAAAACCTCACACACCCCAACTGATTTTTAATTCAATTGATCTATTTCAATTAGAAAATAAGTCATTAAAAAAATTGTAAAGGTTTTATGTGCTGTTTTAGTTTCACTGGCCATTCTGATCGGTTCTTGCATCTGCGACGACGCTTTATCGAGGGAGGAGTCGTCACCGGGCCGCTGCGCCGCGCTGACATTGGCTTGCTTGACCTATTAATAAATAGACACGGCAACGTTTTTAATGAAGGTTTTTTGAGAAATGTGACCTATATTAAAAAGTGGTTTCTGATCAAACTATTTTCAGGTTTTGCGCATTTAACGTTACACGTTGTATAAATAATATTGAAGTGTCTGTTTGAAATGTCAAAACGGCGTTTTATTAACTGACAAAACTGCGACCTAAAAGACTGGTCATCCACCACCTGTAAGAAAACCCTAACTACAGCTCTTTTAAAATTATCATACGACGCCACCGAAGCTTTGATATAGCATCTATACACACACACACACACACACACACACACGCACGCACGCACGCACACAAGTATTATTATTTATTATAATATATTTTGTCTCCTCTCGCAGGTCGTTCCCTATTCCGTGACATCAGCGCCGGTTGGCAACAATGGCTGGCCACACTGGTCCTTGTTTCCATACAGGTAAGGTTTAAAATTAAACGATGCAATTTAACAACAACTAATACTCTTCGAAATGATTTTGATAAAATCCCTGAAGGCTAGCAACTTCGCGACAATGTTTCAGCATTTTAAATGTTTCGCCATTTACAAGCGCACGTAACTTGACAAGGTTTTGGCGCAGTGGGAGTAAGTTCATGCACATTTAGTGCAACAAAAAAAATGGTTACTTTTAATACTCTATGGTTATTGCCATCATTTTTGAGGGGGAGGGGCTTGTGGCTAAGTAATAACAGCCGCACAGGTCGATCGATCAGGTTAAGCTACGCTTGCCGCGGTTGGTCCGTGGATGGGTGATCATCTTCACATACCAAGACCCTCCGTCTCTCGGAAAGCACGTTAAGCCGTTGGTCCCGGCTGTTATTCGTGGATCTTTGACAGTCGTTACGGGTCGTCAGTAGCCCGAAAGTCTGACAACCAGTCTCACCAAGGGGTATCGTATTACCCAGTAACTGGGTTGTGGAGGTCAGATAATGTTTTTTTTAATATTTTTAAATGTTTTTTTACACTTATTTTTTATATTTTAAGAAATATTTAAAAATGTTATAAAATAAGATAACGAAATAAATAAACGACATAATAATTAGCATCCCACATCATGGAAGCCAATTTGTTAGTAATTACATAAACAACTTAAACACTAGTGTTAGTACAGACGCCAGCACATCAATCTACCCGAAACTGTGAAATTTGCCCAATCAACATTGAACCTTATGCTTTAGCGATAAAGTTGAAAATGTATTAACCCTACAGTGCATAGTGTCCCACATATGGGACATACCGAAAAATGTCTTATATTTTAAAAATCGATCCAAGTAGCGTGATCTAGTGTTGACAAGATTAACTATTATGTATTTGAGTTTCGAGTTTAGTACCATATATTTTGGATAGATCTGTAGATAAACATTTATTTATGTTTTCTTCAAATCGGTATGTACTTTGAATACGATTAACGAGCGGCGTATAATAATCGCAAAAAAATTATAAAATTAAAATGATAGAATTTTCAGGGTCGAAATAATTAGTAGAGGTAAGTTCATGTTCATATTTGTCATTTTACGTGTAATCTTGTAATTTCATTGATACTACGTAACACATATTAACATAATAATGCATGATGTGCACAAAAACATACGTTTCCATTGAGTTATGATTTTTCTAAATATTTTTTCGAGAAATGCCGTCATATTTGCAGGCTAATGTATTTTTTTTTAAGCCGATAAGAAAAATCATGCACTGTAGGGTTAAAGAAATTTGACAGATTGTAGTACCTTGATGAGCTGGCCTCTGTACATACATTTGGTAAAACAGAACATATCCGAAAGTACTATAACTATTGAACCCGTAACTGCAGGTGTGCATAACCCTGCTGGTTCCCGCACCGGGCTGTCCTCGCGGCTACATGGGCCCCGGAGGGTTACACCTGTCAGCCGTCACCAACGTGTCGCTACAGAACTGTACTGCGGGCATCGCTGGCTACATAGACAGGTACCGTACTGCATCGTGGGATCATGAGTTTGATCTCTCCGAGTTACGCAAAGAGCTTTGAAGGTCCGTGGCATACATACCTGTCAGCCATTGTTTTTTTTTTTTTTTTTTCTCTCTATGGTTGCCACGCATTATACTTAAATAAATCGATAGCTGACATCAATGCAAACAGAAAACATAGTAATACCAAACCCCGTAAAGCGTCACGTTTCCGAGATATTAACCATTAATTGGGCCTGAGGAAAAAAGTGAGGTTATTTATGTAATGTAGTTAGGGAAATAAAGAAGACCAGTATTATTTTTTTGATATTTTTATTTCTAAATATAAAAAAAAAAATGTGTGGGAAGTATGTTCCTTCAGCCTTCCTAGGACCTGTGTGGAAAATGTTATATGGGAAATAATTTTCATGTATCTTGTGCAGGAAAATGATTTCCTACATCACAATTACCCCTTAATATTACTGTAGTTGTGTGTTTGAGATATTGTGGGAATACCTTGTCTAATGCTCGAGTTGAACCTCAAAAGTAATGTGGGGAATATTGTCCTTCGCTCTAGTTAAGGGTTAACGTTCAAAGTTGATCACGTGACTTCTATATTTTTTGAACTTGCGTACTTGTTGCATAGATGTTTGAAATAATCACTCTCAGCTAAATTGCGCACCACCTTGCTTTTCCCGATGCACCGGGATTCGTAGTCTGTCCCTTTCATATCAAAATCTTATGATAATCAAGTATTTTAATCTCTATGTTTCTATTTCAGACTGGTCTTAGGCGAGGCCCACTTGTACCAACGCGGTACCTTCCACAAGATGTACCAGACAACTGTCCCACACGACCCTGAGGGCATCTTGGGCATTCTGTCAGGAGTGCTGGTCGTGCAGGCAGGCGCGCACGCTACGAGGATCATGCTGGCTTATAATCATGCTAGGTAATATATTATATTATGGTCATTATGTATCACAAGACTGTCCCACATGACTGTAATTGGATGCTATGGTGTTTTAAAATATGTTAGTGATATCATGCCGTAACTAAAGTATTCCATAGCCAACCAGTGCTTACCATGTCATACTTGCATTTGATGCCAATGTTTTACGCATACGTGGTAAAATGTTAAAAAACTTTTTTATAAAAAAAAAAAACAACCGACTTCCAAAAAAACACTACAAAGTGAAAAATAAGTTTAATTTTTGAAGTCGGTGTCGTTGGTTCCGCATTTTTGTTTTTTGACACCGACTTCCGAAATTAAAGTTATTTTTCACTTTGTAGTGTTTTTTTGGAAGTCGGTTTTTTTTTATAAAAGAAGTTTTTATTTTTCAAATTTTAAATTTACCTAAGTTATGCTAGAATGTACTTGCAAGATTAGAGATACCCCAATAACAACTTTGACAGAAATGAGGGTGTACGGTGGTATACTGAACACATCTGCGTACTGCATCTGCGTTTATAGGGTACAGACGTGATGTTATGTTGTGCGATTGCGTAAATAATGCATACATATGCAAAAGCAGCAATCGCGGTTGTTTTACTGGTATTTATTGAAGAGTTCCGTTGGCTGTCTCCGAAACTCATCACCAGATGTTTACGAAATTTAAATGGGACTATTTCGGGATAAACCTCTACACAATCAAATTAACAAAACAAGAATGAACAGAAAAAGAATTTTGCAAATCCGTCCATATATGACAGAGTTATGCCCGAACATACATAAAAAAAAAAATAGATACATCCGAATTGATAACCTCCTTGTTTTTAAAGTTGGTTAAAAAGAATTTGTAACAAAGCTGCGATTATTCCACACATATTAACCCTTTGAACGCCAAGCGCATATGCGTATGCTCTCTACGCTAAGCCATTTATTTACTATTAAATAGGTACCTACAAAATGCTAGTGATCAAATTAATCCTTTTACCCATTTTCTTTAATATCAGATAATAAAGTAGCACATGTATTTGTCGCCTAAACTCGTCGTTGGCGTTTTAGCGCCCGATTACGTTTGTCGCTTGTAAGCGTCATTGGCGTTCAAAGGGTTAATATCATGTAAATCTTTTGTTCTCAGGGCCCGCATAATGCGTTGGGTGTTCTGGTCCCTAATCTTCGGAATTGCCGGCGGGGCCTTATCCATGTTCTCCAAGAACGGAGGTCCCATACCCGTGAACAAGAACCTGTGGTCGGTGTCATACTGTCTGGTGACGGCATCGATGGCGCTGTTCATACAAGCTGCGCTGTACTTCATTGTGGATCTCAAGACCAAGTGGGGAGGCAGGCCGCTATATTATGCCGGTGAGTACCGATCATTTTGGGCATTAAATTCTTAATTCATGCCACGAGATCGCTAATTTGGGCATTAGGTCCCTAATGTGGACAAACGGTCCCCAATTTGGGACATTTAATCCTTGACTGGGAATTATGATGACCCTAATAGGGTCCCTGATTCGGGTATTAGACTCCTGATGAGGGGCTTTATTTTTATCTCAGTCAAACATTCACAGCTGCAGGTGAAATGATATTTGACAGCGTGTTAGTTATCTGCCTTTCCAAAATCTGATGTATACCTTGTAAATAACGCATAAGCTTTTTTGCTTGTACATTCTCATTACCGTACATTTTTCTGCTTACTTTGTAACCTACTTTAGACCAACGATGCGTATCATAATTTAGCATAATAATATGACATAACTATCATCTGCCTAGCCTTTTCCCAACTATTTTGGGGTCGGCTTCCAATCTAACCGGATGCAGATGAATACCAGTATTTAATAAAATGACATAACTAACGAATTAAAATATAGTGAACTTATAAGTGGGTAGCTATCAACAACTGAGAGAAATAATCGCCTTCCACTCTAGTACTGTTACTTACTCTTAACTTAAATAAACTTAACTACTTAGTGCATCTCAGTGGAACGTGTTTTTCTATACTAACTGAACTTACCAACCTTCACGACAATTCGGTGTACTTACAGAGTTAACTACTAAAACCCGTACCGTTTCTTTTTAAAAATAATGTATCTTTTCTCTCATCAGGTCAAAACGCACTCTTCCTCTACATCGGAAGCGAACTCCTCAAACGCCACTTCCCCTTCCACTGGGCGCTCTCCTCTCCCACTCACGCTCAACTACTGGCCACACACGCCACCGCTATGCTTATCTGGCTCGCCGTTGGCGTGGTGCTTCATAGAAAACGCGTCTTTATCACGCTGTAAAAAGGTTTGTTTTGGCGTAACAAGCAAGCAAAAGGACGGACCTGAAGAAACAATTGAATTATGATTACTAACGTCTTTTAAAGCGTGAATTATTGGAAATGTATCCTTACTACAATGTTTTAAGGTCCTTTTTAGTATTTTAAGATGGAACTGAATGAATTGGATTAATACTTTTGAAAAGGGTGGTGTGAACATGTAAATGAATTGAAATATTTCTTGTGTTAAGTATAGAATGCCAAGTTAAAGTCCTTAAAATTGACTAAAAAGGTTTCATGTATTTTCCAAAAATCAAAATACTGTTTTTTTACATCGGAAAAAGACAGCCATTTTATATGCCTTCATCGTCAAACTTGCTAACAAAAATGAATTCATTTAACAAGGTATTTCTCATCCCGAGCATTCTTACGCGAGCATTCGTTCACTAAAATACATTCGCGATCATTTGTGCGCGTTGCGACGGCCACAGCTCGAACGTTTGAATGATTGCTAAAGCGTTAGACGTTCATTTTAGGTTCTCACGACACCGAGAAAATTATATAGGAATGAACTTTCATCTACCCCTTTCATTTCAATTTTAATCATTCGCTAGACGAGTGAGAGATACCGAGTGCCGAAATCCACCATCGATAAATGATACATGATTTTATTAAGAAATGAAAGGCTGAAAAACACTCCAAGGTCACAGTCTCTATTAACACATTGAAAGCTATGGTGGTCACCGGTGAGCGACAGCAATTATTTTAGTTAATTCTTTGAATAGTAATAAGAAATCATTATTTAGAGTGGGGTTTTTGACTATTTTGAACCGTATGAGCCAATAAAATATAACGTGTAAAATTTGCCGAAATCGCGAATCAGCGTCAGCCCATATGGAAAGTTCAGTGGTGGTCAGTGGTGACCACCACGGCGTTCAATGTGTTAAAGTCCAGACACAGTCTTGGTCAGATTATATGAAGATTGAAGACCATGTAGATTGATGTCTGAAATGGTCTTTTGAGGAAAGAACCACACAGATTGAGTGGACCTATCCAGTCACTGCAGACATTTGTCTGTAATCGTGCAGCTCAACTCTCAACTTAAGGAGATCAAAATTACGGAGGAGCTCAACGTTAGATCGGATCACAAATTAATTCATTTTTCATTTTGTGTTCAGACGTTTCATATCGAGTGAAAGATGCCGAATGAAAGGCAAAATGGACATAAAGTAAAGCGCCTGATATCGCTTGACGAACGCTCGAAAACGAATGCTCGCGGTGTGGATGTACAGAAGCCAGCACATCAAGCTACTACAATCTGTTAAATTTCTTTAATCGATTTTCAGCTTTATCGCTAAAGCATAAGATTCAAAGTTGATTGGGAAAATTTGACAGTTTCGGGTAGCTTGATGTACTGGTGTCTGTACCTTTAGAAATAGTCCTGTGTCTGTATGATGTGGGTTCTACTTGTCAAACGAAGCCAGCACCATAATTGCGTAACACGTAATCAATCATAATGTGCACAATAATTTTGAGCCCATTGATCTTATGAGTAAGCTGTGTTATTCTGTCCCCCGAACAGCCGGTCGATTCTGTCAAAATCACACCAAGTAATCATAAGTGAAGTGAACACTTAATAGTATTAATCCCTAGCGAATGACAGCTCACTCCACGCTCACTTCACCCAAGCTTTCACGGTGAGATACACAGAATCGCACGGCAGTTCATGTGCGTCAGGTTCGTGCACGTACTCTGTTCGTGCCAAATTCTTGTCGTACGAACTCTGCCTTACGCTGTCCTATTCATAGAATGTTGGAATCCTATAATTCAAATTTCATAGATACTGATATTTCTGCATGCTCGAAAAAAAAATCTAATATTATAAAAAAAATATCTTAATTGTCATCTTATTATTATTATTATTTCTTTATTGCAATGTTTAAGTTAATGAAATTATTTCTGAGCTGATTTGGTTTTGTAGCTATAACTAGCTTTATAGTTACCTTAATTATTTAATTATTTATTTCCAAATTTTTTTATTCTTTATTTCTTTAGTAATGCCCATCTAGTGGCAACCACTGGTCTCTAAATATGTTTTATCTGTGGAAAAGGCTGCCTGTCCATTGACGCGGAGCGAGCCTGCGAGGCGGAGAAACGGAGAAATATTAACCAATAGAAAAATTACATTGAGACTTTATGCAATCCTATTGGTTAATATTTCGCCGTTTCTCCGCTCCGATGCCTCACTCCGCGTCAATGGACAGGCAGCCTAATGCAGTGGGCTGCAATATTACTACCTATAATTTGGTTAATCTTGTGTACTATACATGTTGTAGTTGTTTCTTATCCCTTAATAAATAAAATAAACTGAATTATTTTTAAGGATTTGTTAATCTATTGCTTCACATGTTCGAAGAGTTTGTCTGCTCAACAACGTAAATTACGCAATGAATGTTGTTGGAACTGTCGTAATGAAAGCCATGGCTACTGTTAGTGTGTTACGCAATACTCCACTGGCCAGTAAAACAAATAAATAATTAATGATATGAATGAGGGAAGGAAAATATATAAAAAATCTAATATTTCAAAGACAAATAAATTGTTATTATTAATAGCTTTGCTCAAAAATTGAGATGATGATGGTTTTGTGAAGCGAAAGCCGTTGGTTTAGACCCAGTCTTAAAATGTCATTCCTAAAAAAATAATTTATTTGGAGGGCAAAAATGTATTAGGATAAACGTTTGATTAGCTATAAAAACAAAAAGGTTTTATTTTTCTAATTTCTATTTAATTTTTCCTTTGTTTTTTCAATATTAATAATAACTTGTCATGTATAAAAATGTATAATTGATTAAAATATTTTATTTAGCTTAATAATGTAATCTTCTTTTAAAATATGAATGCCAGTTTTTTCCCCGCGCGATTGAGATCGGATTGCCATATTCAAAAATGAATTAAGTATCATAATTTTTATTTCACCAATTTGTATTTTATGTTTTTAATCATATTTATTTCATTAATTCAATTCTTAACAAAAAAAAAACTGATATGGCAGTCTCATCAGAATCTCGCAATTTATCAATTTAAAACATAAATTTAAATATTACTTATAATTATCTCATTTGTTAGAACTACGTATAAAAAAATTACGTTACTATCAATATTTACTTAAATTATCCATTATATTAGAGGATAATAATATGATAGAGTTGATGCATTTCACGAGAGCGTGTCGATCATTGCAATTTAAATCTTATGTCAATGAAGTTAAAGTCTTATGTCGTGCGTGACGCGCACTCGTGATTTTTGCAACTACTACAATACGGTTGATGAGTCATGGTCGGTCTGAACTTAGCGCAGAAGGGTGCGCAATAACATTTTTTAGGAACCCTATGGAGGCATGAGGTGGGAGGGGCTTATGGCAGGCTGGCATTCGCACGATCAGGTTAAGCTACGCTTGCCGTGGTTGGTCCGTGAATGGGTGACCATCTTTACATACCAAAACCCCTTCGTGCCTCGGAAAGCACGTTAAGCCGGTGGTCCCGGCTGTCATTCGAGGATCTTTGACAGTGGTTACGGGTCGTCAGAAGCCCGAAAGTTTGGCAACCAGTCTTACCAAGGGGTATCGTGTTACCCAGAACCTGGGTTGTGGAGGTATAAGCAGTCGCTAAATGTAAAATACTGGTATTTAGCTACATCCGGTTAGACTGGAAGCCGACCCCAACATAGTTGGGAAAAGGCAGATGATGAATAGTGACATGAGTAGAGTGTGAGTTGAGAGAACAGGAGTTCGGAGACGCTATGTTACGACCAGCCATTATTCAACGACCGACGAATTGGACTATGAAATATTTATCAAGGAAATGTTTAAATAAGTATGAGCATCCATCGGTTTTGTATTTAGATCTTAGTTCAACAATATAATTATTATACTAACAATACATTAGAAAAACTTGACGAAAAATATAAAGAAAACGTAAAACGGGGTGGAAAGTCGTAGTTAATTGTGTCTTAATAATTATATGGGTCGAACAAAATATATAGGAACGTTTATTTTTTGTCAAGTTTCAAAGATTATAGCTTCACGTGATTATAATAAAAAGTTAAGTTTAATTTATTTTTGTTTTATTTTAACTTGCAACACTTGTCCTTATTTCACTGGTAATACCTACTTAAAATCTTCAATCACTACAACCCATCTATGCATTCGACTGAAAGACTTGTATCTATGGTCATGAATAAAAATTAAAAAAAAAAAAAACAATTACTACTGCCGACGAGAGAATGCGTTCTTGGTACCTGTCTGTTTCATACAAAAGAATATGTGTTTTGCGAATTTGATCTTTATTGGCTACTAGAATTATTGTAGCACTGACATGTGTCATGAACTCTCTCGGCGGCCGGACTGTAATTGTCAGTTCATCTGTTCTATTCTAGAACATACAGTATTATAAGGGCCTAGCATGACAGAGTAAACGTATCCAACGATTTTAAAATTCGTACATAATATTAAGACTTTATTTATAGCTTAAAGTGACCGGTACATAAACTATATGTCGCAAAAAATTAAACTAAAATGCTGTAGCCCTTTACACGAGTGCGGGGAAGCTCAAAAGGAGGATTTTTTTTCGCACAATATCTGTCACGAGTAGAGATGGGTTTATGCCCTGGCAAATTGGGCGCTTTGAATAAACGCCGGATAAATGCCCGTAAACGCCCAATAAATGCCTTTTGTCTGGGCAAAAACTTTAACAGAACTTTTATTACTTTTTTCATTCAAATTATTTGATTAAATTCATATTTGAGCGTGCAGAAAAGATTAATTGGTCCAAATAGCGACGTCAATACAAAAAAATTCGATTCCTCATACCTAGGGGTATCCGAAAATACCCCATATATGTTCCTTTTCCTGTTAATGAGACACTACAAAACTCTATACATTTTCTTTATCTGGTCAATTGTTTTCGATAGTATTCTAGAGTGTGGTAGAATGTTCTAGGTACTTGTGATGTGGGGAAATATAAAGGTGCCCTCGCGATCGGTTTAGTAAGTTTGAAGAAAAAATGGACGAGCGACAAGTTCGAACACTGTTCTTATACGAGTACTTTTTAGGCCTCTCGCCCACGCCACGGCGACTTTTTGTAGCGATGCTGTCGCGCTTTCGCATCGATACAGTCGCGATGCGGTTGCTATAGAGATGTAAGTGCTGAATTATACCGTTTGTGTTGAAACGTATAAAACGAAAAATACCGTATAATACGGTATTATACCATTTGCTACGGTATTTTATGTATAAATCGATTGTTTCTGTATTTTTTAAGTAAATTATTTGAGTAATAATTAAAATACTGAAAATACGGTGGAAATGCACAGATATAAAACATGAAATGGTATTTTGAAGTGAAAACTTTAGCATCGTTGTGATTTGAAAATCAATGAAACGAAAAAGCGACGGTAAAAAGAGATAAACACACATCTATAGGATTTAACGTGCGAGAGAATGAGATAGAATTAGTGATGAGCAAAATCCAAGACCAAGACCATGATCAAGACTCAAGTATTTGAGCAAGACCAAGACTATCTATACACTAGCAAGACCAACACCAAGACCGAACAAGCAAGACCAAGACCAAGACTGAGTAAGCAACACGAAGACCAATACAAAGACTGTCCCAGTCTTGGTCTTGGTCTTGCTTTGCTCATCACTAGATGACGATGACGATGACGATGATGACGATGACGATGACGATCACGATGACGATGACGATCACGATCACGATGACGATGACGATCACGATCAACATGAAGATGACGATCACGATGACGATCACGATCACGATGACGATCACGCTCACAATCACGATCACGATCACGATGACGGTGACGATCGCGATGACGATGACGATGACGATCACGATCACGATGAAGATGACGATCACGATGACGATCACAATCACGATGACGATCACGATCACGATGAAGATCACGCTCACGATCACGATGACGATCACGATGACGATCACGCTCACGATCACGATCACGATGACGATGACGGTCACGATGACGATGACAATCACGATGACGATGACGATCACGATCACGCTCACGATCACGATCACGATCACGATGACGATGACAATCACGATGACAATGACGATCACGATCACGATGACGATGACATCGTAGATTGTCGGTACTGCTCTGGGTGCCTTCAAGCAGAAACCTAATACGCTGATAGTCGTGTAACACGACTATTAGATTAGATTATTATATTATTAAATTAGATTAGAATTAGTCATTCTAAAATATAGAATACAATCGAAACTTCAAATATATTTTATTTATTAAACTACAACTCTTCGTAATAACGCAGGATCTTAAAAAGTGAATCAAAATCTAAAATACACAAAATACCAATAATACCGTAAGTTATGGTAAAATACCTGTTTAATACCTTTTGGTATTATACGGTATTTTTACAACCATAGGTTGCTAGCTGTTTGCACTCGCTCACACCACGATTCTCAGTCGCGATGCAAACGCGATACTGTCGCGCTTCTGTCGCGATGCAAACGCGTTTCAGTAACGACACAAAAATGCCAGACTTGCAAGATGGACTCCGTTGAGGCAACATTAGTCACGTTGTCTTTGGTGCTGTTTTTACAGCACTCGACCTGTCTTTGTTGCACTGATGCTCGGTTTTCCACATCTCCACTCACGCGCCACCCTCCCTCCGTTCTCTCCCCGATGTCATCCGACACGGTCGCGCGTTTACTTCGATACAGTCGCGATGTAGCGAGTAGCGAGTTGTCATCGCTTCTGTAGCGCGTTAAAAATGCGACAAACGTGCGGTAGTAGCGATGCTGTCACGCGTTTACGAAACGCGGAACAGCCTCGCTAGAAAAAGTCGCTGTGGGAGAGGGGCCTCAGGCCACAGTGCGCGGGCTGGGGCTGACAATATCAATACTGCATTGGGCGCTGGAAGTACAGACGCCAGCACATCAAGCTACCCGAAACTGTCAGATTTTCCCAATCAACTTTGAACCTTATGCTTTAGCGATAAAGTTGAAAATCTATTAAATAAATCTGACAGATTGTAGTAGCTTGATGTGCTGGCGTCTCTACAAGCCATGCGACGGTGTCCCGATGGCTTGACCGTTTTAAATGAGGATACAGGAGCCTTGAAAGTCAGCCACGTTCAGGACGACCAACCGCTGTGAATGATGACGATTTACGCCGCGAACTGCAGTCGAATCCGGATGCTACCAGTTGTGAATTAGCGGAAGCACTTAACTGCAGTCACCACGCCGTGGAATACAATCTGCATGAGTTTGGGTATCGAAAAGTTTTGGCTCGGTGGGTACCGCACATCCTTACAGACGCCAGTCGTGCAGTCTGTGTCGCTATTTGTCAATCACTTTTGCTGCAACCCCGATGTAAATAGTTTTTGTCTGATCTGGTTACTGGAGATGAATCATGGATTCATCACGAGAACGATACACGTCGTGCTTTTTGACTGCCTCGAGAAGAAACGCCACCAACTCAACCGAAGCTGAGTCAAAAGAACCACTGAAAAGTTCTGCTTTGCTGTTTCTGGGACGCGCAAGGCATGCTGTTTTATGAACTACTACCTGGGGTAGCCGGTTTCGCTCAGGGAGTTGATATGAGATTGTGTGGTAACAACAACTACAACAAACACACACAACTACAACTTAACATTTTTCAACTACAATACTTGTTTATAAACAACATTTTTCATTTTTCCGGGGTATGTATGTATGTATAAATTTTTAGAATTTCCTACTCAATGATCTAGGATGTTCGTGAATACTCTCGAATGTTCCCAAACATTCCACAACATTCCAGAATGTTCTTGAATGTTGTGGAATGCTCTCGAATACTCTCGATTGTTCTGGACTGTTCTAGAAATTTCCAGAGGGCAAAAACTCCAGCCCTTATATCTTCAAAAGTATGCCCTTCTGGTAAAAACGGGAACATTCTTTACATTCTTCATGGACAGGAGATAGAGGCTTACCACACCATATAACTCCCTTGATCGTACCGGGACTCATTTCTAAGTTTTAGCGGCATGCACATTGCACACTTTCTTTTATAACATACATTGATTAGACAATGAAACTATAAACGCTGACAAATATTCAACCCAGCTCACCAAACTATCTGCTGATATCAAGAAAAACCGACGAACACGAGTCAATGTAGTTTTACTACAAGATAACACTCGACCTCACGTCGCTTTTCCCGATATTTTTATGGCAGAGTAGTATATTACGTACAAAGACTATTGTAGGATCAAAGCCAATTACAAGACCACTTCATTTTTCATTTAAAGAGAGTTAAAATTATATTTTCTATAATATACCTACTGTGATTTTTTTAACAAGACTGATTATTTGATTAAAATTTTAATTTACATACAAAATACTGACATCAAGTTTCATTTTAAGTTAAGTTCCTGCTTTATTTTTTACAAAACAAAGTTATTAGTTTTTGCGCCCAGTGATCGGGCATTTATTTGGGCGTAAACTCGTTTACGCCCAATATGCCAAGTTTATGCCCATTCTGCCCATATTTGTTTTTGCCCTCGACCCATCTCTAGTCACGAGACATAAAGCAGCTCTTGTGATCCTAGTCTGTGTCTGTGACTTAGAATGCAAGAGCGAACGTAGGGAGCTAGAATATTTAGGCATCGAATTGGTAAAGTTTTCATTCGAAAGAGAGGGAAGCGAGCTCGATAATCGAATCATTGGAGACCGTGATTTCACTACTCAGCAGATGTAATTTTAGTCTAGCAAATTAAGAGAATGTGAAGCGAGCTAAAAAATTGTAGCTAGCTAGCTAAAAAATTGTAGGTTAGTTTTTCTGTGTGATTGTAACGAATGCAAGAGCTTTAGTTTTGGCTCACATCCCGTATCATTGGTATGCTGTTTGGCCGGTAGCTGCACCATTGTTCCTAATTGAAAGACAACTCAATAACATTGAACCAGAAATCATGTTCAATAGTCTCGCTTAACCCACTCATGCCCCCTAAATCAATGGCATCCTTGTCATAAACGTAAACATAAAAAAGTTCATGTAATAATAATTGAACTCTAAACCTATTACAAGTTTATTTCTGTTGTCTAACGTTACCCTACATTATTCAGAAAACAACTGAAAGTTTAATAATGCAAGACCAAAAACAAAACGCGAATAACCTTCAAATAACATTGAAATGTCAAAAAGACGTTTGTTATCAAGTACAATACAGTTAATCAGCGGCCGCTCGCGTAGAACCACTTCAATTTCACTGAAAATCATGGATCCTAAAGTTAATTTGAGACAGGACCCAGCATTCGTGGAAATCCAAAAGTTCTACGATGCCAATGCCGACAAGATAAATATTCAGCAATTATTCCAGCAAGATGCCGATCGCTTCAACAAATTCAGGTTTGAAGCTTTTTATCGTGTTTTCTATTGCTAATATAAATAAAAAAGTGTCGGTTTTTAAGTTAATTGATAGTCCTATTAATATTTAATTGATTAAATTAGCTATTTTTGTGTGTTTCGATTAGTTTCGTAAAGTTATATCATCGACTTAAAAGTTCTTGTAAAGGTCGCGCATGTACAGTTGTCATTTTTTTTTTTTTTGTTTTAGTTGATAGCAATGACATTTAAATTATTAATCTCAATTGTTTACTATAACTGTTACTAGGTATAAGACACAATTGTATGTCACCTTGATTGATCAAGTTATTGTGGGTGGATAATAATCAGTTATTATCATTTATGATAATCTGTATGTTGCTAAAAAAATATAAGCCTTTCTGTTCTACTGATTAATTATTTCAATGATACATGTGTATTTCATGTAATTTATTCTGAGCTCTGGATACTTAGTCAATACTCATACAAAAAATCACTATCAAATTAATGTACAGACGCCAGCACACCAAGCTACTACAATCTGTCAGATTTCTTTAATAGATTTTCAACTTTATCTCTAAAGCATAAAGGTTCTAAAGCTAAAGTTGATTGGGAAAATCTGACAGTTTCGGTTAGCTTGATGTGCTGGCGTCTGTACTTACAGTTTCATGAATAAAAATACAAAATATTTTTGATTTTAAAAATTAGTCATTATCAAAAAAATAATCATAAGAAAAATGAAACTGCATAAAATATATATATAAATATTTTATACTTAATATATATTTTATATAGGTATTTATATAATTTTATACATATAATATATTTTATACTTTATAACATGAATTAGAAATTGTATTTTGTATGGTAAAGTAAAGGATAAAGAGTGGATACTATTTGCAAAAAGGTGTTAATTTTTTTTATTTATCACCCTTTTTTAAATTTTGTTGCTGCTAAATTTACATATTACTTATATGCATTAAACCATAAACAACATTTTTCTCAAATGATTGTTATGAATTCAGTCTCCGCATCCCAACTCCGAATGACGGAGAGATCCTGCTGGACTACTCCAAGAACCGCATCAATGAACAGCTGTGGGGGCTGCTCCTCAACCTTGCCAAGAGCAGGAATGTGGAGAAGGCCAGAGATGCAATGTTCTCAGGTATTTGCACTTCACATAGTAATGTTAATTTTTAAACCATTATTGCACCATTTTAACCATTACTGCATTATTTTAACCATTATTGCATTATTTAGCATTGGAATGAAGGCACGGGGTTTTTTTGGCTTTTTTTATACTCCAAAGAGTATAACAGTAAAGTAGTACTTATATTTATCCTTAAACGAAACTGCATCAATTAGCATCATAAAAATAAAACACCAGAATTGACATTTTTATTTATTAAAACATTACGCACAAGTAAAAAACAAAAAAAACTGTACAAAGGCAGACTTAATGCCTGAGGCATTTTCTACCAGTTTGCTTTTTTCTAACTGTCTGTACCATTAAAAAAAATCTGTGAATACAATAGCAGTTACCTACTCAAAAAGCTAAGGACAATCTCCTAAAAACGCTTACATGTAGCTATAACAGTTAAGGCATCTGTCAAGATGGGGGGGGGGGGGGCATCTGGACCTATCTCGTGTCTTAGTATGAATACACACAAGCGACACGCGCCAACGGCTGAGACAACTGCCGTCGACACGAGTCGACGCCCGCCGTCTGCCGTCGACAACGGAATACGGAGTTCAAATACACGAACGGCATGTTGTCGACGGCTGCCGCCGGCACGTGTTGGCAGTTGCAGTTGCCTATGTCGTAGACGCGTGTCGCTCGTGTGTATGAGCACTTAGGATTCTGGAAGGATTTTTGCATTATGTAGTTTCTGCCTACTCCCATTCGAAAAAGGTGTGAGTTTAATATGTTGTATCATGTGTTTTATACCATCTAGACATCAGAAGGTCAATTCCGGTAATTAGATACGGTCAAAATGTAGTCGCAACCTCATCTCAGCGACAATCAATGACAAAAACTTGTCAAAAATGTAGGGATTTCAGAGGTATTTTTGACAGATTGAGACAGATCAGAATGTGAACGTTCTTAAAATTACGAGAATTGCCCGTCTGGTTGTTACTTCTTTGGAATAATAGATGACACAGTCTAAGTCCAGCTGGTTACTAGCATCTAATTTGCGACATAATAGCGCCGATTCCCGCCAAATTACTCATCGCCTGACTTAAATTGACGTATTTTTAGAAGACTTCTTTAGGGAGTATCTTATTTTGACAGGACTGAACTAAAATTTATCTTCTGTCCTTTTCTTAATGAAATAGAAAGCAAAAGATGCACTGAACTTAAATTTCGTTTAGTTTGTGGACAACAGAATCGGCGCCATTAATGTATATGTCACCGTATTAAGAACATCGTTAGTTTATAATCTATCTCCCGAGATTATACTTCAAGAATTGGCCTATCAAGTGAAAAAATATTTTTTCAAATCCGACTGTTACTTCCAGAGATTAGCGCGTTCAAACAAACAAACAAACAAATTCTTCAGCTTAATTATCCCTTTGCAAACGGGAGTAAAAATTTCGCATAGATCAGTAAACACTTATTATTCCTTTGGAAAGTGTTGAAAGGTCCTGGGAAAAATATTGGAAAAAATCTCATTCAACCTGGTCTTCAGCAGTCAGACCCTCACATACATGAGGTTCAGGAATAATTTGCTAGTCGCTCGATCGTGCTCAGAATTTTGTAAAGTCGAAACTCACGATCACTTCAACTCGGTTGGAAAGGGTTATTAGTAGTATACAAGCGGTAACTTAAATAACGCACAACCTCATAAGGGGTCATTGTACTCATCATTATGAACAACTTTTACTATGGGACCAAAACAAAAATCGCGAAAAAAAAATCAGCTGTTACACATTGAGGAATTATGCGAACGTAAATGTAGGGAACAGCTGATTTTTTTTTTGCTATTTCTCTTTTGTTCCCATAGTAAAAGTTGTTCATAATGATGAGTCCAACGACCCCTAAAGAGGTTGTGTTTTATTTAACTTACACTTTGTAGATTCAAGCAACAAAAATTGTAGCCTAACTTACATTCTTACCCACCAGGTGAAAAGATAAACTTCACTGAAGACCGAGCGGTGCTGCACATCGCTCTCCGGAACCGACAGAACCGTCCCATCCTGGTGGGAGGCAAGGACGTCACTCCTGACGTCAACGCAGTGCTCGCGCATATGAAGGAGTTCTCCGGTCAAGTTATCAGTGGACAGTGGAAAGGGTAAGTTCCGACCGCCGCCGCATTCTATGTCCGGCGCAAACCTTGCTCGAGCCAGCCCGGGAGGCTGAGCCTGAAGCTTTAAGTTCGTCCCTAACTAATTCCGAGTCTGTCCCTTGCTGCCCTCCCCCAGTGACACTAAGCCGAGGTCCGTATCTCACAGGGGTGCCCTTAGGAAGTAGTCTCTTAATTTTTAAATTTTTAAGCTCTGCCTGGCCTTCATTTTTTGAGGCACAGGCCAGACTGTTTAAACAGCCGACTACTTCCTAGGTTTACATGCGAGAAGACATTCCAAAAAAAAAGTCTGACAGTTGCCCACCAGACACAACACCCGTCTGGTCAGGGGATCCTCCCTTTTCTATGTATGATGAGTGAACTTTACACCCAGTTCACGCCTCATACTCGTACGTAGAGGTATGTATAAACATAATTGTTAATATGTGGTTTTACACCACACTTCTACGTAAACCTTCAGGATATAAAAGCGTGATATTTAGTCTGTAAAAATGAATGACTTGTGTATTGTGCAGGTACACCGGTAAGGCAATTACTGATGTGATCAACATCGGTATCGGCGGCTCCGACCTCGGCCCTCTGATGGTCACCGAGGCGCTCAAACCTTACGCCAATCATCTCAAGGTAATTTACGGAGCACCAGAGACATTCAAATCATCACCATGTTGAGGTCGGCTTTCAGTCTAACCGGGTGCAGCTGAGTACCAGTTTTTTACATGGAGCAGCTGCCTATCTGACCTCCATAAGCCAGTTACTAGGTAATACGATACCCCTTGGTAAGACTGTTTGTTAGACTTTCGGGATTCTGACGACCCGTAACGAGCCGGGACTAACGGCTTGACGCGCTTTCCGTGGCACCGAGGGGTCTCGGTACATAAAGATGGTCACCCATCCACGGACCAACCGCGGCAAGCGTAGCTTAACCTGTCCGTTCGACCCGCGCAGCTATCATTACTTAGGTAAGCACAGCTTTACAATTATGTAAAAAAAAAACGCTTTTACACAATCATTTGTTGGAACTGAATGCAAGATGTATCCTGCATTTTTTTTTTAAATTTCAGTCTCCAAATATAGTTACCGTTTATTTATCTGACAGATAATTTCATGCAAATTCTATTTCATTAAATTGAAATCATATTTTTCGATGTCATATTGGGAAAACCTTGAATCGATTAATGAAGCCTTCGAATTTTTATATTACAAAAATACTAAGTCAATTCTTCATCACATAACTTTTATTGCAGGTACACTTCGTGTCCAACATCGACGGAACCCACTTGGCTGAGGTTCTGAAGCGCCTCAACCCTGAGACGGCGCTATTCATCATCGCGTCCAAGACCTACACGACGCAAGAGACCATCACCAACGCTACTTCAGCCAAGAACTGGTTCTTGGAGGCTGCTAAGGATGTAAGTCTTATTGTAATCTCAATTTGTGTTTACAGACCAAATTTCTAATAGAAAATATTATTGCACGACTCAGAATCCGAAGCATTAGAGAGTTCTTTAACAACATTTTTTTTTGCCTCCTTTCTGCAACTATAATAATAATAATATTCCACAACTTCCACACAACGCCATCTAGTCTAACTACGCACAGCTTGTGCTATGAGTACTAGACAACTGATAAACATACATATACAACGTGTAACGTTAAATGCGCAAAACCTGAAAATAGTTTGATCAGAATAACGAGTAGAATTAATTGAACCAGTTTTTAATATAGGTCACATTTTTCAAAAAATCTTCATTAAAAACGTTGCCGTGTCTATTTATTAATAGGTCAAGCAAGCCAATGTCAGCGCGGCGCAGCGGCCCGGTGACGACTCCTCCCTCCGTCGTCACAGACGCAAGAAACGATCAGAATGGCCAGTAGAACTAAAACAGCACATAAAACCTTTACAATTTTTTTAATGACTTATTTTCTCTCTGAAATAGGTCAATTGAATTAAAAATCAGTTGGGGTGTCTGAGGTTTTGCGCATTTAACGTTACACGTTGTATAAGGTCCCATTAAAATAGATGGACAAACTTTTAGAAATCATTCAGACCACCAAAATAAGGACAGTGGTACACAAATTGAATGTACGAAAAGCACATTAGATATTTATAAGAAAAATAATCAGCTAATAAAACACACTAATGTGTCGGCAATTTATTATCTTAGATCAAAATAAAATCACTTAAATCAGAGTTTTTTTCTGGTTGGATATCTTTGCTTAGACGTGCTGAGCGCTGTGTTAAAATTTGTCCATATATTTTAATGGGACCCTGTATATTTCTGTACATACATATTATAGATAACTGTTTCTATTGTTATACTCCTGCTAGTACACAGAACCTACTTAATTTATATACCATTGTATAGATAATTTAATGGAGATTAATTCGGTACTTTTCAAAAATTGATTCAATAGAAACGAAAAAAAACACATCAAAATATTTCTAAAAAAAATCCCGTCAATCAAGTGTGAAACCTGAAAACATTGTAGCTTGCGAAAAAATCAATGAATTGAGTATAAATTTATTTTAATAGATTCGTTTCACCCAAAGGAGGAACCCTGTTGAAAATGGCTCTTTTATTTGAAATAGTTAAAAAACTAACAAAACCAACTAATATAATATCCATATCTATGGTTTTTTATACGATCAAATGAACATTATGATTCGTGCACTTTGGATTTTCCATTTTTTTTTTATTCTGTTCGGGAAACTTACAAGTAATATAAACAGTGTTCTTAAACAATATGCAATTGAAGACCATTTCAAAGTTTCCACTGATAAACACGTAAATAATAATAAAGGAGGATGGCGAGTTTGGACCCACATTATTTATAAATTAACCAAGTGATGTTCACTTGCGAGTTCATATTTACTATAATTAAGAGTTTATAAGAGGATTATATAAAAAATATTGAGTCACTAGATGATGGGAATTAAAAGTTAGAAAAGAATTTTATTTACATAAAAATAAGTCATCATGCAGTAATTAAACGCACCGTGTTTCGTATTAGGAGTAGAAGCCGGTGATTATACGAGTAGTTTCATCCTATATCAATCCAGTCTATGCTTACAGTATTAATTTCATTTTCATATCTCGTTTTGACCATGTCACTATTTTCTAGTTCCTAGCTTCCAGACGTATTTTTTATTTTGAGTAGGTATGTAAGTACCTACCTATATTTTGCCAGAGAGACTGATACAGAAACACGATGATAGTGTTGGTAAATATTTCTATTCTGTTTGATCACCTTTTTGAAACTACATAATATATAAACAAGATATTGTATTATATTATTAAATAAGCACTATTAGATTCTTTTTAGGTTATAATCTTGTACATTGCATATCTTTTTTCTCCCAGCCTCTACGACTTACTGCCCATTTGCTTTTTTGCTAGTTTTATATAGTTCTACAACTAGGTATAAGTTTCCGTACTGCACGATACTCCTAACAGTGGGTCCCATTGTACATGCAACCTCGCCATCCTCCTTTATTTAGCTAAGTTTACATTCGAGTGGATTGAATTCCTAGACCTCACACAAACAAAAAAGGAAACAAAAAAGGTCGGTACAAAATACCTATATGTATGTTACCATAACTTAGGAAATTAAATTACAAGATCGACTAATACAGACTAGACATCTGAAATTTTATCAACGTATAAAAAAAAATATGCCAGTTTCCTGATATGCGTTACGGCCGGTATAAACATCGATTTTTTATTGACCTGTCAGTTTTTATTCCCATAGATAAAAAAAAAAGTACATGAAATTAAAAGAGGGGTATAACTTAACAAGTTAAACCTAGTTTGGTTTTTGTACGCAAGTTTTCACAAACCGGGTCAGATTACGCCCAATTGATTACGACCTTTCAGATTACGACCTTTGTTTGTTTGGTTGTTTGTATGTAGGGGTGATATCCGAAACTACCAGTCGGATTTGAAAAAATCTTTTTGCGTTTGATAGCCCGATTCTCGAGGAACGCTAAAGGTTATATAACATCACGCTAGGACCCTAAGGATCCGAGAAAAAAGAAAAAAAGTCTCGCTAATACTAGCGTGGGCAAGGGATGCGGTGCGATGGGGTGGGTCGGGGAGCAACATATTTCACGCAGACGAAGTTGTCTCATCACTAAAATAATCTTGTCCTAGCCGTCAGCGGTAGCGAAGCATTTCGTGGCTCTGTCGACGAACGCTGAGAAGGTGACGGCGTTCGGCATCGATGCTGCCAACATGTTCGGGTTCTGGGACTGGGTCGGTGGCAGGTACGATTATAATTTAGACTTTTTTTTAACAATCAGCCTGTGTCTGGAAACTGAAAGCACTTGGCGAAAGCATTAAGGTAATCTAAAGGGGATTGAAGGTTTTTATATGGAGTCCTGCCGTGCGATTCTGTAACCATCTCACCGTGAAAGCTTGTTTGAAGTGAGCTGTCATTCACTAGGGATTAACACCATTAAGTGCTCACTTCACTTATGATTTCACGGTGAGATGGTTACAAAATCGCACGGCTGGCATAACTACTTACGCGATATTTTGATTTGACTCCATATTTTGCATTTTGTGTGGAATTTTTAACTCCGCAGTGTTCAATGATTTTAGAAACTTCACGATAACTGTCACCAATATTTTCATTCGTTCAGGTACTCGCTGTGGTCAGCTATCGGTCTGTCGATCTCGCTGTACATCGGCTACGATAACTTCGAGAAACTGCTGGAGGGAGCCAGCTTTATGGACCAGCACTTCACCACCGCGCCGCTTGAGAAGAACGTAAGAATTATGCAGTTTATTCATATTTTTCGTATTTAAATGTGACTGGGTCACACTTACAGGATGCATCAGGACAGATAAGCCAGGGGCGGCAGTGAGTGCCTGAAGATGGGCGGCTTTACTATATGAGGAGTGTCCGTTCAAAACTAGCTATTTACATCAGAATGAATTTTACAGAAAATGCCAAAAACGATAATTAAAAACGCTTAAAATATAGAATAATTTTGTGTGGTTCGTTTTACAAGGTATATGTCATGTTTATGAATTTTTTAAATACTTTGTTTATTATTCTTTTAAAAAAATAAGAAGTTTGTAAATGGACACTTTTGATACAGATGGTAGTAAATATACACTTTAGTTTTGGATCATTTGGTAAATAGACTGGTTTGATAAAAAATCAATTCAACGAAATAATAAAGTAAATAGACCATTATGATTAGATACTCTATAATCGTAAAATAAAATATATTTAAATTATGTAAATAGCAATGAGCAAAATTCATATTTTTGATTTGTGTTTGAACGTATAAATTAAAAGTTTTTATCAAATTTATTTACTAAATTCAAAAAAATACAAGTTTCCGAGCCCGAATCGAAAAAAGAAAAAAACAAAACGAGCTCAAAATGTAAATAGCTAGTTTTGAACGAACACTCCTCATATAATGCTACTGTCTCTTTAAAACGTCACACGCTACCAACAGCGTGTGGTGACGTCACGACGGATGACCGACACGCCGTCGGTTGCCGAAACGTTTGTTGTCGCGCTCGCACCTGGCGGTCGCGGGCGGCGTGCGAGGGAGACCACGCCCGTGTATTTAAGAAAACAGCATTCGGCCGTCGTCGGTGACGGATAAATTACTCCATTATAAAAATACTTACAGTCAATCTGGGTAACTTTGACAGATAAGGGCGATATTTTATACTATATTTAAAAAATTTACGCCTCTCACTCGAGTGTTTTTTATTTTATCAGTGCTCTCGTATTACTTTCCATCTATAGAAATTCACAGAAAGTTTATAAAACATACCAATATAGTAGAAAATCTCAATTCTGTGCCCTGTCAAAGTTACCTTCATAAAATGGGTAACTTTGACACACACAGAGCCATGCATAAAAAAGTAGTAATAAGTATTATTTTTATCAATCTGGGTAACATTGCAAACTAACAAACATAACAAGCAAACTTGAATTCGCGCGCTATATTCAGAAAAAAAGTTTTGACGTTTTCTTACTTTGACAGCTTACTTTTTTTTAAGGTGCGTTTACGAAGCTTGTTTAAAATTGCAAATCTAAAATAAACATTTATGAATAGTGTTGGCTTCATGCGAAAAAATAATCAAAACTAGTTCATGGTCCCGCTGTCAAAGTTACCCGAATGAATCAAAGTTACCCAAATTGACTGTACGCGATATTCTTTTTTTATTTTTTTTATGTAGGGTCGGGCATAACTCTGTCATATATGGACGGATATGTAAAATTCTTTTTTTGTTCGATAGAGGTTTATCCCGAAATGGTCACATTTAAATTTCGTAAAGATCTGGTGATGAGTTCCGGAGACAGACAACGGAACTCTTCAATAAATACCAGTAAAACAACCGCGATTGCTGCTATCCCGTATGTATGCATTGTTTACGCAGTCGCACAACATAACATCACGTCTGTACCCTATAAACGCAGATGCAATACGCAGATGTGTTCAGTATACCACCGTACACCCTGATTTCTGTCAAAGTTGTTAATGGAGTACCTCTAATCTTGCAAGTAAATTCTGGTATAACTTAGTATAACTAAAAAGTGAAAAATAAAAAGTTTTTTTTATATAAAAAAAAAACAACCGACTTCCAAAAAACACTACAAAGTGAAAAATAACTTTAATTTCGGAAGTCGGTGTCAAAACACGAAAATGCAGAACCAACGACACCGACTATAAAAAGTTATATAAACTTTTAATTTTTGCTTACTTTTGTGATCTTACGTAAAAATAATTTTAAGCTCTCATTCCCATGTAAGACAAAGAAGGACTTGTTTGGACTCCCTTCTACCTCAAACCGTCTTACGTAATAAATGACAGCCCCAAACGTGATTGGTTTACCCAACAGGCTCCTGTCATCCTGGCGTTGCTCGGTGTATGGTACTCTAACTTCTACGGAGCTGAGACGCACGCACTCCTGCCCTATGACCAGTATTTGCACAGGTACCAACCATTTTTTTTTCTTCTTTTAAGCTGTCCTTGAAAAATTGTAACAATGTCTTTTTAATTTGTGTTTCAATTAAGAATAATAATAATAATTTAATAATGGCAAAAGATTATTTTTTTCGAGTTCATGGGAATTGAAGGATGAAAATGTTAATGTAAAAGTACCAAAATTAGTATCGAGCATTTTTTATATTATGTTACTAAAATAAAAAACGTGAAACGCTACGTGCTGAGCTACGAGCGTGTCCTTGGGGCCTTGGTCTCGAAGTCAACGATTGCGGAAAGGGAGCGGATGCGATGCATCGGGGGAACAAGAAATTTCACGCGAACGGAGTCGTGGGCAGACGCTAGTTTGAAATAAATGCTTTGAGTTTGAGTTTTATTTTAAAATTTTCAGGCATGTACAGACGCCAGCACATCAAGCTACCCGAAACTGTCAGTTTCCCAAACAACTTTCAACCTCATGCTTTAGCGATAAAGTTGAAAATCTATTAAAGAAATTTGACAGATTGTAGTAGCTTGATGCGCTGGCTTCTGCACTAAGCTCAATTACCGTTTCGAAGTTTCTGTAATCACTTCATCATTATTCACACAGATTCGCAGCATATTTCCAACAAGGGGACATGGAGAGTAACGGAAAATACGTCACCCGTTCTGGAGCCCAAGTGGACTACAGCACCGGACCCATCGTGTGGGGCGAGCCCGGCACCAACGGACAGCATGCCTTCTACCAGCTCATACACCAGGGCACTAGGTCAGTTACACGGATAACTTTTTATTTAGGGGGCGTCCATTCATAATTACGTGAGACGTTCAAGGGGGGAGGGGGTCGAGAATCTCACCTAATCTTACTTTGGGGGGAGAGGGGGTCTCGGCAAATATCAGGTAATTTTTTCCGTATTACGGAATAAAATTAGCTGATATAAATTTGCCGAGACCCCAAATCCAACACATTTACACTATAAACAGGCATTTTTTTAGTTTAAGAACCATTTATTTTTTTGGAAGTCGTTTATGTATAGACGCGAGCACATCAAGCTACTACAATCTGTCAAATTTCTTTAATAGATATTCAACTTTATTGCTAAATCCTAAGGTGCAAAGTTGATTGGGAAAATTTGACAGTTTCGGGTAGCTTGATGTGCTGGCGTCTGTACCTTCTTTTTTCTAAGTCACCTAAAAATCTTTTGTTTTAAAAGTCTGTTAAAGATGATAATGTTTTCCCCACAGACTGATCCCGTGTGACTTCATCGCTCCCGCACAGACGCACAACCCGATCTCAAACGGAGTGCACCACAAGATCTTACTTGCCAACTTCTTGGCGCAGACTGAAGCGCTCATGAAGGGCAAGTCTTCTGACGAGGTGAGTCGTGTCTCGTGTCAGTATGAGTACGAAAATAACTTATTTTACCCTACATGGCGTTGAACTGTACGATATTTTACTGCATAATGTTGGGGTCGCTTGGCAAGTTTATACACCATATGTTTTTAACTGTGTAAACCATTGATTCCCAAAGTGGTCCAGGTGGACCCCCAGGGGTCCACGGGAGACTCGACGGGTGTCTACGTTAGATCTAATCTTCACATTTTTTGTCGAGTTTTCGGAATATGGTAGAAATGTAGCTGCAGGGGGTCACTTGAGCCAGAAAAAATTTTAAAGTGGTCTATGAGAAAAAAAGTTTGGGAACCTCTGGTATAAACAGTGGGATGTCGACGTGTGATTTAAAAGAAAAATAATCAACGAAAAATTACAATAAAAAATAACTATCAACTATGTTTCAGGCTAAAGCCGAGTTAGAGAAGTCAGGCATGGCGGAGGACGCGGTCGCTAAGATCCTCCCACACAAGGTGTTCAAGGGCAACCGGCCCACCAACTCCATCGTCGTCAAGAAAGTCACGCCCTTCACTCTAGGAGCTCTTATTGGTACGTTATTATAAAATTGTGAGTGGTTGACCAAAAAGGGACATGGAGGGATTGGAAACTGTTATTTATTTTTTTTGAATTTTGAATCTGTGGTCTTTTAGTTTTGTTTTGGTCTAACCAGAATATTTTTAGGTGACGCAGTTTTTTTTTCTAATTAATGTTTTTGTGAGCCGAGGCAGTTTTGGAAAAATTACACGTTACACACGTAACTTGTTTCTACGCGAAACTTCAAACGCGATTTACTCGAAATCAATTTATTTTCCCTTGAGGTCCCTTTTTGGTCAACCACTCACAATTATTATTAATCGCCTATTTGTTCTTTAATTCCGATCCAGGCTGTCCCTTGCTGCCCTCTCCCAGCGACACTAAGCCGTGGTACGTACCCCACAGGGGGTGCCCTTAGCGTGTAGTCGCTTAGTTTTTGTTTTTTAAGCCCCGGCTGGAGGCCTTAATTTACTGAGGCATCCAAAGGCAAGCCCGGTTAAGCAACCTCATAGGTTGAACTGCGAGATAATCATCTGCCTAGCCTTTTCCCACCTATGTTGGGGTCGGCTTCCAGTCTAACCGGATGCAGCTGAATACCAGTATTTTACATGGAGCGACTGCCTATCTGACCTGCACAACCCAGTTACTGGGTAATATGATACCCCTAGGTAAGACTGGTTGTCAGACTTTCGGGCTTCTGACTATCCGTAACGACTGTCAAAGACAGCCGGGACTAACGGCTTAACGTGCTTTCCGAGGCACGGAGTGCTCTCGGTATGTAAAGATGGTCACCCATCCACAGACAAACCGTGGCAAACGTAGCTTAATAGGTTGAACTGCGAGATGTCATACATAAAAAAGAAACTGGTCAAATCGTGCTACTGCTAAGCAGGACCTCTGTGGTGACTTAGCGTTTGTAAGCATGGGCGATTTTTTTTTTTTGGCAACTCTTGGTATTGTGCCGAGCATTGAGAATCCAACATAGTGCATCCCAGCGCGTCAAAAAAGCGCACTGTTTGATGTTTTAGCCTCGGCGCTAAGCAGTGAGTTGTAAAATCAAAGGCGCAAAAAAATACGTCCCGTTAAAAAATCGCTCGTCCGTAAAAGGGCTAAGTCACCATAGAGGACCCACAAAACGCGATAAAGGGTCGGGCCAAGGCGAGCGTAACTTGGCGTTATTTCCACCGCTCAAAATAAACCCGGATACGGCTCATTTTCTATATTTTGTATGAAGGCGTATTCTTTCATCTCACACAGCAGTTTTCATTATTTCTTAATTTTACCATTCCAGCTCTATATGAACATAAGATCTTCACCCAAGGAGTGATCTGGGACATCAACTCCTTCGATCAATGGGGCGTGGAGCTCGGCAAGCAGCTCGCCAAGGCGATAGAACCAGAACTGCAGGACAAGACGCCCGTATCGAGCCACGATGGTTCTACCAATGGGCTTATCAACTTCTTGAAAGCTAACTGGTAATTTAAAAAAAGAAGCCGCTTTGGAGTAACGTTCTTATGTTTTTTTTTGTGATTTTTTTAGAAGACCTTGCATTTGTTTTATCACTTTAAAATTGAAAGTACTACAATTTTTTTTTGGCGCGTGGCCAATATCGGAACTAACGCTGCCGTCTATTATTTGACAATTTCATTAAGCCCAGGTATGCACGGGCAATTTTTTCCCGCACCGATGTATTTCGCGACTGGATTTTCAACGCACTGCCTTGAAAATCTAACAGTTTTGTTGACGCGCTGGAAATCCCTTTGATGGATTCGCAATGCACGGTTCAACACCGAGAGTTGGAAATCCAGTGCGCGTTAAAATCCTGCCCCGATATGTTTACGTCCGTGCGAACGTGGGCTAATGTTTATCAACAACGCCCCCCTGTCAATGTCCGCCAAAAGCCCTTTTTTGCACTTTGTTTTAAATCCCTAAGGTTGAATGTCATTTGTCTGTCACAAAACGACAAGGTCTAATTGACCATGTGACTGTTAGATATTTTTAACCTTATTGAAGTTTCAATTTACTGGGAATTGTTGTTAAAAGTGGTAAAGGAATTACGAGGTCGACGTTAAGTTGTAGTAAGGACGAGTTGATTGGTTATTTGAGTAGGTGCCAAACTGTCATATTGCAGTTTGGTAGTCTTTAGGACAGAACATCTAGAAAAAAACGTGTGCAGTCCAACGCCTGGAACGAAATTCCTTGCGCGATATTCGCACGCATACACACTCGGATATAATAGAAAGAGACAGAGAGAGCGAGAGAGAGAACGTCCCTTGGAGCATAACGCTTCTTCAGCGTGGCGATTCCCACGTTACTGTCATTAGAAAAATGACAATGGGCAAACTTGAATAGAAAGTTACCAAAATGCATTGCCCGCGAAGTTTCTACTAGCAACATAAAAAAATCACCTCGTTTTTACTACATACTATATATATTACTATGTCTTGTGACAATATTCTGTTTTTGATTAAATATTGTATTTTATAAATAGAAATTGGCGCTGATTCTGTTGTTTACAAACGAAACTAAATTTAAGTTCAGTGCATCTTTTTCTTTCTATTTCATTAAAAAAGGAAAGAAGATAAACATTAGTTTCTTCCTGTCAAATTAGTCAGCGCCTGACGTAAATTGACGTATTTTTAGTGGCCAATTTTTTAGTCACGTCTAAGCTTGTGTATGAAGTATCTTAATTTGACAGGACTAAACTAATATTTATCTTCTGTCCTTTTCTTAATGAAATAGAATAAAAAAGATGCAGTGAATATAAATTTAGTTTAAGTTGTGAACAAGGTAATCGGCGCCATTGTTCTAATGCTGTGAATTAGTATTTTGGAATAGTGGACCACAAAAATCTCTTTATAACAAAAATTGTTATATTATTTTAAGTTATTAAATTATTTCATAAGAATGATAATATGGAACTAAAATTCTATTTCGAATACTCATTTTTATGTCCATTTATTATAAATTATCTAAAAATATATAAAATTAAGAACGTACAACAAACGGCGTATAATACACATTTATTATTTAAAAGCTAACATTTTTATCGCTTTTTCTCACTTTTGTAGTATATTTAACCAGCACCCTAATTGCGTAACACACTTTCCGAGGGTTTTGAAGGAAATTCCTAATCCATTGCTGCTTAAGTTTGAAAAATTCGTCAACATAAATAACGCAATGAACGTGGCTGAACTGTCAAAATGACAGATTGCCATTTTATGTGTTACGTAATTACCCCGCTGTATTCAAAATAAGCATAATCTGCAGGTGAAATTGTAAAGGAGGTTGGTTATCATGGAGCAGGAATTCGAACAAATGAGTATGTAATGTATGCTTTTTGTGTAGCACACTTTTAAGGGGAAATAATAAATCAATTATTATAACAATTTTATTAAGTTTTAAACTGAACAAAAATGTAATTCAAGATTTTTTTTAATAAGTCATTTGCGCAAAATAAAATCGAAATATATAAACAAAATATTATTTAAAGTGCTCATATATATTCCTATCGTGTGCTTTAATGTTAAGTGTATGCGTTTAATGTAATAAAATTGTGAATTGTTACTCCTAGTGAGATGTATTTAATATACTATGTATTGTATAATATTGTAAATGTGACGTTTTAGATACAAAACATTGTTTCTCAAGATTACTTTGTTTAATTACATCCCAACCGATTATAAGTTATCCAGTTTAGGATTCAACTTACGTTAGACAAAGGTCACGGTCAAGGTCAATGAAGGTCATCCTTTAATCTACAGACAAAACTGCCAGGGGGTGTCACACAGGGCGGTAATGAAAATTTCATTATTGTTGGACAATAATCCCAGGGCGCGTGTGTGACACATATGGGGATGATAAAAATTTCATTATTTTTGACACAGGACGTCTAGTTTTTGAATTTTTTGCGAAAAACTCAGTTTTCCAAGGTATAAATAGGACGCAACTTACGTTAGACAAAGGTCACGGCCAAGGTCAATGAAAGTTATCCATCGATTTGTAGACAAAGGTCCCAGGGGGTGACAAGGTCATGCAATTTTTTTTTATGGGCATATGCGAAACACCCAAGTTATGCATTTTAATCATACTCTGTAGACAAACCATAAACTGTTTTGTAAAAACAAAACAACGTTAGTCGATTAATAATCAGTGTTTAATTGATGCAAACTGATTTTACGAACGTTCACTGTCTGATCTCAGTCCGTCAAAGACACCTCTAATTTCACTTAATGTTTGACATTGGTTGTCGCTGAGATAAGATTAAACTAGATTGAGAATCGGCCTTCTGCGCACGAAGCGTGCTGATCCCACGAAACTAGTGACTTGAATTTGAACACAGAAAGTTGGAAGTAGTATGTTTTATTTTCGACGACTTTAGTCGGACGAATTATTGTCGGTTGTATAGTTCCGTACGTCAGGGTAACAAATAGACAGTGGCAACGCTTTTATTTCGTAGCAATAAGGGCGATTTTCGTATTGCTAGTGATGTGCGTTTGACTACGCAATACGTATATGAGAGTCAGAAAAAAAAACAACGATCTTAAATAATTAATTGAGTTTATTTCAGGCAGTTTAGTTACAAAGTTCTTATCAAATATATAGAGTCATATACAGCAGTGCTATTCTGTAAAAATCTCACCGTGAGAACTTAGGTGAAGTGAGCGGGAAGTGAGCTGTCATTAGGGATCAACACTATTGACACTGCTCACTTCAAGCTCACTTCACTTATGATTTCACGGTGAGATTTTTACAGAATCGACCGGCATTTATTAATAAAATTATAAACAATATGTCGAGAAACAGTACAGATTCAAATGCGATCCAGCGCACGAGTTTGTTGAGATTATTTTGCTTACAGGAACTTAGTCAATACAAAAACAGTTTCTGTCATTATTATTTTGCACAATGATTTAAAAACAATACTCTCTTTTACTCACAGATTTAACATAAAAAGAATGAAAATTCGAGCTGTCTTTCTATGATGTCTCAAAATTTTTAACAGATTTACACAAATCACTAAGCAGCTTAACTTAGAGGCTGGCATCGACATCGTAACCATGAATTCAGCACATGAAAAATCTGATGTTTCATAGAAAAGTAATGACTACGCAATCAAAATGTATGAAACAGCTGATTGTTTTTTTTTTTAATAACCAACGAAAAATTTCAAGGGAGTTCAGAATCAGGTTGCGGCCGATGTCAATGCCATCCAGCACCCTAATTGCGTAACAAAATATCGATCTCAATCTGAATCATTTTGAAGGATATTGCTAATCCATTGCTTCGTATGTTCGAAAAATGTGTCTGCTCAACAACGTAAATAACGCAATGAATGTTGTTGAACTGTCAAAATAACATCCCAATGCTACTGACAGTGTGTTACGCAACTACCCCGCTGTATGTAGTTATTGCAAATTCCGAGACAAAAATACATACTGGGCGTCCGAAAAGTCATGGATTACCTTTTACCTGCTGAGGGGCCACATTGGGATCTACCAATAAAAAAAAAATGACCTACCAATAATTTTTTTTTTTTCACCAGGTCCTATCAAAAATAAGGTAAAATTTTTTTTGGTGAAAATTTTAAGTTTGAACCTAAATTTTAGGTATTTAAAAGATGATATCTGTAACTTTCTTGTATTCAATCGATAGTAAGATGATTCAAGATGAAAATAAAAAAAAACCCGCGCACGAAAAAGTTTTCATTCGTAGAAATGGCATGGAAAAAACTGATCAAAGGTAGAGATTTTCCAAAATTTCATTAGACATCAAAAAACTCGGAAAACATCAGAATTTTACTATGGTCATTTTTTTTAGATCCCAATGTGGCCCATCAGCAGGTAAAAGGTAATCCATGACTTTTCGGACACCCCGTATATTATTACAAGATACGTCATCACCGCATCATATTAATTCAATAATTATAATTAAGCAATCAAGGTGGAAATTGTCGTAATTAAATGCTATCAAGATTTTTATATCTTGAAAATAACTTCACATCTGAATCCCCCAAAGGTGTAGACAGAGGTCTGTAACATCCTAGTATAACAAAAACAAACCTAGAGCTAGCGACCTAATACAATGAGAACTCAAGCAGAAAAATTATAAAAGTAAACTCTTGATAAATGATAATTCTTATATGACAATAAATTGCAGTTTTTTTTTTAAACATATTCTATGGCCATTCACGCGTCGCTCCTGCACGAAATTTTACTGTATAATGTTGGGAATTAAAAGGAGCTGTGGTTCAGTAATAACAGCCGCACGGGTCGATTAGGTTAAGCTTCGCTTAAAGCAGTTCATCCGTCGATGGGCAACCATCTTTACCCACGAGGCCCGGGCCTCAGAACGCACGTTAAGCCGTTGGCCCCAGCTGTCATTCGTAGATCTTTGGCAGTCGTTACGGATCGTCAGTAGCCCGAAAGTCTGACAACCAGTCATAGCAAGGGGTATCATCCAGTAACTGGGGTGTGGTTAGAATGGCAGTCGCTTCAAGTATAATACTGATATTCAGCTACATGCGGTTAGACTGGAAGCCAACCCCAAAATATACAAAATATACGTAAATATACATGAATGTTGGGAATCCAGCTAATCGTTATTCGTTGGAGACAAGTTCCTTACACTAGGAATATTTTTTTACTTTATATTCCAAATATTAACGAAGAAAAGTACTAGCTCGCTTGAGTTCCTTGAAATCTAACAGTTATTAACAATGTCTTAATAATACTTTTTACTTAGGTTTGCGTCCCCTGCCGCCGCCACCCGTTTTAGCTTTTTTCTTCGCCGCGTTCTTTTTATCTTCCTCAGCCTTGCGTTTTGGGTTTGGTGTAGTTGATATCTAAAAAAAAAAAAAAAATTGAATATTCAAATATCTATGATCTATCACTACAATATTATAAAACAAAGTCCCCCGCCGCATCTGTCTGTCTGAACGCGAAAAAGTACGGAACGGATTTTCATACGGTTTTCACCAATGGACGGAGTGATTCATGAGCAACGTCAGTTGTATAAATAATTAATGTAATTTGAATATCGGCTCAAATATGACGATGGTTGAAGATGTCGGAAAAAAAATCATGCTGACTGATAGCTTTACTGGCGTGCGCTGCGTGAATCAATAGTTATATTAAAATACGGTAGGCCCAGTCGTATGTTCCCGTGGGATATTCTCCGACAACCACTCGGGCGAAGTCGCAGACATAAGCTAGAAAATAGTATAAAACAAACTCGCTTTTCGTATCTGCCTGTGACTCGCTTAATCTTTCCGACTGACCGATTCCCAAGTGCATGTTTAATTGTGTGGCGGAAACAATTGTCACTTAGACCACCACCTTACAATATTCAAGAAACCCGCTCCCGCCTATGAAATTGCGCCCGACACTAACTACGTATCCGCACAACACAGGTCACCGCCGGTCGGCCGGCGGCGCGTGTTAACACTTTCAACGCCATGTCCGACATGGCACATTTCAATGTCCGACATGGCCTTGAACGTGTTAAGTGGTAACCAACGTTTTGTATGGACAATCGGGTAACATAACAAGCTTATAACTTGGTGATTTTTCATGATACAGTTTTGAAATTTTGTACATAGATTCGTTACATAAAAATACACGTGTTTCGGGTTTGCCATATACTAAAATAATGTTGTATAGAATACTTAACTTAACTTATGGATGGGACAAAAATCTGCGACAGACAAACATTTTCATGTTTTGACAAATTCATCAAGATTTTTGTCCCATGCGAAGCAGGTGTAGGTCGTGTGACTTGTTTGAATAAAAATATGTACCGTAAAGAATCCATCAAGTCGTCCCTGCGTGGATCCGCTGCGTGCCTTCAGCAGTTTCTTGGCTCCGTTGCGGACTCTCTCTTCGTTGAACTGCTTGTCACCACACAGGAACTTGACTAGCCCTTCCTCGTCGGGATCCGACCATTTTAACTGGAAATAAATCATTTATGAGGTTCTATTTTATGGAACTACAAGTTTTATTGGGTTTTTTCAAGAGCAATTTCGCGCTGAAACTACGACGAATTTATTTTTGTCTTATCTATATTATATACATCACGTCTGTGAAGTTTCGCTAGTTAACTTAATTTAACCTTGAAGGTAGGATAAGTCGTTTGAAAATTTGTTTGTATACAGTGTGTTAAAAGACATCACATAGCCGTCAAGGTCAACTGTGCATTCTGTACATCAAACTACGTAACAACGCGTAAAAATAATTGTTTGGAAACGACTTTTATTTTTGGTTTGAAATTTGCCGTTTGCGGCAGAGCGCGATGTAAGGGCTCTTTCCCACGGCAAGATCCCGCGGGTACGGAGCCGCAGGTACCTCATTTTGCAGGTGCGGAGGTATCCTGTTTTCCGGATACTGCAAACAGGATGCTTGTGGAAATATGTATATTTAAACACGTACTAAACGGGATCCTGCAAAAAACCGTACCTGCAAAAAACGAGATCTTGCCGTGGGAAAGAGCCCTTACACACGCAAAACATTGTGCTTATGTGCATGCAAAGGTACAGCTATGTACGTCTGATTTTGCAAAACTGTCAAAATCACAGTAATCTTTATTCTCGTTTTCATTAGGTTGCTATTGGATTTGTATTATAACATTAAAAACTTCTTTTCGTAAAAATGCGTCAGAAAAAGCTGGAATTTTCACCTTCATATCCCCGTAACCAGAAGGTGGGAACCTTCTGGTTACGGGGATGGTCCAGTAGAAAAAAAAATTATTACAATGACGTGGAGTACAAGTGAATCTCGGCTTCGATAAGTGTCTTTTTACACACGTTATTTGTAAGTATCTAAACATACTAATCTGATTATGCAAATAAGAAAAAAATTAATGAAAGAAATATGTTTATTTTGTCACAGAAATAAAAGCTACACTATTTCCTAGTGACATAAGGATACTTTTTACGTCAGTAAAGTTCATGGTCCCTGTGGGAAACCCCATGCAGGTGAAACCGTCGGAGGCAGCAACTTAGTGACCTCAATGTCCTAAGAATCGTAATTAGAGTGATTTAGTAACGAAACATTTGTAAAACTGGAAGATTTGGATGTGATAATATTTTTATTTTTAGTTACTACAGTTGCGAGTAATTTAGTGACATTTGCATGATTTTAGCTACCAACTGACCTCAATCTCATTAGCGTCAGTGACCTCGGGCTCCAAGAACAGCTCCCTGGCTCTCTGGTAGTCCCAGTTCTCCGGCGGCTGGTACTTGGCCGTGTCTATGTTAAGCAGCACTTGCTCTAGGGAGCGGTGCTGACGGATCAACTCTATGGCTCGCTTGGGGCCGATGCCTCGGATAGAACCGCAGTAGTCACAGCCCAGGAGGATGCAGAGGTCGATGAACTGGAAAGGTATATCATTTATTACGTAACATGTCATTAGGGGCTCGTGGATAAATAAAAACAGCCGCATGGGTCGATCGAAGTTTAAGCTACGCTTGCCGAGGTCAGCCCGTGGATGGGTGACCATCAGTTACATATCGGGAGTTACCCCCATGTGCCTCAAAAAACACGTTAAACCGTTGGCTGTCATTTGTAGATCTCTGATAGTCGTTATGGGTCGTCAGAAGCTCGAAAATGTGACAGCCAGTTTTACTAAAAGGTATCGTGTTACCCAGTAACTCGGTTGTGGAAGTCAGATAGGCAGTCGCTCCATGTAAAATACTCCCAGTAACTCTGGGTAATACAATACCCCTTGGTAAGACTGGTTGTCAAACTTTCGGGCTTCTGACTACACGTAACGACTGTCAAAGATCCACGAATGACAGCCGCGACCAACGACTTAACGTGCTTTCCGAGGCACGGAGGGGTCTCGGTATGTAAAGATGGTCACCTAACCGCGGCGTAGCTTAACCTGATCGATCAACCTGTTATTATTTAGCCACGGACCCCTACTTGCCATTAGTAAGACATTTAATTATAATATTAATAGTCAAGAGCCTCAACCAACATTTTACGGGAACGTTATTGGCTTGCTATGTCTACTGCAGAAGCTGCAACAAACTGAACATAACACTAGATTTCTTACCTCTTTCTGATCCAACTCTAGTCCCTTAAGCACGTCATCTAAATGGAACTCCTGTACTGGCATCTTGCGCGCTTCGGAGAACGTCAGGTGACGCAGCAGTACGTTGGTGCCGAACGTTAGCGCGTCCATGTCTTCAGTTGCTGAGGCGAAAACTTTGCCGACTTTTACCTGGGAACAATTTCATAATTAATTTAATTTGAAAGAAAGAAAATACGTTTATTTGCGGTATACATGACGCATAAAAAGAACACAAAAAAAGAAGAGAAAAAAAAACGTGTTGAGGGAAAACATGCGTCACATACACGCAAAACAGCAATTTGAAATGATGAAAAATGCAGTTAGTTTTCTGTTGTATGTGTATTGATGACCTGCTCCATGGGAGACCTTAAGGTGGCATTAGTCTATATTTTTGTCTTATTATTAATTTTGGTTTTGTTTACATTCTGTCCTTACTTTAGAATGTTTTGTGAGAGTTTTAGACTGCAGAGCTGCATGTACATCAAATACTTACTAGGGCAGCGCACTGTGCCTCAGCTTCACACGGAGCCTCCACCACAGGTATACCCATGAGCTTGAGCAGTGTTCTGGCCTCCTCGTTGTGCACCTTAGTCACCTTCACTAGGCGACGGTTGAACTTCTCTATGGATTCTTGATCACCTGTTAAGGAGTTGTTATTATCATTTGGTAGGACACTAGCATATAATTGTATTTTTTTAACAATTTCGTCTGTAATAATAATGTACTAAGTATATTTTTCTGCTTCCTTTTAAAAGTATTATCAAGTAATAAACAAATTACCCTGTAAATTAAACTTTTCAAATGCAGTACATATCAGTTATCAGGTATTCCCAACGAAACAAAATAAAACCCCACTAATAAAAATAAATAAAACCCCATTGATAAGTTTAAGGGCTGATTTCTACAACGTCAGTTAACTTATCAAAGGAATAATTTTGAATTTTTGAGTTATTTCATACAGAAACTGTCAGAAGTAAATTTTATTCAATGAATAAAAATTATTGGTTGATTGAAAAATCAGCCCTTAAGGAAGTTGAGAGTTATGGCAAAAGGTAGAAGAAACCTTTGGATGGTAATTGGCTGAAGAGGCCAAAGTTGAGGTTTACTATGTATTTTTATTAACCAATTAGTCTCTATAAAGGTTTCTTACATCAAGCAATAGAACAACTTTTATATACTTAAAACACTGTTATGTATCAAAATTTTATTGTTAAAAAACTAGATGAATTTGGCGCCTTCCTAACTGACTACTCTGTGGAGAAATACTGAAACAAACTCCGAGGTCACAGCCTTTTTTAATGTCCAGACATAACCTCGGTCAGGCCATATGAGGATCATGCAGCAAGCATGTGCTTCAATTCACAAGAAACAGAGGAAGATTTTAGATTTGTAAAAAAAAGTCATCTCAATCTGCTACTGTCCACATGCTCAATTTGAATGAAAATAATTATGGAGCACCTGAAATGTAAAGACGTCATGCTTTACAAAATACACAATAAAAAACCGACCAAGCGCGAGTCAGGTTCGCATACGGCAAAAAAGTAATGTCTGTTGTATGGGAGCCCCCATAAATATTTATTTTATTATGTTTTTTAGTATTTGTTGTTATAGCGGCAACAGAAATACATCATCTGTGAAAATTTCAACTGTCTAACTATAAGGGTTAATGAGATACATCCTGGTGACAGATTGCCGGACGAACGGACAGCAGTGCGGGAGTAATAGGGTTCCTTTTTACCCTTTGGGTACGGAACCCTAAAAACGTCATGCTTTACGAAATACACAATAAAAAAAGTCCTTACCAGCTTCTGTAGCCTTTTGCAGCTCCTTCTCTGCTTCCTCCCTCCTCTCCGCTCTCTTATTCAGCTGATGAGACTTCATATCCGGGGGCTTTCCGTCAAACACATACACTGGCTTTATGCCATTCTCTACCAGTCTTATTGTCCTGTAGAATGTGCCCATCAGGTGGGATGTTGTTTCTCCATCCACGGATACTAGTTGGGATCCTGAGGAGAAAGTTAAAAAGAATTGACATAGGGAACAGCATTCAGAGGATTCCTACAATAACACTGAATGATGTTCGATACGGTACGGAAGCGTCGGGTGGTTGTGAATAGCTATGCCAGACTCGGTAAGGTTAAAATGTGACAAAGAATAGTTAGCCAATGTAAGAACAAAATGATTATCACTTACCTTCACTTCTTACTGCTATCAAGAACTGATACAAGCTCATATACGCGTCAATAGCAATTTTACGTCCTGAAAAATAAAACAAAACGGTCAAGTTTACATTCATCGAGGTTAAAATATCGATTCATACAAAATGAAACTCACCAAAGTAGTTTTTTATCTCCATTTCTTTGATAGCATGTGGTGCAATATCTGCAATTAACTTGGATAAACCCAGAATACCCATCCTGCTGTTGTATTGCCAAATAGATGCGCAAAAATAGGTTAAAAATTTGCAACAAACCAACGCTTGAGAAATTTGGCGGGAATAAAGCCGAAATGTCAAGTTGTCAAATAAACAACATTGTCAAACCAAATTACGAAACGTCAAAAATAATAGTGATGTATTGTATTTATTACACAATATTGATTATGAGTAGTGAAGAATCAAGATTTACATATTTTTTGTCTATTCAACAAGTTTATCCGTTTACATATTTTAACAAAATATTTATTTTTAATACGCACTTGACGTTATTGTTGCAGTAGAATAAGAAATTAACGCAGTAACAAAACGTTACTACGCCTTTGTTGGAAAAATGTTTTGACAACAAACAGCTGACGGCAATTGAATGGCATTACACAATTTATAGCCAGGGCAGGGCTTCGATCGTATTTTGCCGTATTTTTTATTTCATTAAACAAAATAAAAAGTCTTCATGATGGGAAACTACATTACCGTGAACATGGAAGAAAATTTCAAAAAAAATCAAGAATTCATACAAACCATCAATAAAATTAAGGTAAAAATTTTGCAGACTTCTTATAAAATGTTTTATTAGAAATATGTTAAATAAAATTTCCTTTAGATGGAGAGACAAATTCAACTTCAATATCAAATGCAAGAACGACAAATGGCATTGCAGATAGCGAAGAACAGGGACACCTGCCTTTGGTTTACTGCATTTTATGTTACTGCAACAACAGGCCTCTTAACAGGGTACTTAATAATTTATTTATTTGAGATTATAGGGTCAAAGATCATTAGCTAGCTTCATCAGTTAACTATCCATACCTGCCTAAAGGAGAAGAATTATTTCTTTCTACTCAAAACTAGCGTAGAAAATGCATGCAAAAAGAAATAAAACTCGAACTGAACATTTAATTTAGAAACATCTATTACAGTTTCAGAAGGACGAAAAGACCATATCTTCTGATGCCATTGATACCTCTCACGTTTGTGACTCTGTACTATTGGGACCTTGCATATGGAAACAAAGTACACAGGATCAGAAGTAAGTAGTGGGATAATACGTTAAAAATATTCGTATCTCTAAAGTATGAGCTAACTTGCTTAATTTGATTAAATCACATGCATGAGTCATCGTCATCATTTTAAATGTCAAGCCAACATTCTTTGAAATCACCCAAAACATCCAAATACCTACTTTAATTTGAATATAGATTACCTACACTTCTATTTATACAGACTTGGATGTATGCCAGCTTTTTAATCATTTTCTAAGAATACGTATGTACATACATTGATTCATACAGCTTCATTTATTATAAATCGCTTCACGGGATTTTTTTTATAATAGGTACTGAATTGACGATCCTTAATTTGTATTCGCATAAACTGTTTTCGGGGTCTAAACGAAAATCTATAGTTTATAAATTCAGTTAATTGTTATTAATTCATAACCCAAAATTGCAAGGGCACTTCATAATTTGCCTGACAAAGGAATTGATTTTATGCCTCAATCCCCCAATCCAACCAATTTTATAGACCGTCTATCACAAACCATTCCATTTCTAACTTTACCATTTGCGTCAATGTAATACATAAAAATGCGTTACAGTGGAAGCTGAACACATTATGACACACGAAGCAGACTCTCTCGAATGGCCCTGCGGTCTTCCCACACCGTCTTCCATTGATCTCGGACGTTTGGACGTCGAAGAAAAGAAGAAAATTCATCCGCCACTCTTGTAAACATAATACGCTCAATAATGACGTCGTGTGCCTTCACCGCAGACTAGATCAAAATAGCGGGTAGCTTAGACCTTCGTCTTTTCAATAGGCCGTATTTTCCAAGGTGAAAATTGCTGGAGATATACGGATTTTATTTTAATTAATCAATGGGACTACTCTTGATCTCGATATCGCGCGGTGGAAAGTGGAAAACTATGGATTTAGATTATCTCGTGTTTTCTGTTCATCCAGAAATAGACAATAGTTAAGAAACATTTTTGTGATTTGGACCTAAGGTCTAAACAGTAAAGTGTATCTAACATTCCTCTGGGCCTAAACAAAGGGTCCATATATTATGCGCCACAAAAACTAGTTTTAAGTACGGGTACACATTCTATTACTAAGCTCCAAAGGCCAAAGGAGTCTGCCGAAAACCGCTCCTCACCATAAACACAGGTTGTGTGTTCGAGCCTTCCCAGCTCCCAGTGGAATTATTTCCTTTTCCCCCTCTGAATTCAGTAAGGGGGGAAAGGGGTGAAGTGCAGGAGGTAAAAACGAGTGCGATAGGGAGCGTTGAGAAATGTACCTTTTTGTGAGCGAAAAGTTTAAATAAATAAATGATATCAACAAACAAAGTAGTCCACACTGGCTGAGCACAGCTTAGCTCAGTCTGAAAGTGACAAGTGAAGTGAAATTTCCCCAAAGATTGTAATACACCATTCGATAGGGCTTATTTAGATCTACTTTCTCACGTTATCGAATGTCGGATTGTTAGGTATATAAATGACCGAAGGCCGAAAAACTGTTTTTCCCATAGACTTCAATGTAACTTTGGAGGCTATTTTGACAATGTTCCCATCTACTTAGAACAATGGTTATTTTTGCATTCGAGTCAGTATACCCCCTAGTTTACTTCACCGCGAGGTAGCGCTTATGCGGTAAGGAGCATTTTCCTACGCAAACTCGGCAGACTCCTTTCTAGAATGTCTCCCGTGAGAAATATAACAACACCTAAACGTTTTTACTTTCTGAAGTTGATCGACGCGGTGACGCAGTAAAGTGGAGTAGTACTCTTATGTAAGTTAAGTACTCTCTTTAGAGTCAATGTTAAACTAATCACCTGACTGTCGGTTTTATCATCGAAATTTTCATCTATGGAAAATGCGGTTATAGTGACAGCTAGATTTTAGAGGCACTTCTATAACAAACGTAAAATAAATGTAGTTATATTCTAAACGAACGTTCATCGAATATTACGATTAAACTCATTTTGAATTTTATATCATTATTTGGGTTTTGGGTCAGAGTGTCGTAAGTATGTAACAGTTATTTAGTGTAGTAGTTCAATTCTTGTGTATGTGTAGCCCATACACAAAAGGTTTGTGAGGCGACGTTACTCTGTGTAGCCATGGAAACAGCGGGCGCGTTTTTTCCGACTGATGAAAATAAGAATCTCAATATTTAGCCATCCATTACTATTGAAGCAATTTAATATGCTCGGTGGCCATTTTGAATTTTGAACTCTTCTGCCGAATTTTTAACGTTTTAATGAGGTTTTAGTTGATAATCATTCTTCTCACATTTTGAATTGTGTGTGCTTGCATAACTAGGAAATTTTTATAACAATGCTCAGTACTTACTATCCCTAGGTACTTACATAAAAAAATAGTATGTATAGTTTAGTCAAGAAGCCATACTGACGTTGGTAAAAACAGCCTGTTAAGCGGGATGCACTAGGTAGGCCGCAAAATTCAAATTTTCTTAAGTTTATATTTCCTATTGATTGATATTTCATGAAATAGTCATTCAATAGGAATCTAAGAACTTAGAGTGAATCATGTAAACAACATTCAGCATGACACGGACCTGCAAATTGCAAAAAACTGGGAAAATCTTCTCAAACAGAGAAGGAACGAGCATGATACCACGCTAGCTACCTCGCAACGTTTATACGTTTCGCCAACACCATATTCCACAAAAAACGCTCTGAAATAACATATTTTTTATATTTTGTTTTTGTATTACATATAATATTTATTATATTTACATCATTTTATAGTACCTAGTGTAGATATGATAGTGTTTTTGTCACACGTTTTTGTGATTAGTTAAATATAAGATATAGGTACTTATCACCACATTATTATAAGTAATGTTGAATTTTATCGTTTTTTTTTTTAAAGTATTCTCGTTACTTATCGCATTTATTATAAGGATAGTAACAATAATTTAAAACTTAAAAAAGCGAATATTTGCTATAAAATGTCATTCCTTAAAAAAAGTATTAATTATTTATGAAATTATCGTATAGGTAACAACGTTGAAGTATTACAAGACAATTCATAGATGTAATTCCTCACTGTACTAGTGTTTACTGTCAGAATTCCAGTGCTAATGTTCAAATTTAAATAAAGTTTCTGAAAAATAGGAAGTTGTTTTTTTTTTTCCTTGAAATTACAGTGAAATCGCGAAACGAAACTTTTTCATATACCTATTTGATCAAGTTTTAAGTTTCAACTTTTGTCTATTTCATTTTGTAAATAAAATATAAAAAATCGAGTGACATTTTAGGTCCATAAATATCGATTATACATTTTTTAGCCCCATTACTATAGTTGACATCTTTTGTTACCATGGCAACTAGCAGGTTGTTTGGGCGGCCGTAAACAAATGAAACTCGACTGGCAGAATTCAAATGTGCCGATGTCTATCTAGTAATATTGGCAAAATCCACAGATTTGAATAAAAAATAGTAAACTTATAATGGGATTTGAGAAGTATCATTGCTGTTTTTTACGTAAGTAAAATTTAAAATCGTTAAATTTTAAAATTGTGATGGTATTCCAATCATCAGTTTGTTATCGACATGTTTCTCGTTGCTTAGCGTAAATAATCAATATTTTGACAATGATGGTAGTCACGCTTTTCTGCTATTCAAATAAGCTCACGATACCCTTCGAATTTACATTTTATATAGGCATTTGATAGTAAAACATGAAAACTGCGAATATATGAATTTTAATTTGTATCGATTTCAGAATTTGATTTTACAGTCTCCGCCTAACTATTTGTGTTGAAAAGAAGTGCTGATGTCTCAAAATCAAGGAAAGAAGGACGACCGGAAGAAAGATGTGGGCCAAAAAACAATTCAAAAGAAGAGTCCCGATAAAAACATGTCGGAAATTGATGAGCACATTCTTAAGAGATTCGAAATTAAGAAGAGACTTGGGAAGGGCGCTTATGGTATTGTATGGAAAGCTACTGATAAAAAGTCCAAGGATGTGGTGGCGATTAAGAAAATATTTGACGCTTTCCGAAATCAAACAGATGCTCAGCGGACTTTTAGGGAAATAATTTTCCTACAGTCGTTCCGGAACCATCCGAATATTGTGAAACTGCACAGTATACACAGGTAACTGTTTTTTATTTAGCTTGTACAAGATTATTTTGCATTACTTTGTGTGTGTCTGTGTGGTCAGTCCACTTTAGCCCTACAACACTGCTGGAAGGAGATTAGCCAGTAACTTCTGCATGTGATTTTCACAATTTAAGCCAAACTTTAATGTAAATAACTAACTAACAGAAAACTATTTTTATTTCTTTGTTTTTTTTTTCTAAAATGTTATACTGTTCCGTGTACTTGCCACCTAAAGAAATTATTGTAATTAGTTTTACCTATTTTGTGCCCCTATGTAGTCACTATAACTTCTAAACATTTATAAAATAGTTTACGAGTCCATTTCCATAAGGGCCTAAATAGATAAGCAAGCTAATTATTGGCTAATCAAACTATGCTGATAATAAAACATAATGCTTTGCCGAAGGAATTGACATCAATGTAGAACAATTTTTGTACTTGAGATTCTACATTCAGCAGTATTTGCAAACTCAAATTCAATAACTTTAATTGGAGCGAAGACTCAGGGTGTTTGCAGTACGCCACACAAGTGAGAGTACAGAGATGTGTCGGACAATCCTTGGCCTTGTAGTTGCTGAGTCTAAACAGTTTAGCAGGGATTTCGACGCGCAACCTGTTACAATGGATTCAGTACATTATTCTGAACCCCCCCTATGTTGTTGGTTATAAAAAAAATAGCAGTTTCATACATTTTGACTGCGCAGATATTGCACTTTTCTATGAAACAGCTTATTATTTTTTGATAACACAGGAAAAATTTCTTGAATCATGTGCTGAATTCATGGTTACAGTTTGCGCTTCAATGTCCCTACCACCCTGTACCTACCTACTGACTAGCAGATGTTATCATTATTGCATAAGATTCTCTTAACTTTATCAGAATATCATTGTGCAGCTTATTCGGTGCTGAGTGCACTTTGGCGAATTCAGAAGTTACTGTTCTTTACCTGAGATTGCTGGTAGCTTGTGTCCCGGTTTTACTTGTGTTAAGGGGGACAGGTGGGTCGCATTCGACCTAGTTGTCTTATTATCTTTGTTGGCTAGTACACAGGAATGTATTCTTCTCTAAGTTAAAAATAATTTATTTTATAAAATATTCAACCTAATTAAAATTTTCCATAAAGAGAGTCATTTCCAGAAGTAGTCTTTACCCTTTCACTACAGTTTACCCTTCCACTACAGTTTACCCTTCTTCTTCTTCTTACCCTTACCCCAGAGCTCTGAACAACCGTGACATCTACCTCGGCTTCGAGTACATGGAAACAGATCTACACAACGTGATCAAACGTGGTAACATACTCAAGGATATACATAAGCGATACATTATGTACCAGATGCTGAAGGCGACGAAATACATACATTCGGGCAATGTTATACATAGGGACCAGAAGCCGAGCAATGTGCTGATTGATAGCGCTTGCAGGTAAGAAATTCTACTAATATTATAAACGCGAAAGTTTGTGTGGATGGATGGATGGATGTTTGTTACTCTTTCACGCAAATACTACTGAACGGATTGGTATGAAATTTGGCACACTTATAGTTTTTAAACGGGTTTAGACCTGCAGGCTAATTGCGTAACACACTGTCAGTAGCAATGGGTTTCATTTTGACATTTCAACAACATTCATTGCGTTATTTACGGTGTTGAGCAGATACATTTTTCGAACATATGGAGCAATGGATTAGCAATATGCTTCAAAATGATTCAAATTGAGAGTAATAGTGTGTTACGCAATTAGAGTGCTGGTCGCTCACCGAGTCGTAAAAGTTTCGCCTTGGCGTTTGCCAAAGAGCGATGGAGCGCAGCATTCAGGGTGTAAAAAGGCAGGACCAAATTCGGAACACCATGCTACGTTCCAAAACGGATATAATAGACGTAGACAAGAAGGCTGCCAGGCTCCAGTGGGATTGGGTGGGTCCATAGAGAATATAACCACTAGAGAGCGTATGGGCCGATTTCTTCGAAGCACACGACTCACTACTGCGGGCCGGGGGATGAGGAAAAACGCGCGGCTGCAATTGGTCAGTTCAAGGTCAAGTTGCATCGTTAGGGCTGCTTTACTTCATTAAGAGAAAATAGTCGATATCGATAAAATGGATTTTAACATTATAATAAATACTAAATCAAAATCATAGAAATAATATTTAATCAAAATCAATCAATTACAAAAAAAAAATCCCGGAAATGGACTGATCGGCCCCGGTCGGGGACATAAAGAACTAAAAAATCCCGGATTATACAAAAAAAAAAAAAAAAAACCGACGAACTGACAACCGAGGAGGTTCTCAGTTCGTCGGTATTTCTTTTTTGAAGTCGGTTAATAGTAGATAGTTATTTTATTAAAGTATGTGAATTGAATAAAAAATGTATTCATTTTATTTTTCTCGATATCAACTTTCAGCTATTAAAGATAACAGCACTATTTTTTACGATAAACATACAAAAGGAAAGAAAGGGATAGAAGCATTAGAATTGTCTAATACAAGAACGAGATTTTTCCAAAAGACATCAACGCGCGACTCAAAAAGTGTGCTCGTTTACCCAGCCACCATTTTAAATAGACCCCTGCAGTGGCTTATAATCTGATTAAATCAAAAATAATTTTTCGTAATGTTTATGTACCGATGAAAAGTTATGTCATCCTTTTTGTAACTAGATGTCTAAGAATGTTTCCCACACCACTTCACCGCGCATGAAGGCATTTTGATGCGTTATAATTGCATAAACGTAAAAAAAAAATATATTAATTTAGCGTGCACGCAGGTCTAACACTTGGACACAACTAAAATTGCTACTTGTACCGTAGCCTATACATAGGCGACAAAATACTAATAGTTTTCGTGCGTCGGGGCACTGTATACGCAGTCAAGTGGTTATAATAGTCTTTGGGTGGGTCACATCAGCCGCATGCAGGATGACCGCTGGGTAAAAGTTTCCACACAATGGGTGCCCGAAGATGGACGGCGCCGCTCAGGTCGGCCCAGAAAGCGGTGGCAAAATGACCTGGACGCGTACCGCTCGAGGTGGCGCGGGAAAGGAGTTTCTGGAAGGACTTGGGGGAGACCTTTGCCCAGCATTGGGACAGTATAGGCTAAAAAAAAAAAACAAACAGGATACTTCTTATCCCGATATTTCCATGGGATCGAGACTTATGCGAGTGAAACCACGGGGCGCAGCTAGTAACATAAACATCACGTCTGTTTTCCTCGAAGGGTGAGGCAGAGGTGTACCTATATTGACATGTAAAAGTGTTTGTACAAACCTATTCGCAGAAAATAAATAATCTATCATTTATAGTAACCCCCCACATTTTGCCAGTTATGTATGTGTAAGTTTCATGTAGTAGTGGTCGACCCTATTGAACTAAACCGGGCACAAATCCAAACTTCGGGCTGCTACTGAAAAATTCCAGACGGGAAACCCGGTAACACTGCTGGATCTGGGAATCGACCCTTGTTTTTCGGGTGGGAAATTATCAAATAACTTCTCCCGCTCTGGGCAGAGAGCGGGAGGGCGTGTCAGAATTTTACTGACTAAAACCCATCCGTGTTTCTTCAGTTGCCTGTGCCAAGGGTCACGGTAACTCTTTCGAACAACCCGCGACCCTGACAAGCATCGGCCCCAGTGGACCCCGTCAGTTACTGATGACATCTCTTTGAGGCGAGCGTGGAACACAACGCGCCGTCGACCCGGGCCTGGTCCTTACCGGACGGCGAACTGCGCATTGCTCGCAGTCCGCAAGCCCACGTCTACGGTGGCCGGGAGTCAGCTCTTGACTCCCGACGCCCAGGGCGTCTCCTGCGGCGACTAGGGGCGTGAGGGCGTGAGGGCGCAAAGATTGCCTCTCCCTCACGCGTTCCGCCTCCTCCTTCGCAGGCATTACTGCTTCGCAGAAGGAGGTGACGGCTTCCCATGCACTCACGATCCGTACCCGTGGCCTGGACCAGGGCCGGACGCGAGAGATCGCCGCCGCTGATAGCCGCCGTGAGGACGCGGCGGTGCTCCGCCCAAGCCGGGCAGACCTCCACTGTACCCCAGGACTTCATGCCCAGTAGTAGTGCTTGCGACCACAACACCAACGAGGCAGTTCTCATTTAAGATAATATTAGTTTAGAAAGAGGACGCCCTTGGAAGACATACACAGACCCACGGAGGAAAGCTTGTTTCTTTTACTCCGTGCTATTGTCAGGTGCGTAGTTTTAGCAACCGACGCCCATATATGAACGAACGTGGTCGAACCAAAAGGAGTATGTGTGAGAAGCGTAGCAGGTGGCGTTCTGTGGTTTCTGAGTGAGTTTATGTATGTGTGTGGATTTTATGTAACAGCGCGTTGGTAAGCGCAGTATTGGATGGCGTTCAATCATTTTTGTCCGACTACAAAGAAGGGTTATGTCTTGTCTGCTATGATGCGACGTAGAAAGCGTGGGTGTTCGCAGGTGCCTTCCGACATCCTCGGCTTATTGTCAACCAACGAAACCTTTTATAGGCTTCGATTGCCACATTTCTAATTATTTGATAACGTAATATTTGTAATTTAGTACTAGGTTTCAGACCTGTAGCTGGGGTTTTTTTAACTCACAAGTTATATCATGCACTTCTAATCAAATATGTTTATTTGATTAAAAGTCATCATCAAATCATTTATGTGTGTTTTATGATACAGGGTGAAGCTAGCAGACTTCGGGCTCGCCCGGTCCGTGTCGAGTCTATACTCGGGCGGAGAAGAAGGAGCGGACCCCTGCCTCACAGACTACGTTGCAACGCGTTGGTACCGCGCGCCTGAGATACTCATTGCTAGCAAGAAGTAAGTACCTACTATCTACCCATGTTATGAGAATAAACTCAAGTAATCAACTCAACAATACAATTTTGCTTTACATTTTAAGTATACACACATTCGATTCTTTTAGACCTCTGTTTGTAGGGAATCCTTCTCAAATAGTCTCAGCAGAACGCTATAACTATGCCTACGCGGGTATACGCCATCTGGCCGCCCATCTGTCCGTCCGTCACAGGGATGCATCTTTTTAACCGTTAATGGGCAGACAGTTGAAATTTTCACCGAATATGTATTACTATGGGCTTAACTAGAATTGTTTTGGTAGGAAGAAGTCCCTAGTGGTCACTTGGATCTGTTTTACGGTCTTAAAAAAAGGAAAGGGTTCTTGGGAAATATGTACCTACTGTAAAGTATTATTGGGAATAAACACTTTTTTTTTTAATTCATTGAATCTTTTTGAGTGATTTTATTGAATGCTCTTGTGTTCCAGCTATACTAAAGGCATAGACATGTGGTCGCTTGGCTGTATCTTGGGTGAGATGCTGACCGGCAAGCCACTTTTCCCGGGCACCTCAACCGTCAACCAGGTGGAGAAAATCATGTCTGCGTTACCTAGGCCTTCTCCTGAGGGTAAGTCTCATAATTGGACCCTGTTAAGCAGAAAAGATCCAACCAGCAATTTGTCGAAAATCGAGTTATACAACGTAAATAAATAATAAATAAATAAATAAATAATTTTTAATTCAATTGCCCTATTTCAGAGAGAAAATAAGTCATAAAAAAATTGTAAAGGCTTTATGTGCTGTTTTAGTTTTAAAGAAAGAAAGAAAGAAGAAAGAAAGAAAAAACGTTTATTCTGCACAAACAAAATAGTGGCCATTCTGATCGTTTCTTGCGTCTGCGACGACGCTTTATCGAGGGAGGAGTCGTCACCGGGCCGCTGCGCCGCGCTGACATTGGGTTGCTTGACCTATTAATAAATAGACACGGCAACGTTTTTAATGAAGATTTTTTGAAAAATATGACCTATATTAAAAAGTGGTTCAATTAATTCTGCTCGTTATTCGTATGGTTTTGTACATTTAACGTTACACGTTCTATACAACGTGTAACGTTAAATGCGCAAAACCTGAAAATAGTTTGATCAGAATAACGAGCAGAATTCATTGAACCACTTTTTAATATAGGTCACATTTTTCAAAAAATCTTCATTAAAAACGTTGCCGTGTCTATTTATTAATAGGACAATGTCAGCGCGGCGCAGCGGCCCGGTGACGACTCCTCCCTCGATAAAGCGTCGTCGCAGACTTAAGAAACGATCAGAATGGCCAGCAAAACTAAAACTGCACATAAAACCTTTACAATTTTTTTAATGACTTATTTTCTCTCTGAAATAGGTCAATTGAATTAAAAATCAAGTGGGGTGTCTGAGGTTATGCGCATTTAACGTTACACGTTGTATAGTTAGAATCTACACATCGAACTTTATATGCGCAAAAAAGATCCAAGCAGTCTGGTGACTTTCACCAAACAAACCTCCATTTTTGTATTCCTCTGCTTGTTAGTTTTATATTCACTCCTAAACTTCAAATCGTATTTACTCAAAAGTCACAAAATGTTGGTTGGATCTTTTCTGCTTAACAGGGTTCAATTATACATGAATTCATAATATGACATTTACTGAACTAACGTCTTAGTGACCATGTTGGTTGTAATGAACTTAGAGTGTGTAAAAAATGGTTGCTGATAACCATACTTTGCAGTTTTATGTTTAACGTACTAATTTATATGGTTGTACATAGTAAAAGAGTGTTCAATTATTTGTTAAACTTTGGTGACAAAAATTGCATTTTATGAATTTTACAAACCTGCCACATGTTTTAGTGTAATGAAAGTAGTTTTTTTTACCCTGTTTCCTGGCGTAACTTGCCGTTTTCAATGACTTTTCGTTTTCACTCATTTCTCATCTCCATTTTAGACATAGCGATAGTGTGCAGCGGCTACGGCTCATCTTTGATCCGGGAGCAAGCCGGCAACCCGCACGGCGGCGCCACCATCGCGGCGCTGCTGGGCTGCGCGCCGCGCGACGCCGCGGACTTAGTGCAGAGGCTGCTGGTGTTCAACCCTGCTAAGAGGCTCAGCGCTGAACGGGCGCTGGACCATGAATATGTGGGAAAGTAAGTAAATTTTATGAGTAAAAAAAAAAGATAAACTATATTAAAAAAAAATCGGCAAAGCGCGAGTCGGATTCGCGCACGAAGGGTTCCGTACCATTATCTATAAAAACTGCAAAAAAAATCATGTCTGTTGTATATGAGCCCCCTTAAATATTTATTTTATTCTATTTTTTAGTATTTGTTGTTATAGCGGCGACACAAATACATCATCTGTGAAAATTTCAACTGTCTAACTATCACGGTTCATGAGATACAGCCTGGTGACAGACCTTCGGACGAACGAACAGCGGAGCGGGAGTAATAGGGTTCCGTTTTTCCCCTTGGGTACGGAACCCTAAAAAAAACTTCAATATAATAATAGTCTTATGAAATATAATAATAGTCTTATGATACAAAAGCCTCATTTACACGATGCAAGTTTCATGCCTGTAACAATACAATTGAAGCAACTAATTACTTGCATCGTCTAAACTCTGTTTGTAAACAGTGTTTATTGTGTTTATTACAAGTAATGGTATAATACACACAATTAAATCGCACCGTGACACGGTCAGGTTTTAGTGAGCGAATCCGACTCGCGTGTTATCCTTTTTTTTTCAGCTTTTATTTTCATTTATGTATTTTTTAGATTCCACCGTGAACGCGACGAACCGATATTACTGTCTGATGTCCTCCTTCCACTGAGAGACGACAAGCAAATGTCCGTGGACGATTACAGGAACAAGCTGTACAGTATAATGGCCAAGGGATCCCAAACAACGAACAACGGACAACCTAGGAAGACTTATTCCAGGTATGTGGCAACGATAAATGTTAGCATTTTAAAGATTATTTTGGCTATTGGACAAGAGTCCTTTTCCTTTTCACAGTGAAAAATGTGAAAATAACGAAATACAAGTGAAGCTTCGAAAAATTTGTAATTTCCTATAATTTTTTACCTATAATGTAAATCTGTCTACGGTCGAATTGGTTGTCTAATATGTAGTTTATGACCAGTCAATCTACTTCGCCGAACCGTTTTAATACAACATAAAACTTCTTTTATTAATTCACTGGAAAAAAAACTAACAGGTTCTAGCTGTCACTTTGTAAAATACTATTGTTTTATTATTGTTATAGTCTTGTAGTTAGTTTCAGCGACTCATATTTAGTCTAAAATGTGTAAAACAAATGTATATTATTGTATAAAGACTAAAAAACGGTGAAGGAAAATATCGCGAGAAAACCGGCATGTCCTAGAACCAGATACTCGATGATATGTGACATCTACCAATTCGCACTGGGCCCGCGTGGTGGGTTAGGGTCCATTCCTCACAGACTGGAGGCCTGTGTCCCAACAGTAGGCATTATAGGCTGATTATGCTATTATGCTAAAATACAAAAAAAAAAAAAAAACATAAAAATGACCATATTGTAAATATGAAACCATCCATTATAAATATGACCATATTGTTTAACAAAGTGACAGCTTAAACCTGTAAGTTTTCTCCAGTGAATCAATAATACAAATATAATTACTATTCCTTACAGCAACAAAACGCACCCTCTACCAACAACCACGAGCAAAAGCAGCAAGAGCTTTCACGAACCGGACGCATTAAAATCTTATGCAAAGACCAAACATTTGAGCGCATCTGCCGACCAGAAATCCCGACCAAAAGTCAGACCACATTTGGAACGACCCTTCAAAGAACATAGACCCGACCAGAGTGTAACAAAACCTCTTCGAGCGACGAAACTCTTTGAACATAGACACGAATGGGTCGAAAATACAAACTGTCACGGAGATTATTTCCAGCCAGCGACAAGGCAGAGTCCCTCAGAAACTGGTTATATAAGTGGTGGTAAAAAGTCTTTGGTTCAACACAGAAGAAATTCAACCTCTTTTTCGACAGTCACTATTGGTGGGGATGCTGATTATGGGAGTTGTATTGGCAAGCCAAGGCATGGGGTTATAACAGCTAGTGCCTTGATGGATCTGAGGACTAGTATACGGTAGGTAAGCGATCTAGGCGTTAGGTTTGCGAATCTCTGGAACTGTATTTTTATAGCTAATTCTCAACTACGGAGTTCAATCGAGACCTCACACGATAACCTGAATTCAGAATCTAAGATAATTATTAAGTTTTGCAACCTCAACTCAATGTCATACACGACCAAGTTCAAATTCCACTGCCGATTAATCCAAAAGCGTGGCTTCTTCTATCATCTCTGTCCTCAAAATACATGCGTAAATGGCTATGACCTTGCCTTTTTCCTCCGTAGTCGGGTAATTAGTATTGTGTTTGTAATTCTAGAGACTGTGTTGTAAGATGTGAGGAGGTTAATATTGTATAGCGTCACGAACCCGGTATCTAATCCGGTGGCTGAAAGTGGAACTAACAAAATCACTGTGGTTTTTTTTTAAATGGCATCGTCTGCATTTTTTTGTACAGCGACAGTAGCGCCGTCTGCCGTCACCGGGTTAGATAGGCTGTATGTTAGGTTTACCATTTTCTACTAAGTTTTTCTAGACTTGGAACTCGTTTATTATGTAAAAAAAAGTCTAAATACGTTTTTGAAGTTGCCTCTTTAACTGTTTTTAGGTTTATGCTATATACTGGACTTCTGCGCTTTACCTTTTGATGTATCGAGCGGCTATTTAACCGTTTTTACCCTCGGGCCTAAACTACTATACTTATTAATTTTACCCTTCGACATGCTTAGGGTAATATCAAGAAGTAATATTTCTATCTAAAATAATACCTATTAGGACACTCTGATATGGTTTTTACTAGCGTAAATAAATTTATTTAGCCTCTAACATATCAAAGAAAAAAAAAAAAACGTTTATATTATTTTAGAATGAATAAATCCGGACGTAATTAATGGCCACGAAGAATATGAAAAAAAAAAAATACTATTATGATCAAAGCAAAATCAAATCAAAAAAATCAAAATGTTTATTGCAATTACATACAATTAAAACACAATGAGTTGGAGATCACCTTTTAAGCAAGAAGATGCTTGTGTTAGGTGAACTCCGCTCTGAAAAAGCAGGTTCGAAGTAGTGCGGAAAAAGGATTCCTGGAGGAATTTGGGGGAGGCTTTTGTCCCACAGTGGGACAGTATAGGCCAAAAAAAAAATACAAAAACAAAGCAGCTCACTTTGTCCTGACCAATTTAATTACCTTTAAAGCGAAAAGATAGACTCATTTATAAAGATATCTTATTCGCTTCTTGAAGTATGTACGATTTTCGTTAACGTTTATTTCTTCCACCCAGTCTGTGTTAGCATATCTAGTCAATTTTGTTGGTTATTTATTTAAAAGTTGAGTTTATTTTGTATGAAATGTTTGATTCCGTCCATTTTGAAGACGAATCATTATATTTAACAATATATCGTCAGATTTATGGAAAAGAGAAGACTGTACTGTCACGTTTATCTTCAAATAGTGTGTATTCATATAAAATTTTACCTACAAGGTGTCCAAAGACCCATCACCAAGCCGTCATCTATAAGCACGCATACAGTAAGAACATAAAACTATGGAACTTTAAGGAAAAATAATAGCTGGGAAACGCATTTTATTTTTGGTGTGAAAAATCTCCAAAAAATCTCACGATCAGACCGGACTAGTACAAAATTTCACAATTACGGGAAGAAAATGTGACTCTCGGCTTCGTTCACGTGTATTTTTACTTTACACCAGTTATAATAATCTAATGATAATTATCTAAAGTTTATATTAATCTGACCATAAATTGTTTGGTGTATGACAGAATTGTCTTCAAATATTAAAAATGTTAGTAAATATATTAGGCTAAAACGTGTTGATTTAAAATTTTAATAGTGTTTGTTTGCAATATTGCAATGTAAAATCCTACCCTGTACCTAAAACAACATTAGAAAATTATATTCCTGGTATATTAATTAGATTGATATTTCATACACTAATTAGACGATGTGACTTAAAATGACACTGCCATAAAATATCTTTTATGAAAAATAGACAAATAGATAGAAAATTCTAGATATATTCACAAAAAAAGGTCTCCTAAACCATAAGAATATGCATTACTGTCCACAGAATCATGGCTGATCTGAACATAGGCTCTCCGAACTTCCGCGCACACTCACACTCGCCTCATGTCACCATTTGGTGCCTAAAAAAATTATTGCGCAGCCTTCTACGCAAAGTTGTGCTGGAGCAGTGGTGGCCCAGTGGTAACGGCCGCGATTGTAGGTCGCAGGTTCGAACCCTGACTGGGTTCGAACCTTTGTGTAAATTATTTCATCACCGCTGCTCTCAAAACGGTGAAGGAAAACATCGTGAGGAAACAAGCATGTCGTAGAACCAAAAATTCGAAGACAGGTGACATCTACCAACCAGCACTGGGCCCGCGTGGTGGGTTACCGGTTACCGCCCACTCCCCCTCACCGAGAGGAGGCCTGTGTCCCAGTAGTGGGAACATTATAGGTTTAAGAAGAAGATTATGCTGCGCTAAGTTCGTACCGGCCATGATTCGTCGACCGTATTGTAAATAATTATTTTACAATGACTCTTAACAGATTTTTGAAATAACAACTAGGAAAATTGTCACAAGGATAGCATTTGAAATGAGACGTACATTTAAATTGAAAGTCATTAATATAGTACTAGTTTATAAATGCAACTACCTATATATTTGCTCAGGTATTTAGAAAATAAAGTTACAGACCAAGTGACCTTATTTGTAATCAAATAGAGAAAACTACTGAGTTTGATATTAAACATAGAAATGTTAGCTCAATAAATGTAATGTAGAATCTTTGATTATTTTAAAGCAGAGGTTCCCAAACTTTTTTTTCTCACAGATCACTTTAAAAAAAATTCTGGTTTCGGTGGACCCCCTGTAGCTACATTTCTACGATATTCCCAAAACTCGACAAAAAATGTGAAGATTAGATCTGACTATGGAAATTTGCGTTGCGGCTGAGGACACCTGGGGGTCCACCTGGACCACTTTGGGAATCAATGTTTTAAAGTAACAAAATAATCGAAATGAAAAATAATATTCGGTATTGGATTGTGTGAAACCGAATGATTTTATTGTAAAATATACTGCACATACGACTTATTTCAAATATGAATCTTAATGTATTTAACATGGCTCCATAGCTCGCAAAAACTGTTCATACATTCAGCTTATCAACATGAATGAATGCACCGTTTCTTAAAATCCGACATAATCTATAAAAATTAAACAGTCGGGTTAGTTACACCATTCATAACTCAAGAACTGCTGGACCGATTTTTATGTTCTTTGATTTGTTAAAATTGTCTCCGCCCCGAATAGCAGAATAACTATTAAAACATGGGGAACATTAAAAAAAAAATAACATCTTAACCAAACCCTGCATTACTTATGCACCAACCCAATATTTCGGGCCCTCGGAGGCAAAATAAATAATCACGGGGTCTGCTACTCTCGCGGTTTTATCTGACGGACAAAGCAAAAACCTCACCCTGTTTCTCCAAATACCTTACCCAAAAATTTAAGATAATTCATTCTCTCTCACATTGTGTATGGAAAAGATTTTTTTATTCTGAGGCGGTACGAAATTCGCCGGTTCAGCTAGTTATTGATATTTTTGTGAACTGCAAGAAATCTTAAGAAAACCATTTAATAATGGATGTTCTACTTAAACGGTAAGAAGATGTAGTTTCTTACCCTAAAACTGGAAGGGTAATTTGCGTAAGTAAGGCCCTTATTACCGTAAGGGTTTGTGCTAAGTTGTATGTGTAGGAATATTTAAAATATGATTGATCTATGCCCATAAAGGCGTAGACACAATTCCTATGTTGGTTGGTATGGACTCTTTTGTAACGTATTTTACATGACGAATAAACGGTTGTACGTGACGATATTGTTTTATTTTTAGTTAAAATATATCACATAATGTAAAGAACACAATAAGAAAAATAAATGGAAATCTTTTAGTTGTGAGCACGATATTTTACTAATTATATTATGTAGAAAACACCGTTAAAATTTAGGTGAAGTGAGTTTATGTGAGTTGTTAATCCACCTGATGACTGATTGACACTATTGTCAATTCACTTCACCTAAGTTTGCACGGTGTTGTTAAAGAATAGATCGGTTAGGAGTGAACTATCGTATACTTTTTCGCTAATAGCAGCATTGACACTAAGCAAATTATGCTCGGTTTTTACATAGTTAAAGATAAAGCACTTCTGCCTCTACGGTGAATATCCACTAGAAGAGCCTCGACGACTGAAAATGAACCTCACACCACCATGGGCAGTCAGCCCTGCTACGAAGATTGCTAACTACCTCAAAATCAATCTGCCTAGCCTTTTCCCAACTATGTCAGGGTCAGCTTCCAGTCTTAACGGATGCAGTTGAGTACGGACCAGTATTTTAACATGGGGCGACTATCTTTCTGATCTCACAATCCAGTTACTGGGTAACACGATACCCCTTGGTAAGATTTCCGAAAGATACTTATACATTTAGAATATTATCGCTAAAGCTATTCGTAAAGAGTTATTTTAATTAAACAGAGAATAGAATAGAATAGAATAGAATACTCTTTATTATGTACACCATATAGATTACAGACATAAATATAGAAATTTTAAACATTTTGAAGAGAAAAATTACGAGGAAATAACTAATATTAAAAAAAAAAATCTGACACTCCATGTCGAATTTAAGAACGCTAGCTATGGTCACGCCATCTACAATTATTAGCTTTACCCGACACCTTCCCCATGCAGTAGAAGAGTATCTGGCCACCAATAAAATCTTCCTCTAACAACACAACTTCAACTGACTTCAACGATGTCAAAGAGTTGTCAAAGCATGTCCACATTTTGTAAAACTTATCATTATAGAATATAAAAATAGTAAATCATAATAATGAAATATATCATAACGTTCCTACTTTATTTTACTTTTATATTGATCAATATCAGCCATGTCGTGTGTAAGAGTATGGTTCCCGTGCTCACTTTGTTGGATGACACACCAACCCCTCTGATTGAAACCCCTGCCACTCCTGAAAACCAAACAGAAACTCACTTAAAGGTAAAGTGTCTTTTATAATTCAAAAATTTGAATAGTTTTTTTTTATAATTGTTCGGTTCAACCGAAGCACCTGCCATCTAGTCTCTTCACCACCCTTGGTTGACTGGTAGAGAATGCCTAAGGCATTAAGTCCGCCTTTGTACAGACGCCAGCACATCAAGCTACCCGAAACTGTCAGATTTTCCCAATCAACTTTGAACCTTATGCTTTAGCGATAAAGTTGTAAGTAAGTTATCTATTTAAAAAAATCTGACAGATAATAATAATACTTAATAATAATACTTTTTTGATTCAAATCCTTACAATATGCATATTATATCTACCAAAGTTCACAATATTAAGGCGCACAAAAACTGAAACCCTGACTCCTAAACTAGGAATACCTGTGACTTAGGGAGTGAGTGAGATTGTAGTAGCTTGATGTGCTGGCGTCTGTACCTTTTTGTGTGCGAGAAGTTTAAAGAAATAAATAAATAAATAATCAGCCTATAATCTTCCCACTGCTGGGACACAGGTCCCACAGGCCAGGCGTCTTCTCTGTGAGAGAGAGTGGTCCATAATCCTCACGCGGGCCCACTGCTGGTTGGTGGATGTCACGTCTTCAAATTTTTCGTTCTAGGACATGTTTTCCTCACGATGTTTTTATTCGCCGTTTTGAGAGCAGTGGTGATGAAATAATTTACACAGTTAAGTGCCTGCTTGGGTTCGAACCCACGACCTACACTCGTAAGTTAGGGCCGCTACCACTGAGCCACCATATCTCTCCAGTTACATGTCTTGTTAACCTTAATGACGAAGTTAAGCTGCCGGGTAGTTTGGTGCTTTTTGTGTAGTGTTTATGGGCTTTCTCATCCATTTTCCTGCGCTTTTTCCCAAGCGCGGATCCAGCCTTACTGGCCAGTATGTCCAATGGTGATGACAATAAAGAAACAAGTATAACGTAGTAACGTACGTAATTATATTTTACTTAAGACCATCGGCCGGCAGGATTATTTTTTCCAGAATAAAATAAATAGTGTCCAACACATTTTTACGTTTAAACAACATATCCTCTTTTCTCGAAAATTACTCCAACCTCTTTCTTCCAGTACCTCCCCTTCACTAGTTTGATTGACAAAGACAAGGATACGAGTGAGTTCTGGCGGGAAACAGTGATCTTGTCTCTGGTGCGGAACAACGAAATTGGGATAGACTATGATAGATGCGAACAAAATGTCCCGGATAACAGCGTGGTGCAGATCATCAGTTCCAGGACCGTTAGGCCTATTTGTAGGAACAGAATCGGTAAGATTTCTTCATAGATAGGTTTTAGAAAGATAAAAAATATACAACGTGTAACGTTAAATGCGCAAAACCTCAGACACCCCAACTGATTTTTAATTCAATTGACCTATTTCTGAGAGAAAATAAGTCATTAAAAAATTGTAAAGGTTTTATGTGCTGTTTTAGTTTTACTGGCCATTCTGATCCTTTCTTGCGTCTGCGACGACGCTTTACCGACGGAGTCGTCACCGGGCCGTTGCGCCGCGTTGACATTGGGTTTGTTGACCTATTAATAAATAGACACGGCAACGTTTTTAATGAAGATTTTTTGAAAAATGTGACCTATGTTAAAAAGTAGTTCAATTAATTCTGCTCGTTATTCTGATCAAACTATTTTCAGGTTTTGCGCATTTAACGTTACAAGTTGTATTGAGAAAATCTATATAAATAGAACAAAATCTGATTAGTTACACCATATAAAATAAGAGCGGCTGAACCGATTTTTATGATTTTTGATTTGTTGGGGATTTGTCTCGGGCAGAATCTAGTTGCCTGGTAATAATAACTTCGTGTTCGGAACTTTTCTCAACGATTTTTTCATAAAATACTTTTGTATACAGAGTTACTCCCACAGCGCCGTAGTCTCGACGAGCCATGCTCTTGCGACAAATTTCGTCCTGACATGTTCAAAGTCAACAATAGGACGTACATACATAACCATAGGTGTCCATGTTTCACCAGAAGACGGTTTGAAATCAGCAGAAATTACAAGAGTTTTAAGACGCGAAAGAATCTGAATGCTCGGCGACCATTGCCTACGACAACATCGGACTTCGATTTTGATAGTATTTTTAATGTTTTTTTTTTGACGTAATTTACCTATTTTAATGATGATTCTTCCCTAATGCCCGGGGCCGCACGAGGCTAGTTTTGAAGCTAGGATAGCGTATTTAGTACTACTAAATATGTAAGCTCACGTCACGACCTTTATGCCTGAAGGCTTTTATTTAGGTATTAAAGGACATCACCCATTTTGGGATAATTTGGCGAATATCATTAATAATTACGTATTTTTAAAGTACACATATAACTCATTAACTAATATTATATATATTTAATAGAATAATTTAATTTAATGTTCTGTGTCTCGTAATGCTAATTACTCGTACTTTACATACCTACCTTACCTACTTTTTATAACTGTACTGTGCTGCTGGGAAGATTGTCGGCACTTCTTCTTCACAGCGAAAGCACTAGGAAGTGGTGAAGGGCGGTCATCTGGGGGGTCTGTTTTATGTGATTTTGACGTTCGAAAAGTCCTGATTACTTAGCCTTAATTTGAATGAATGACTTTTGTTTTTGATTGAGTGCTACTAAGCTAGCAAACTAGTAGTAACTCTAGCGTCGTGTTTACAGAACTATCCTCATTTTTAGGTCAGTAAGCTAGTGAGAAAAATAGTAAGCTAGTGCGATAGTTTAATAGGATGGGGTTCTATTTCGAGCTAGTAGCGCTACCTGATTTAACTATCCTGGATTGTGAACTAGCCTCGTGTGACCGGCGAAGATAGTACCTGATCGGACTATTTTACTCCACGGGCTAGGGGTGACCTAGCAATGCTATAAAATTTACTAGCATCTTGTAAACAGCACTAGCGTACTCGTAAGTCAAGCCGGGACAGCTAGCCAGGATAATATCGGGTCAAACTAAATTAGCTAGCAAAACTCCGCAGACGTTAAAATCAAATTAAATTAACAAAATCACATTAAATTAGCTAGCGAAACTCTGCAGACGTTATGGGTATCGATATCTAAGCATGATAAAACAAAAAAGAAATTATTTGATGATTTAATTTTGTGGGGTCTTCTACAGCTTTTAGTGCATTAACTTGAAATACCAGTTTAAAAAATCAATTTTTGTATAAACTTCACTGACGTGATTGGTATCGATATCGGAAAACGATAAAACACATTTTCTCAACTTATACTTCAAGTAACAACACTTGACCCCTAAGAAAAAAACATAAAATCTTTCTTATTTTATTTTTTAGATTTCGATACCCATCTCGTCTGCAGAGTTTCGCTAACTAATTTAATTTGACCCTGAATACAGAGGCTCTCCTCCTAGCCTTGAAAAACTAGCCTCGTGTATCTCGATTAGGAACAGGCAGTGGGTTAAAATAATGAAGACATCTTTAATCGAATTCGACCCTTAAATTCACTTTCCTAAGTTATAAAATAACTCCAGCAAGCGGTTTGTTGAGTAAAACAGAATAAAAACATAAAAGTTTCTGCCTTACAATCTTATTTCTTGTAGATTACCAGCTGTGTCCCCAGTGTCCTCATTTCAATAACCACACGGAATGCGAGCTGTTCCGAGATTCTTGCAAGTAAAATACTTTTTGATATTTCTGTATCTTACTTCATTTTGTATGTTGCGGCAATTACACCCGGGCACTGTCGGTTTACCTGGTGCAGCGCTGCTGTATATTCAGATAGTTGTATTGGCTTGTTGATAGCGAGTGGTACACTTTGTATTTGGGTGGCTTAGGCCTCTATACGAACAGCCGTGCGATTCTGTATTCTCACTTCACCTTAGTTATCACGGTGACATTTTTCCAGAATCGACCGGCTGTAACCTTAAAGGGTTTGTTCGATTAACTATATTCTTAGTAATATTACTCTATGGTTGGTTTATTGTGTGTTTTGTATAGTGTAAATAATACTGTAATATAAACCCTTTATAGTTTATACTGTCTTGTTTATCCCAATAAAATGGGAACTCTATACCCTGGCGATATACCTCGATCCTTTTAGGCCAGTATGGGAGTATTTTTGAGTAAATGCATAGATCTTGATAACGCGTTTGATTGGATTCAACACAGTACATAGGTACTGAAAAATGTACTTAAATAAACCTTAGTCAACTAAGCTGAGCTGAAACTGCTGAAGGTGGGGCTCACATCAACATCGTAATCGCGAAAAAATAATCAGTTTTTTTTTTGTTTTTTAGCTTGGTCGTAGATATTGATGTTTTGTATGGGACTATTCGGCCACAAATCGGCAAACGTAAGGGAGGACGCCCTCAGGGTAGGTGGAGCGACGATCTTCGCAGGATGGCTGGTAGCAGCTGGATGAGGGTTGCCGAAAATCGAGTTGAATGGCGTGCCATAGGAGAGGCCTATGTCCAGCAGTGGACTGCGTATGACGATGATGGCACAACTGATAATTTTTTAACGGTGATGATGTTGGTAGGTACTCATGGAGTTTGTTCAGTTTTATGGTCTTTACAACCTTAAATATGACCACGCATTTCTGATACAAGCTTCACATCGAACTATAATATAATTCGTTAACTTTCGCTTAACTAAGATGTGATGTTACAACTCAAACCCAACATTGCTCACTATTCCCAGAGAACGCAGAGTGAACCCAGCAGACTATCGTCACTACTGTGACCGAAAGTACGGCAAGTGGCGCGCCATGTTTGTGCCAGCAGATTACTCGCAGTGCCGGTGTTGTGATGAGTGCATATTATTTAGAGGTAAGTGCTCATACACGTGCGACACGCGACAATGACAGAGGCATCTGCGCAGCCGTCGACATCATGCCGCTTGTGTATTTGAGCGCCGCCCGTACTCAAATACACGAGCGGTACGTTCTCGTCGACAGCTGCAGGCGTGTCGACGGCTGCAGTTGCCTGTGCCGTACTTTTTAATATATATTTTTTTTTATGTATTTTCGGGCATAACTCCGTCATATATTGCAAAATTCTTTTTTTGTTCGATAGAGGTTTATTCCGAGATGGTCCCATTTCAATTTCGTAAAGATCTGGTGATGAGTTTCGGAGACAGACAACGGAACTCTTCAATAAATACCAGTAAAACTTTTTTATAAATAAAAAAGAAACAACTGACTTTAAAAAAAAAAACACTACAAATTGAAAAATAACTTTAATTTTGGAAGTCGGTGTCGTTGGTTCCGCATTTTCGTTTTTTGACACCGACATCCGAAATTAAAGTTATTTTTCACTTTGTAGTGTTTTTTTGGAATTCGGTTGCTTTTTTTTATAAAAAAGTTTTAAGCTCTATATTTATCCAATATAGTTAACAATACGAATATTGCAGAATTGGACCAGTCTTGTGTCGAAGATGAATACAGTTTGGTAACAGAAGAGTTCTTGCCGACAACTTCGATAGGTTTGTATACCGGGTGGTATGACATCAACGCGCAACATGTTATGATTCGGAACCCCTTCGCGTTGAAATATTTCGTAGATTACTTAAAAATAAAGTTTGCTATTCCATACGTTTTGACACTTGTCTATGAAATAGCAGATTTTTTTATTACAGCTGAAAATTTTCTATGTTAGTCCAGAATCTTGTGCTGGATTAGTAGACACAGTTTGCGCGTCGATGTCCTTACTACCCTATAAAAAGCAAGCACTGAGTCATCATGTCAGGGTAAATGTGTATATAATAATTACTGAGTAGTTAGTATATAATTACTGTGCTACAGTCGAAGCTCTCTATAATCAAGCCCTCTATAGTCAAGTACCGTTATAATCAAGTCCGAAAAGTCCTCTATAGTCAAGTAATGTATCCCCACTCTACAAAGACAGGAAAACGTGCAGGCGCCATATTGAAATCATGCATAGCGCGCTTTTTAAATATAGAATATAGAAATGCATATGCATGAATACCTTCGTGAGGAGAAGTTGTTTAGGTCTAACAATCTAAGCAACTTCTCCTCACGTGCAGATACTTGCGCATTCACGCACACACTGCTGCTTACATATAAATGAGGCGAGGAGGAGAAAATGAATGCGAGTAGTGGGACTGTCTTATACTGTCTCACTTCCTGAACTGAGTGCTTGATTATAGAGACCTTCGGCTGTATTGGAAGACACTCACTCGCTCCCTTAGTTGAATACTTTTCTCACTGATGCTTTATACAAGGAGAGACAAAGAGTTATCTCCTCTATTCACGAAACCGAGTCCTTTTAGTCATCTTACACCTACGTAAATTGACTACCCCCTTCACTGAATGGCTAATGTTATTCTTCTGACCTTTCACAAAAAGGTCATAGGTAACGACGGCCTTACGTCATGAAATATGAAAGCCAATATCTAAGTGAAAACTTACCCTGGCAACGGTCCAAGAGACTGGAGATTTAAAGCTGAAGTAAATGTTCCAGATTTCAGAGCCGGATGCAACCAATATTGGGGTCACCCAGAGCAAGAATTCAGAGCTTTGAGATGCGACAAGATATTGCGGCGATGTGAGTATCACTACATTGAATATGGGAAATATTTAACCCTTCAATTCCCATGTCCAACTTAATAACATTTTTGCCTTTCTTTTTCACTAAAATAGCTTAAAAACATTTGTTTAGAATAAAAAAAAAAACTCACTCCTTTTTTTATGGAGGTGTCACCTACAGGTGACACGGCATATTTTCAGCGTTGTAGCGATGATACTATAAGGTATTACTATCGCAAAATATGTTTATATTATAGCTTATTTATTCATTTATTATATGTAATAAGAAAAAAAAGCAATACTTACGGTTTGGGCATTTTTATTTCACTTTATATCGCAAAAAATGACACAAGCTCAGTATGCTCCAATTACGCGCGAAACAAATGACGTATGGTGGGTTTTACCAGAAGAAAATAATAAAAAAATCATACTAATTGGCTTAGCTACAATAGTCGCAGAATTAAAAAATAAAATATCTGTGTGGTAGAAAAAAATGTTAAAATTCTGTCACCTACAGGTGACACTGGGAATTGAAGAGTTAATGAAATTGATTCTCTAAACACTTTTCAATGACGCTTTATTTATAAATGAGCCTCTTTTTTAACTTTTGGCCTTTTCTCAAAGTTGGTCGCAGTGATTAAGCTAGGGCATCCTGACCAAATAGGTTTAGGTTAGAGCGAACCAATAGCGCGCGAGCCGAGCGAGCGGTGAGCTCTTCATCCAAGGTGGTTAAAATCAGCTGTTCCATACATTTTGACCAGATAGTATGGAAGAGCTGTTTTTTAAATGCAGCTCGGTATCGTACACGCCTCCCACTTACATGGGTCGTACCCACTATATGTGCAGCTCTGCTTAACCTTCGGGGATAACAGGCGTGATTTTATGTTATTTCAAATAAAAAAAAAGTTTGTAAAAGAAAGAAAGAAAAAGTATTTATTGCGACTCGTACAGGAAGATCACAAAGTAAAAATAAAAAACCAAATTATATTTTTTTAAGTAATAAAAAGAAAAATGAAACAAAGTCCTATACGAGGCCAAAAGGAATCTTAGCATGATGCTGCGACATAAAAAAAAAAAAACTTTTAGTAAGTAACGAATATTTTCAGGTGTTCCTGTATCAGTTCCACAGTTACCGAAAGGATCCTTTACCATGTAAGTCTTCAAACTGATTTTAACGTGGACAACATTTATATACAGGATACAATTTTAACCAGTGCGCAAACTATAACTTTGAATTCAGCACATGATTGTAGAAATTTTTCGTCATTATAATAATAATAATAATAATAATAAATTTATTTCTGCAAACTTCAATATACATTACATCAGTGCGGTCGTATTATCAAAACAATTCGTTCAAAATGTATGGCACAACTACCTATTTATTTTTATAACCGACAAAACAAAATATATTCTGTAGTCTAGTCTGGAATCATATGCTGAATTCATGGAATTACAGTTTGCGTTCGCGTTTTCAATAAAAAAATGGTCTTTTTTTTGTGAAGATCGCGGGGTATCACACTAACATTATAAAGGCGAAAGTTTGTGACCAAGCAAACATTTACAATCATAATCGAGATTTTCATAATATTTTTTTCTGCTAATTCTATTGATCTGGACACTAATATTATAAAGGCGAAAGTTTGTGTGTGTGTTTGTATGTTTGTTACTTCTTCACGCTCAAACGGCTGAACCGATTTGGATGAAATTTGGTACACAGATAGTTTATAACCGGGATTAATAACACGGATACTTTTTATCCCGATATTCCCACGGGATCGACATCTATGCGGGTGAAACCGCAGGGCGCAGCTATTATACTGGTTTTTTTTTTCATTCTCAATATTTTACAGAGTGTTCTACTCATGAATATGAACAACTTTCACTATGGGACCAACTCTGAAATCACGAAAACAAAATCAGCTGTTTAATACAAAAGTTCAATACCTACTTGACCAAAATGTATGAAACAGCTGATTTTTTTTCGTGATCTCAGTGTTAGTTCCATAGTGAAACTTATTCATATTCATGGGTGGAACAGCCTGTAAAAATTTGGAGCGGTTAAAAAAAAGCATGCTGTGTATGGATGAGACTCAGACACCCAGGGAAGCATGGCACAAAAGTGAGATTCAGCATTGGGTGGAACAAGGCTTCGAATGATGTTGATAAAACAAAACGTCGTTAGAGATCGATTCTTTTGCCTTGCAGCGGTGGAACATTTAAAAAAAGAATGTTAAAAATCGAATGATTTAAATCTTTGTATAACAGCCATCACTCTGGCCGTTGTTGTGGCGGCCACCGCTCTTCTAGGAAACCGTAGCTTTACCAGCTTAACCGACGAAATCTAGCACACGGATGACCATAACTTCGGTTGGGACATAGGATACTTTTTATCCCGGTATGGTAGTACGTTGCCGTGGTATAATTTCCGACCTCCATGCTAGCGGACCCACGAGCAAATGCTAGCAATAAATCAATTCAATCCCATTGTACGCTTTTATAATTTCTTACGTGACGATATTATCGTGGACGTTCACGTCCATAAAATGTATGGAAATACGTGCACATAATAACGCTATCGTGGACGGAAAGGGGATTGAAGATTTTTATATGGAGCCTGGTATCTAGCACACTTAGCCGTCCGCCAATTTGATTTTGTTTAAATGGCGGCCATCGATTTATATTTATAGGGGTTTCATACGTGGCCGCCATTTTGGAAAAAAAATCATAATGGCGGTCAGGCCTCAGGGGTCAGGTATGCCACGGATCTACGAACCCTTAAAAGTGACTTCATTTATTTGCATATTTTTTTTTGTTTTTTCCTGTGTTAAGTTTTATCTTATGCCGGACGTCCACGACACGCTAGGTACGTTTACTATTAAAATATTGTGATCATTCATTATTTTTTTCTCGTAGCCGTCATAGCTTTCGCTACGAGGTTGCTACAAACGAAGACTGCCCAGTGTCTTGCCTCGGCTACGGATGCAAGAGTGGCCAAGTGCAAGAAAAAGATTGCGCTCTTGGAGGGTTTATACCGGACAAAGATCAGTGTAACTGCTGTGGTAAATGCAGTGTGTATCATCGTAAGTTCTGTTTCTCTCGCTCTATCTCGTAAGATATAATAATAATAATAATCATTTTATTATCAGGCTACTATGGCCCATAGATAAAATACACAAAATAATCTCTTCTCTTCTTCTCTTCTCTCTTCTTCTTTTTTTTCTCTTTTCTATATCTTTCTTCTTCTTTTTCTTCATCTTCTTCTTCTTCTTCTTTAATTTAATAAGGTTTTAAACTTGTAATAGGTTTAAGTCTAGAACAAATAAATATTGTTTATTGTTTACAATAATAAACTTGTACTGTGTACGTTGTTGGGGTCGTGTTTCGCTGCTTTGTGTCGCGTAACCGTCCTCGGAAAGTCGATATACGACAGCTTTCGGCCAAAAGTCCTCATTCAGGAAGGTCTGTAGATGCTGGCTTGAAACTCGTACCACGATAGACTTAAAGTTGATATTGTGTCGCGATTCCAAACTTTTGACCCTCGAGAGTCCAGTTGGTCTTTACCTTCAAATACTGCACGGCTTCCTCAGTTGTCGTGGACGTGTTTTAGTATCGATGACGTTAGGATAGGCGCATTTGTCGCATAAGTAAAAAAAAAAAAAACCTGTGATGGTTGATGAAGTGAAGTAGTAATAAATATGCCGAACATAAATAAATATACCGAAACAAATGAATTTATTTTCAAATTCTCCATGGTATAAAAAAAAATCATGACTATTTCTGTGCAGAATTGAATGAAAAGTGTGCAGAATTCAAGAAAACATTCCAGGATATCAACGGCTCTGTTGAAATTGAGGTAACTATGAATCTAATAGTAGGTAGTCGCCCATAAAAACATATAAGTATACATCGACAAGAATGGATTTAAGTGTACGTAAGTCTACACTAATATTATAAAGAGGAAAGATTTGACTGTTTTTTTGTATTGAATAGGCTCCGAAACTACTGGATCGATTTGAAAAATTGTTTTACCATTAGAAGCCGACATTATCCCTGATGAACATTGGCTACTTTTTACCGAGGCAAAATGCTTCATGCCTACGGGAAAACGGGTAATAGGATTAAAACGTCGGGAATTCCGAATTCTACGCATACGAGGTTGCGGGCGGATGCTAGTGTTAAATAAATAAATAAATATTGTATCAATATGTAGCCCCAACCACAACACATAATTAGGTACCTACATATTGGGTTCTTAATTCTAGCTACACATTGATACAGCATTTTAGAACCGTGGTAGCCCAGTGGTAACGGCTGCGACTTACGAGTTTTAGGTCGTAGTTTCGAACTCAGAAATCGCAGAACATATAATCAGTTTTGGTTCTGTTGATTTGTAAGTCAACGTTCTCTGTTGCCATTTCTCCAATCTGCTCTGGATCTTAGGTCCATTTTCAGCCTCTTCCTGTATGTCGGACGTCAGAGCGTCCAGAATCAATAGAACGTGGTTAGGGCTTAAAGCCGACCATTGGTGCAAGCCTACAGCTATTCTATGGCCAGCAGCCGCCCGACCTAGGTACGAGATTGACTATACACGTGTAACGTTAAATGCGCAAAACCTCAGACACCTCAACTGATTTTTAATTCAATTGACCTATTTCAGAGAGAAAATAAGTCATTAAAAAAATTGTAAAGGTTTTATGTGCTGTTTTAGTTTTACTGGCCATTCTGATCGTTTCTTGCGTCTGCGACGACGCTTTATCGAGGGAGGAGTCGTCACCGGGCCGCTGGCCGCGCTGACATTGGCTTGCTTGACCTATTAATAAATAGACACGGCAACGTTTTAATGAAGATTTTTTCAAAAATGTGACCTATATTAAAAAGTGGTTCAATTAATTCTGCTCGTTATTCTGATCAAACTATTTTCAGGTTTTGCGCATTTAACGTTACACGTTGTATATAGCACGAATAAACTCTTCATACTTCCCGGGTAAACCTTTCTCTTTCAAGACCCACCACAACACAGCCTCTCCTTTGTTGAAATGTTCAGGTAGAAGAGGAATTCTTGGAGCCCGGCTGTGACGACGGCCTGGTCTGTCGACAGGGTCGCTGTCAGGACATACATGCGGTGCCCCCCGCAGTCGGAAATCGGCGGAAGAGGGACGAAACAGAGGTCCGAGCAAATGGTTAGTATGAAATCATCATCCACCTAGCCTTTTCCAGTCTTGGGAGCAGGTCCTGGTTTTTTAACTAACTACGAAAAAGAGAATACATTATGGAAACCTATACGTATTGGAAATTAAGTATAGGCTCGCGTTTGGCCTACTCTACCTTTATGATGTAAATTAAAAAAAAATACATACTAGTAGTTTATGAAACTGTGGCGGCATCTATATCGCCACAGGCGAACTACGCATCACACTGACGTAACGCAAAATCCTGTATAGCGCAAGCAGAGTTTACCGGACAACTCGCATATACAAAGTCCCGACATCAATTGTCGGGCAGTTGCCCACCAGACACGACACCCGTCTGGTCGGAATATCCTCCCTTTTCTATAAAGGATGAATGAACTTTAACGAAGCCAGGAGTTACTTATACTCCCCGTAATTGAGATTTTTTTTTGGTTTGGGTCCATACCTGCCGGTCGATTCTGTAACAATCTCACCGTGAAATCATAAGTGAAGTGAGCACTTAATAGTGTTAATCCCTAGCGAATGACAGCTCACTCCACGCTCACTTCACCCAAACTTTCACGGTGAGATGGTTACAGAATCGCGCGGCTGGAAGCCTTCTGGTGACGGAGATAATGAAGGTTAAAGTTCCAATGTTTTAAAGCGTTTTATCTCGAATACAAGATTTAAATGTTATAGCTCAACTTTAAATACGCTCACAACTCTTGTACCGTAACAGTCTTACCACACTGGCGATTTGCAAGCGAGTCCAAAGCGATAAGGCGTGTGAGTGTGATAAGGTGGTGCACCCATAAGCTCAATGGTTTCTTTACATTGCGCGCTGCCGTAAATAGCGATTTTTCACACCAAAAATGAAAGTCGATTCCCAGCAATCATTTTTGCTCAATGTAACTAGTTTGATGTACTGAATGCGTCGATAACGGCTATGTGATGGGTCTTTTAACACCTTGTAATCTTGTATTGTCTACTTCGTGCTGAAAGGAAGAGAGGTATCTACAGTTAAATGATTTATTTATTTAATTAATTTATTTATTTATTAAAAATTATGTAAATAACACCTTAACAGCTGTAACGCCAATGCGAAATAACTACCACAAAGATCACTCAAAAATAAAATACAAATTACAATAAAAAGTACAATCTTAAAAACAAAATAAAAAAATACAATAAAAGATACAAATAAAATACAATTACAAATACCATTAAAAATACAATTCATGATAAATTATTTTATTTCTTTAAGTAGTTTTATACAAATACTTTTACACGCCTATTATAAAAACGGCATTTAAAAACGGTAAGGTCGGCGTTTCCTATCTGATTACTCTTGAGAAGAAAGGCCGTAATAAACTCGCGAGAGGTCACAGTCTGTTTTAAAGTATCACTTCACCTAAGTTTTCACGTAGAGATTTCTACAGAATAACACTACAGACATAATCTTGGTCATGATCAGATCATGTGAAAACCATATACTCGTATATTGACGCCTGAAATGATCTTTTGAGGAAAGAACCACACAGATTGAGTGGACCTCCGTCCTCAGTCCGTGCACGTATTTGTCAGTATCTAACCGTGCAGCTAAACTCAAAAAAACCTAAGTAGCTCAACGTTGACTTTACATCTCACCGCGATCACCAATTCAGGCTGGAATTTGTTTGACAACCAGAGCCGTGCAAGCGTGAGCTGAAGTATTTCAAGAAGAAGTTTGGAGCTGACGGTCACCTGCAATACAACGCGCCACAGTGCACGCCCTTGTGGCTGTACGCTCCTGTCCAGGTACTTAACTTATACATTAAGTAGTAGAAAAGCTCTTTGTGAAGAGGGGCCCGTGGCTAAATAATAACAGCTGCACAGGTGGATCGATCAGGTTAAGCTACGCTTGCCGCGGTTTGTCTGTGGATGGGTGACCATCTTACATACCAAGACCCCTCCGTGCCTCGGAAAGCACGTTAAGCCGTTGGTCCCGGCTGTCATTCGTAGATCTTTGACAGTCGTTACGGGTAGTCAGAAGCCCGAAAGTCTCGACAACCAGTCTTACCTAGGGGTATCATATTCCCCAGTAACTGGGTTGTGGAGGTCAGATAGGCAGTCGCTCCATGTAAAATACTGGTATTCAGCTGCATCCGGTTAGACTGGAAGCCGACCCCAACATAGTTGGATAAAGGCTAAGCAGATGAACATTTCTTTGTGAAGGACCTGGTCCGGGAAAGTACTACCACCTTACCTATTTCTGTCGCCAACCTACGTTGCTGTGATGAGCGGGGTAATTGCGTAACATTCTAAGGGCGCTTTCAATTTAGACGGTTGGTGCCGGACTGCTGCAGTCCGGGTATCGTACCACTGCTCGTTTGATTTCTGCAGGTCGTCTGCCGCGACGCCTTCTAGCTGTGACATCTAAGAGATATGATAACCGCTTAATCGCTTCGTGCAACCACAGTTGCAAAGAAAAAAATCTAAGTTAGTTTTGCTTTGTGCAACTGTGGTTGCAGAGCGACGAAGTTTTTTCAATTTGATTTAGTCTCTCTAAGAGTTATGTTTCTTTGTTCAGTGTCGTCGTTTCGTGTGTTACTGTGCACTTGAAGATGGCAGCTTCATCTTAGGCATCAAAGTGCCAAGAGTAGAAGTCTCCAATATGAACTGTGGTAAGCATGGTAGTTATGTAAATGTTTTTTCCGTGCCTCAGAAAGCACGTTAAGCCTTCCGTTCCGGCTGCCATTAAATGATCTTTGACAGTCGTTACGAGAAGAACTAAAGTCTGACAACCGATCCGCGTTGCCCAGTAACTTGTGGAGACTAGGCAGATGATGTGTATGTTTCTTCTCATTACTTGAGGACATCTTTTAGCGCTACTGCTGGTCATGAGGTCCTGAGTTCGATTCCCAGGTTGGGCAGTGCTATTGGGTTTTTTCCATCAGGAATTACAACATTATTTTTAGTATATGCGAAACCTGAATATAGTTTGCTCAGAATAAGTAACTGAATCGATTCCAATAATTTTTACACCATGTTATATTTTGTCCCAAAAATATTAAAAAAGTTGGACACCGAGCGACACTAAGTACCTATCCGCAATCATATGCGCACAACACAGGTCACGGCAGGTCATAGCGGCACTAGGCGCGGGCGCACAGCGGGGCGGGGCTAAAACAACCCTTCAGTCGCCCGGATGCTACAGATTGACGCGCACGTGTCACGCTCCCGTTCAGTTACATAACGCGATCGCGAGCGCGCTGCCGCCGCGGGCCTTACAAATTATTATTAAATTGTTATCAATGAGCGCAAGACGCCGCTGGAGGTGCGAGCGGCGCGGCGGCGCCGCGTGGTGAGCATGTTTTTGTACGGACAACCAGGTAAAATAACAAACATAATTATAACTTTGTGATTTTTCATGATACAGTTTTGAAATTTTGTACATAGATTCTTTACATAAAAATACTAGAGACGTGTTTCGGTTTTGCATATACTAAAACTAATGTTGTATATACAGCGTGTAACGGAAAGGGGGTATCAACCCTGAAGGAGGTGAATGTGCTCATGAAACTCAACAACTTTCCCCAAAGAACATAGGTCGAAATATGAAAAAAAAATTTGGCCCTCCCATAGTAAATCAATCAGCTGGTAGTCAGTTTTGTAAGGGAGGGCCAAATTTTTTTTTCATATTTCGACCTATGTTCTTTGGGGAAAGTTGTTGAGTTTCATGAGCACATTCACCTCCTTCAGGGTTGATACCCCCCTTCCGTTACACGCTGTAAATATTGGTGATTTGTTTTACCGTCGCGAAATTTTTACTAGGCGTTCTACCCATGAATGCGAACATGTTGTGTTTGATCTTTGTCCTCACAGATTGTGCTCGCGAGAGATGTCGTACGGGATCTGACGTTGAATGTGACGGCTACGGCAACTACAAGGACGCAGTTTTTAACCATAATCTTGATGACTGGCAGATGGACGCTGAGAAAAATCAAGAATCTACGGGTAATGTTTTACAGTGCGGCCGACGAGAAAATGCGTTCTTACTGTGAAATCATAAGTGAAGTGAGCTTGAAGTGAGCAGTGTCAATAGTGTTAATCCCTAATGACAGCTCACTTCCCGCTCACTTAACCTAAGTTCTCACGGTGACATTTTTACAGAATAGCACTGCAGCACCCTTATTGCGTAACACGCAATAAGGGTGGCAGCAATCCAACAGCAACCTTATTTTAAGGAGAATAAAGATCACTGTGATTTTGACAGACTTGTCAGTGGCAGCAACCCAACTGCAACCTTATTGTAACGAGAATAAAGATTTACAATAATTTTGACAGACGTGTCAGTGGCAGCAACCCAACAGCAACCTTATTAGGATGAGAATAAATATCACTGTGATATTGTCAAAATTTAAATTAGAGGTAATATAACTGTGATCGGTATGTAGCTATGAAAGGACTGTATTTATCTGACAGGTGTCAGGAACGCATTCTCTCATTGGCCAAACATTACGTTTAGGTGTAACAAACTCCTCTATCCCTTTGAAGAACATCAAGGTCTTTTTATTGCGTAATGGGCCTGCTCTTGATTTCGATCTCGCCTGATGGAAAGCGATGGGTGACGATGGAACGAGCGTGACCAGAATAAGCCTGTCGATCTATTGTGGAAAAATCTCACCGTGTAAACTTATCTGAAGTGAGCTTGAAGTGAGCTGTCAATAGTGTCAATCCCTAGCGGTGGAATCGCAGCTCACCTAAGTTGTCACGATCACGAAAAAACAACGAGGAAGACCTCGTTGTGTTTTTTAGTTTATAGTTTGAGGCTGCCACGTTGATTGCGGCATCAGTGGCATTCTCAAGGTCGTGGCATTAAAGTCATCCGAGGTGCAAGTGAACGGGCACTTAGAACACTCCAGCAAGTGCGGCATGGTCTGAACAGACGGGCAAATCTCGTAATTTTAAGAAGTTCACAGTCTGATGTCAGTCTCACTCAATCTGTCAAAAATACCTCTAGTTTCCGTAAATTTTGACAAGTTGTTGACATTGATAGTCGCTGAGATGAGATAAGGACTAGATTTTGTACATTTTTAATTACAGGAATTGACCTCAAACTCAAACTCAAACTCAAAGCATTTATTTCAAGTAAACCAATTACAGGCACTTTTGAATTGTCAAGGGGTCGGTCAGTCAGAAAGATGAAGCTAGTTGCCCATTCCAAAGCGTAGTAGGTACCTGTGGAGAAGAACGGGCAAGAAACTCCACGGACACTCTTTTAAATCATAAAAATCGTTACAAAATTTTGGTTACATCATTCAAGTTGAAATAATACATGTGAGAACGATGTGGAAAGACGTGCACGTTAAAAGCGTCCGTACTAAAAAAAATAAAAACAAAAACAAAAAAAAATAACAATTCAGAAATGAAAATACTTAGATTAAAATTAAAATAAGCCGTGGCAGCTAAGAGATGACCAGTCCCTACTGGCGGCGCCCGTTCACGAACATGACGTATGGATCAGCACCATTCAGCTCAACCATTTTGAAGGGAACTCAATGATCCAACACACACGCCACCACCAGCGAGACATTTGAGTGAGCATGACATACCCTCAGCCGCCAGGGCACATTCAAGTCAATGAAAGACGTACCCAGTAAATGGTAGCCTTATAGTTTAGTTGCATAGTGCTCACACGTGTGTTATGCAATTATACAATATTAAGAGATTGAATTTATACAATACAAAGGGACCTTCAGATCCGCACTCGCATTGGGTGTAGAATAGGCTAGTAATCCCCGACTTCGTCAATTTCACTCTCGCTAACATAAACGCTGTCAGAGTTAGAAGGTATGAAGGTTCTGATAATATTTCTGTTTCTCTTCAACAGATAGCCAAGTGACTTCCACTACGATGGCTCCCGAGGTGCCTCCGCGCTCCTGACACCCTGGGATGCCTAACTCTGGCTCTCATCCACATACACACGTCGAAGATATGGGCGATTAATTAAACGCCTTTTTTCATTAATTAATCAGCTGTTCGTTATTGTCTAGTTTACTAAGTACATATTACCATCATCAGCCTGTCTTTTTTTTTAATTATAAGGGAAAACCTAGAATGTCACAATGCGCTTGAACGGGTAACCGTATGGAACCGCAATACAGTGACAATGGATAAAAGGACACAATGGATTGCTAGGAAACGACGCAGCTGACGAGCTGGCCAGAAGGGAATCCAGTACGTCAGTCTGTGGACCGGAACCTGGCGTGCCCACCTTCAACCAACTACGCAGGTGACTACAAGAGCAGACTCACACACAAGCAGAGAGCTGGTCACGTCGTCACCGGGCTGTAGGCAGTCGAAGGAAGCCATGCCATCATTAGGTGGTAAACTAATCAGATGCTTGCTACGCCTGGACAGGAATGGCCTGCGACACTGCTCACTCAACAAACACTTCCACACAATAGGCATAACGGACAGTCCCCTGTGCAGGGCTTGCATGGAGGCTTCGTTCGCAAACAAAGACATTAATTTCTCATAACACAACACTACGCCACTCTAGCGCAGCGCAGTCTGTCCGCCCACTTCAGTGCAAAACAAAATCAGATAATGTCAACCTAAAAGTGTCAAAAATGTCTGTTAGCTGTTACTAAAAGTTATGGAAACTGCCTTGCGATTCTGTAACCATCTCACCGTGAAAGCTTGGGTGAAGTGAGTGTGGAGTGAGCTGTCATTCACTAGGGATTAACACTATTAAGTGCTCACTTCACTTATGATTTCACGGTAAGATTTTTACAGAATCGACTGGCTGATCCTCTAAAAGCTTATTGATCTTCTAATGATGGACACTTTTGTAAATTAATAAACCCGCGCCTACTGGAGTGTTAAACTAGCTCCCGCCTGGCGCAAAATTTCTTGCACCCCCGACCCATCCTGTCGCCTCGCATCGTCTGCCCGCGCAATTATTTCGTTTTCACGTACCGTTCTTTCTCACTGCTCTGTTTTCTTTCTTTTTGCTCGGCTCCTAACAGTCCAGCTGGTCGATTCTGTGAAAATCTCACCGTGAAATCATAAGTGAAGTGAGTGTTCAGCAGTGTCAATAGTGTTAATCCCTAATGACAGCTCACTTCCCGCTCACTTCACCTAAGTTCTCACGGTAAGATTTTTACAGAATAGCACTGCTGGTATGTTAATGTATAACAAGAATTGTGTTCTCAAGTGCAAAAAGATTTTTCAAATCCGACCGGTAGTTCCAGAGATTAGCGCGTTCAAAGAAAAAAACAAACAAACTCTTCAGCTTTGTTATTCGTATAAAGAAGATATACAAATAATTGCTTGGTATCGGGAACAGCACGCTAATTGCGTAACACACTGTTACCTACTCTCTCAATTTGGATCATTTTGAAGCATATTGCTAATTCATTGCTCCATAATATGTTCGACAAAAGTGTCTGCTCAACAACGTAAATAACGCAATGACTGTTGTTGAACTGTCAAAATGAAACTCATTGCTACTGATAGTGTGTTAAATTACCCTGCAGGATCATTAGGATTAATTATTAGGTTGTCTCATAAGTTCTTGCCATATTTTATTTTTGTCGAATTCTCTCGTATTTAAACTAAAGTGAATTCAAGAAAGTTCTAGATCTTTCTAGTAAGGATGAGTATCTTTTATGGTGAGGGTATAAATAGGGCGGACGCAACGCAATAATTAGTCTTCAGTGAAAGTGGATCAGCGTCAACTGCGAGCTATTATGCTATATGAGCATAGACCACGGCATCGAAGTCTCTTCAACAGAAACGGCTAAAAAGATTAACACTGCATTTGGACGGGGTACTACTAGCGATCGGACTGTTCGTTTCTGGTACAAGCATTTTGACACCGGTGATATAAGCTGCGACGATCAACCTCGCCCAGGCCGACCCACCAGCTTTGATGAAGATGCTTTGTGTCACAGCGTCACGAACTTGACTATAGTACGCGCGATTTAGAGAAGGCGCTTGTACAATCCCACGCGACTATAGATCGTTATCTCAAATCGATGGGATATCGCAGTGATGTCACGTTGGACACCTCATGCGTTAACGGACCGTTCGTGTGGCCATTTGTCAAAGTTTGTTACTTCGTCCGCACAGACGAGACTATCTCAAGGACATTATTACATGTGCACATACGAGAGCTGGATACATTATGAAACTAACACGCGTCATGATGCCTATTGGATTCCTCGCGGGGGAAACCCACTAGCCCAGCCTAAACTTAATGAACACGGTCGTAAGATTATGTTCTCTGTTTTCTGGGATTGGCAAGGAATGATTTTCTGGGAACTCCTCGAATCTCATCAGACTATTAGCGCCAATCTGTATACGCAGCAGCTTCGCAAACTAGCAGAGATGTTAAAAATTAAGCGGCCAAAACGACTTGGAGTCCAACTTTTGCATGACAACGCACGACCTCATTGCGCCAAGTTAACACATAAACAGCTGGAGGAGCTAGGATGGCTGACTGTTCCACATTCACCGTATAGCCCGGATCTTGCGCCTTCAGACTTTCATTTATTTCGAGCTCTTAAATTTTATTTGCTAGGAAAAAAAATCGAAAATTCTGGAAGTATTAAAATTGAATTTGAAAATTTTTTCGAGTCCCAGCCTGCCTCATTTTGGGAGAAGGGTATTCAAATTTTGCCCAGTAGATTGCTGACTGTTGTTGATAACGCGGGAGACTATACAGCGTGTAACGGAAGGGGGGTATCAACCCTGAAGGAGGTGAATGTGCTCATGAAACTCAACAACTTTCCCCAAAGAACATAGGTCGAAATATGAAAAAAAAATTTGGCCCTCCCATAGTAAATCAATCAGCTGGTAGTCAGTTTTGTAAGGGAGGGCCAAATTTTTTTTTCATATTTCGACCTATGTTCTTTGGGGAAAGTTGTTGAGTTTCATGAGCACATTCACCTCCTTCAGGGTTGATACCCCCCTTCCGTCACACGCTGTATAATTGATTAACTGTATTTTTTATTCATAAAAAAATACTAATAATAATTTGTCTTTTAACTGGCAATAATTTATGAGACAACCTAATATAATAAGCTTGGATATTCCCACTGCAAGAAAAAGGCCCTCTCCTCCCACTTCTCTCTATCTCTGGCTATTTTGGGCTAAAGTATTGCATAATAGAGAAAATTAAAAGAGAGCATTCCGCGAATAAATCATTACCGCATACAAATTGCGCTAACATTACTGAATACCTACGTCTCTACCTATCTGACATTTAAAACTTAAGGTTACGCGTGCAAAATGAGATGGTCACACAGTTCGTTCGTCCTCGGTCGTACTCTCAATGTCATTTTCATTTGGCAAGATTATCTTCCGTGTTGCGCATGCCCGGACAACAGCTGATTCTGTTATATCAATAACATAACACACACTTCCAGTTTCAAATACGACATGGAAAAGAACCCAGCAAAAATACGAGGGGAAAAGGAGTTTTGTGAGGGGAAATTGTTAGGTTTTTTATAGAGGAACGTCGGTCAATAAATAACCTTCACCTAGCGGCTGAAAGCGAGTATTTCTGGGGTGCCCTCGTGACGTTTTGTGTCACGCTTGTGGAGCAATGTTGCCAGTTCGGGAAAATTGCGAGGTTTGATGTTGTATGTAATTTTTTAGTGAAGTATTTATTTAACCTAAAGTGATGAATGCGATATTGGCTGGCCTCCCAAAACCTTCAAAGACACCTTGGATTGCCTTGGGAAAGCTAATGATAGCAGTGTCTGACCTGAAGAATAAAGTCAAAGGCCCGGGTGATTTGTATTGACGTTTCCTTTCGCGGTCATAATTTAATCACGTTATTAGTGGTGTAAATAACCTTTTCATAATATAATTTCAATGGATGAAATTGATCTACAGAAAAGTTCTTTGGTATAATTAAATAAAACCATTATTTTGTATTTGATCTGCGTTTGTATAAATGAAGGCCGCACGATAAAATAATTGTAAAATTATGTTAGAAACAAGACCTAGCTATAATTAAATGGATCGGCCCATATATTACATTAATTACAGGCTGTCGGTACAGACGCCAGCACATCAAGCTACTACAGTCTGTCAAATTTCTTTAATAGAATTTCAACTTTATTGCCAAAGCATAAAGTTCAAAGCTGATTGGGAAATTGCGACAGTTTCAGGTAGCTTGATGTGCTGGCGTCTGTACCTAATGTGTCACTGCCTAATAGACATCTAAACTTTTTTTTTTTTGATTAATTGCAACAACATTTTAAGGACTTAGGTTAGGTGATTAATTTAACGACTTGTTGTTAAACTATTTACTTAACTTCTTATTATGGCAACCATTGAAATCGACTTATTAAAATTAATCGATAGTCTAGCTATAGGTATACATATAATACACTCATAAACTCTCTTCCTAAGACGTAAGATATAAGACTGTTATCAACATTAGTCAATCTACTGCAACATCATCTGCATCATCTGTCTAGCGTTTTCCCAACTATGTTGGGGTCGACTTCCAGTCTAACCGGATGCAGCTGAGTACCAGTATTTTACATGGAGCGACTGCCTATCTGACCACCACAATCCAGTTACTGGGTAATTTACGAAACCAACCAAGGTAAACGACATAGCCCGAAGAATTGCCAAACTTAAGTGGTAGTGGGCAGGGCACATTGCTCGCAGAACAGATGGCCGATGGGGCCGAAAGGTTCTGGAGTGGCGACCGCGTACCGGAAGACGTAGCGTTGGAAGGCTTCCCACAAGGTGGACCGACGACCTTGTGAAGGCCGCGGGAACCCGTTGGATGCGAGAAGCACAAAACTGGTCGAAGTGGAGGTGCTTGAGGGAGGCCTATGTCCAGCAGTGGACGTCTTCGGCTGAAATGATGATGATGATGACGAAACTCCTTGGTAAGACTGGTTGTCAGACTTTCAGGCTTCTGACGACCCGTAACGACTGTCAAAGATCCACGAATGACAGCCGGGACCAACGGCTTAACGTGCTTTCCGAGGCACGGAGGGGTCTTGGTATGTGAAGATGGTCACCCATCCACGGACCAACCGCGGCAAGCGTAGCTTAACCTGATCGATCGACCCGAGCGGCTGTTATTTCTTAGCCACAAGCCCCTCACTCTACTTCATCATTAATTATTTATCAATACACTACAGCGAAATACCTAGGTTCAATCGAGTTCTTTGACCTATTTTAGTACGTCAGTGTTTCTATGAGCTCCACATTTTTCACGTGGGGAAAATTCTTTAATACTCTGGCAGCACCGCTTGCGTCGGGCAGTCGATAAAGCGCGCGGGAAGGAACGCGCGGCCGTAGTCAACGCATAGTAAATACATTTTACGAATAAAACAGATTCGTGCTCAGTGAAAATGCCTAATATAATAAACGAAGTTAAATTGGACTTCAAAGATGTGTTGCTGCGACCCAAACGAAGCACATTGCGGAGCAGAAATGACGTAAGTGACACTTTTACTTTTTAATTTTCTGAAATGAAAGATGATCAAGGTTTTGTGGGAAATGCCTATTCGTGATAAAAATATATTTATAATATTATTTTTTATTTAAGCAAATAATAATAGGTTGTGGATTAATTTCAAACAACATTAACCTGGGCGCATTGATTCAGCACTTCACGTAACTATCTATTTCAGAACACAAGTTTCTGTATCTAACCTTGACTAAATACTCCTTGCTGACTGACGTAACTAGATAGAAAAAAAAACTTTCTAATTGCAGGCTGATAATATTTACAGTATCGTATGTATTTACTGATTAATTTATCTGAGTGGGTATTTATTTACTTAACAGAAACACAAAGTTAAAATTGGATGATAATAAAAAAAAACCGGCCAAGCGCGAGTCGGATTCGCGCACGAAGGGTTCCTATTATATATAAAAACCGCAAAAAAATCATGTCTGTTGTATGGGAGCCCCCTTAAATATTCATTTTATTATGTTCTTTAGTATTTGTTGTTATAGCGGCAACAGAAATACATCATCTGTGAAAATTTCAACTGTCTAACTATCACGGTTCATGAGATACAGCCTGGTGACAGACGGACGGACGGACAGCGGAGCGGGAGTAATAGGGTCCATTTTTACCATTTGCGTACGGAACCCTAAAAATGGACTGTCTGTAGATATATCTATAAAATAAAGTCGTAACGGAAATGAAAAAAAAAAACTGATTATTTTTATTTATTTGGCGTCCTTCTTTCACTGCCTCCATTGGTCTAGCGGTCGCTAGCGGAAATGCTGTGCCCGGGGTTCTGGGTTCAACCCCCAGGTCGGTACGAATGTTAATATTTCTTTCCAATAGGAAATTCTCATTTAACATACAGCCTATCGCAGTCCACTGCTGGACATAGGCCTCTCCCAGGCTGCGTCACAACGCCCTGTCCTCCGCCTTCCGCATCCAGTCCATCTAGCTGCTGGTGGCCGTCCACACTACGCTCCGATACGCGGTCTCAACTCCAAGACTCGTCTGCTCCACCGGCCATCGGTCCTTCGACCAACATGGCCAGCCCACTGCCACCTCAGCTTGCTTACTCTGCAAGCTATGTCGGTAACACGGTTCTTTTCCGGATAATCTTGATTTTATCCTTCAAAAAACTCCGAGCAAAGCCCGGTTCATAACGTGGGGAGTGACCTTGAATTTCTCATTGGCAATCCATATGTGTACTTAACTCTACAGAGCATGATTTTTCTTATTAGCTTAAAAAAATATACACTAGCCTGCAAATATGATGCTATTTATGGAAAAAATATTTACAAAAATCATAACTCAATAGAAACGTATGTTTTTGTGTATGACCCATATAATATGGCACATCACGCATTAATGTGAATTTGTGTTATGTAGTATCAATGAAATTACAAGATTACGCGTAAAATGACAAATATGAACATTAACTTGCCTTTGCTAATTATTTCGACACTGAAAAATTCTTTTTTATCAATTTTTTGCTATTATTATACGCCGCTCGTTAATCGTATTCAAAGTACACACCTACCGATTTGAAGAAAACATAAATAGTTAAATGTTTATTCAGATCTATCCAAAATATTTGGTACTAAATTCGAAACTCAAATACATAATAGTTAATCTTGTCAACACTGATTACGCTACTAAGATCGATTTTTGAAATATAAGACATTTTTCGGTATGTCCCATATGTGGGACACTATCCTCTGTAGGGCTAATTATGTAGGTACTTAAACATCTCTGGCGTAATGTAGGTGTGGGTACTAAACGACTCTACTTACCTCTTCGGGTTATAGAAGCGTAATGGTTTACTTTGGTCATCTTGTCTCAGAAAGCAGGTTAAGCCTTTGATCCTGGCTGTCATTCTTGGATCTTTGACAGTCGTTACGGGTCGTCAGAAGCCTGAAAGTCTGACATGACAACCAGTCTTTATACTAAGGGGTATCGTATTACCCAGTATCTAGATTGTGGAGGTCAGATAGGCAGTCGCTCCATGTTAAATACTTGTATTTACTTGCATCTCGTTAGACTGGAAGCTGACCTCAACGTATTTGGAAAAAGGCTAGGTCAATGATAATAAACTAGAGGTACTCGTGTTTCTATTTTTGCTATATTAATCAAAACATACCTAACGTCACTATACAGCGTGTTTCAAAAAGGTGTGGTCTTTAAGGGTGTGGTGCAGACCACCAAACTGAACGACATTCTCCATGGAACTAATATCGCCATCGCTAAAAACATAATATCATATGTCCTATACAAAACTTAAATACTCAATTCTTTATTGCATTCCACAATGTAGGCTTAGATGGTAAATACACTGGCTTGCAAACCTAAGTACAGACGCCAGCACATCAAGCTACTACAATCTGTCAAATTTCTTTAATAGATTTTCAACTTTATCGCTAAAGCATAAGGTTCAAAGTTGATTGGGAAAATATGACAGTTTCGGGTAGCTTGGTGTGCTGGCGTCTATACACTTTTTAATTTTTTTTTTCTAATCTACAGAAGTTACAGATTAAAAATACAAAAAGTTTTATAACAAAGTTAAAACCGCCTTACGTAATAAATGATACCCCCGTACCCCCTTATAGCGACACCCCCGTCTCACCCGTCGGGTAATACAGGCGTTATGTATATGTATGTGTTACCCAAACTCAGTGTCGAACTCAGTGTTGAGTTTTATTTTTGTGTGTTTGTAAACGATCGATGTTTTGCGCATTTCCGCATAATATCAACAATAAAAGTCCCTACAGCAGTCTTACGTAACTGCCGTTCCATTGACACGCTCGTTGGTCCATCAAATACTCATAAAGACTGCTCATAAAATACCGTGACGTCTTATCCAGTCACCATGACGTGACTTACCATCGTTAACCTTGCCATTAAATCATGACAGACTCGATTAGGATGTTCCTAATTCCAGCAATTTATGGGCCCTTGGTAAAACTCAGCTTTTGAGCCGATTGATCTGAGAGATTTAAAGTACATTTATTCAAAGCTAACAGATTGTTAAAGTCTACGAAACTTGAATTGATTAGCATAAGCATAATCTTCCTACGTCTGGGATACAGGCCCTTCTCTGTGAGAGAGACTGGGCCGTACGCCTGAATTCGGAATTCAGGGCAAGCAGGTTTCCTAACGAAGTTTTCCTCAACCGTTTTCACAGCAGTGGTAATGAAACTTTCACAAAGTAAATTGCGTATCTACGAGGGTTCGAGTAGAAGTTGAACCCAATATCTATTTATTTATTTAGTATTAAACGGCCTAGGCCAATTACATTATTCCAAAACTACAATATAAAGTACAGCCGGTCGATTCTGTAAAAATCTCATCGTGAAAACTTGCGTGGACTGAGCTGTCAGTGTCATCTCACTGATGGTAGGGGTTGACTAACCAAACATTTAAAATCATAATCGAGATTTTAATAATTAGATTTTTATGCTAATTCTATTGATTATTTTATATAATTTCAAAACTAGTATTGTAGTTGTCAAAACATTAAAATTTTGTGGGGGTTTAAAAATATGTTTTTTTTCCTAGATTAAAACTCCTACCTGCTTTCTGGTGTATTTTCTGAATAATAGTGGCTAGTGGGCACTAAGCCACTATTATTCAGAAAATACACCAGAGATCAGTCAAAGCAGTGAGGGCCAAGTGGTAACGGCCTGAAGTTATAAGTTGTAGATCGTAAGTTCGTACCCAGACTTTTTGTAAGTTATTTCATTAGCACTGCTCTTACAATGGTAAGGAAAACATCACGAGGAAACCGGAAAATGTTATAGAACCAAAAATTCGAAGGCATGTAACATCTATCAACCCGCACTGGGCCCGCGTCGTGGATCCAGGGCTCTGAACCGGTTTAAAAAGAGCGGTTAATTTCGATGAAATACCGGTAAGTATATCGTTCCCTCATTAACCGGTTAAACAAGTGAACTGTTCATATGTAACCCAAATGACAAAGGTTACCGGTTACATAAGCACAAACGGTTTTGACACCCAAATTAACCGGTTAATTCCGTAAGTCGTAAATATTTTTCGTCTACTTTTTTAACACTTCCAACAAGTTATAGTGACATTAGTACATTTAGTACCCCAGAAAACATTAGGAAAAAAAATGTTTGATCTGAGGACGTCAAATACAACCGGAGAACTTAAATGGTGCGGGTAGATTCATGTTGCGACTTGCTTAGTTAGGGGACGGGGGGTGTTTAACCGGTTAATTTTCACTTTCAAAACCAAAATTCATGAAAAACCGGTTTCCCGCAAAAACCGGTAAAAACCGGTAAAGTGCAAACCCTAACCTAAATCGATTTCGGTTTGGGGTCAATGACCGTAACCGGTTAAGAATTTCAACCGGTTTCCGAGCCCTGCGTGGATCACTGCTTACAGTAGCCGGCACATAACTTGGCAAGAGTCCTCCCCTTTTCCTCTCCTTTCTTTAACTTTCTTCTAAACAGACGTGTTTAAAATAAATTATGGAAATAACCGTAGAATAATTACAAGCAATCAAATTGATAATTTTTTTGTTGCACTAAGTGTACATGCGCAAACTTATTCCCACTACGGCAAAACCTTGCCAAGTTACGTGCCGCCGACTGTACTCCCTCTCACCAAGAGGAGGCCTGTAATGTATCCCAGCAGTGGGATCTTTATAGGTTGATTATTATTATTTTGTGCACCAAAAAGTTGGTTGTGTATCTTCGCATGATAATGTAATGACTTCTAATTCGGTCTATACGAAACAATGATAAAACGAAGGGTAATTTATTACAGCTTGACACGATACGAAAACGTGGTCGCTGTTGGCTTGTTTTGTTGGTTTTGATTAATGTTTCTGCCGTGCGATTCTGTAACCATCTCACCGTGAAAGCTTGGATGAAGTGAGCGTGGAGAGTATGCTGTCATTCGCTAGGGATTAACACTATTAAGTGCTCACTTCACTTATGATATCCCGGTGAGATTTTTTACAGAATCGACCGGCTGTTTTTTATACAAGGAACGACAGTAAATTAAAAGTATGTCTAATGGCGTTCCCAGTCTGCAAACAAAAATTCAATTAAATATATTTAATAGTTTAGTCATTAATAGCAAGTCGAGGATTGGCAGAACCCGTAGTCTGTCTGTACCTATATAGTTTGTTTGAGAAAAAAAAAAACTTTTTAATTTCGATGTTAGAATTTAATTTGATAGTTTCAAAATATTCCTATGCATTAGTATTGCCAGTATTTTCATTTATTGTCGTATTGTCGTCTCCACATTGTATATTGATGTTGTATGGTAACATCATGTATTGGTCTCATTATACATATTTTTTACGTGTCAAACTGGCCAACTTCTTCAAGCACCAAAAATTCGGAAAGACATGTGACATACAGCAACCCGCACTGACCCTGCGTGGTGGATTACGGCTCGCTACCTCTCAGAGAGAGGAGGCCTGTGTGGGATGGGAACATTGGTTGATTTAGTTAAAACAATACATATGTATTTCTTGTAATAATACGTCGTTGTCATATAGGTTCTGCACATCGAAAATCTCCTATATCACACTAATATTACAAAGGCGAAAGTTTGTGAGTGTGTGTGTGTATGTTTCTTACTTCTTCACACTCAAACGGCTGGACCAATTTTGATGAAATTGGGCACACAGATAGTTTATAACCAGGATTAACACATGGAATATTCGTACGGGATCCTTTACCCCGATATCCGTACGGGATCGAGACTTATACAGGTGAAACCGCAGGCCGCAGCTAGTATACAGCATGCTTTTTTTTTACCGGGTCCAAATTTTTACAGGCTGTTTCACCCATGAATATGAACAACTTTCACTATGGAACCAACTCTGAGATCACGAAAAAAATTAGCTGTTTCATACGTTTTGGTCAAGTAGGTATTGAACTTTTGTATTAAGCAGCTGATTTTGTTTTCGTGATTTCAGAGTTGGTTCCATAGTAAAAGTTATTTGGAGTCTGAAAAAAATCATCCAGCCGGTCGATTCTGTAAAAATCTCACCGTGAAATCATAATTAAAGTGAGCACTTAATATTGTTAATGCCTAGCGAATGACAGCTCACTCCACGCTCACTTCACCAAAGGTTTCACGGTGAGATGGTTACAGAATCGCACGGCAGTATATACAGCGTGTAACGGAAGGGGGGTATCAACCCTGAAGGAGGTGAATGTGCTCATGAAACTCAACCACTTTCCCCAAAGAACATAGGTCGAAATATGAAAAAAAAATTTGGCCCTCCCATAGTGAATCAATCAGCTGGTAGTCAGTTTTGTAAGGGAGGGCCAAATTTTTTTTTCATATTTCGACCTATGTTTTTTGGGGAAAGTTGTTGAGTTTCATGAGCACATTCACCTCCTTCAGGGTTGATACCCCCCTTCCGGTACACGCTGTATATTATATCTCCTATGGTTGCCTTTAGAGTCCTTCACAACATGTGAATGACTCTAAAGGCAACCATAATACTTATTTATTATTTAAAACAATATAAGACTTAAAATCACTCGGCAAAAATCTAAAAATAGAGTTTATTTTTGAGTATCGATTTCTCTTCACGTACGTAGCACCTCTATGTACGCGTAACTTAGGTACGGTAAGTATTTACTTGTTTTTCGAAGTAGGTCAAAGGAGAATGAAGATGGGTCATAGTAAGGTTTCGCGGTCACCAAACCTAGTCGAACCCGAACTCTTTTTGGGTCAGCCCCTCACACTCGTCCAACAGTTGACAATGGGGTAACTTGGGGTTCTTTTTCGTATATTTGGGTCAAAGGGCGAGGTAGTCAGGAGCAGATACCTACGAGATATCGTGTTACCCAGTAACTGGATTGTGGACGTCAGATTGGCAGTCGCTTAATGTAAAATATGAAGGTACTAATTTTTAATTACACCAGTGCTATTCTGTAAAAATCAAAACGTGAGAACTTAGGTGAAGTGAGCGGGAAGTGAGCTGTCATTAGGGATTAATACTATTGACACTGCTCACTTCAAGCTCACTTCACTTATGATTTCGCGTGAGATTTTTCAGATTCGACCGGCTGTTCACTTTTTTATACACGTTTTTCATGTTCAAAATCTGAGGGGAAATTCTCGTAATTTGAAGAACGTTCACAGTCGGATCTCAATTTGTCAAAAATACCTTTAATTTCCCTACATTTTTGAGAGGTTTTTCGCATTTGTCTGTCGCCGAGATGAGCCAGCGACTAGATTTTGAACGTTTTAAATTACGAGAATTGGACTTCTGCCGGTCGATTGGGAAAAGGCGAGGCAGATGATGACATATCCTTTCCCCTCACGTCTGCTGAGTTTCTCTAGCTAATTCAATTTGACCCTGTAGATATGGCTGGTTTTATTGTCACGCGTTTCGGCAGCGCCGTTGGAGCGCGCGCGTTCGTAGATGTATGGGGGTAGTAGTTGCGTTTCAAAGTCACGCGCTTGAGCAGCGCCGTTCAATAAACGCGCGCTGTTCGCCGGCGCTGCCAAAGCGCGCGCCGCTCATTCGCTTCTACGGCCAGTATGCGTTTTAGTGTGACGCCGATGAGACGCGCTGCCGCCCGCCGTATTCTAACCATATTAACCTTCATATTGTACACGACTGGCCCACAGCAGCGAAACGCGCGGTACTAATGAACTAATCTCGTTTTACGGTGCACCGCTGTTCAAGCGCGTGCTGTTAACAGCGCGCTGCTCAGCGGCGCGTCTAGCGGCGTGACTATAAAACCACCCTATAATTATTATCTGTCATTTCGGTCTAGCAAATTAAAAATCAGAGTTCAGATGTCTTACATATCAAGTTGTTGTTTCTGCCCTAGATTCACACTATGCACCATTACCCATTTGAAACATCGCCAAAGTTTCCCGTTCCTGCTTATGCCAGATACTTATGTCAAGTGTCCAAGCTCGGTCAGACGATGAATCATGTTGGTAAACAAAGGATAATCGACACTGTTATGATCTTACCATGCGATCGAAAAGTCTGTTAATCAATCAAAATGGACTAGTAGGAGTTTTTGAACGTCATGTTCATAAAAGCCATTCCACAAATCGATAATCGCTTCTCACCCGGAAGTTCCGTCGAGAAACCCAAGCAGCGTTGATTCACATAATATTATACAACATTATTTTTAGTTATGGAAAACCCGAAACACGTTTCTAGTATTTTTATATAAAGAATCTATGTACAACATTTCAAAACTGTATAATGAAAAATCACGAAGTTATAAGCTTGTTATGTTAGGTATCTGATTTTCCGTACAAAAAGTTGGTTACCACTTCACACGCGCCGCCGGCCGACCGGCTGTGACCTGTGTTGTGCGCATATGACTGCGGATATGTACTTACTTAGTGTCGCTCGGTGTCCAACTTGTTACCTTTTTTAAATATTTTTGGGACAAAATATAACATGGTGTAAAAAATATTGGAATCGATTCAGTTACTTATTCTGAACAAACTATATTTGCAATATATTAAAAATAATGTTTGCCTGTAAGTAATTGTTGCACTTATAAATGTACTATTTAGGATTTTATCTTATTATTTATTCGTACCCAGACAAGCGCTTTACTATGTGTTAATTATTTCATCACCACCGCTTTCAAAACAGTGAAGGAAAACATCGTGAGGAAACCGGCATGTCCTAGAACCGAAAATTCTAAGACATGTGACATCTACCAACCCGCACTGGGCACGCGTGGTGGACTACAGCCTACCCCCTCTCAGAGAGAGGAGGCCTGTGTTGATGATGATGGTTTATTGCTGGCTAACATAAATAAATCATCATCATCTGCCTAGCCTTTTCCCAACTAGGTTGGGGTCGGCTTCCAGTCTAACCGGATGCAGCTGAATACCAGTATTTTACGTGGAGCGACTGCCTATCCGACCTCCACAGCCCAGTTGTGTGGTTCTTTACTCAAAAGACCATTTCAGACACCAATCTACATGGTCTTCACATGATCTGACCAAGATTATGTCTGGACTTTAAAAGAGACTGTGACCTCTGAGTTTGTTTCGGCCTTTCTTCTCAGAGTAGTCAGATAGGAAACGCCGACCTCATCTAGTTTAAAAAAAATATGATTGACATGTAAAAGTGTTTGTACAAACCTACTTACAGAAAATAAATCATTTATCATTATCATTTATCAGTTACTGGGTAATACGGTACCCCTAAGTAAGACTGGTTGTCAGACTTCCACGTCGATGACTGTCAAAGATCCACGAATGACCACCGGGACCAACGGCTTAACGTGCTTTCCGAGGCATGGAGGGGTCTTGGTATGTGAAGATGGTCACCCATCCACGGACCAACCGCGGCAAGCGTAGCTTAACATGATCGATCGACCCGTGCGGCTGTTATTACTTAGCCACAAGCCCCTCTTACTTTTAGTCTAAAATAAATAAATAAAATAAAATAAATTCGTACCAAGAATTGGTGCGATACACAACTCAAAAAATATAAATAAAAAAACATATTCCAAAATAAATTACAAAGTGCAAAATAACTTTAGGAAGTTGGTGGCAAAAAAATAATTAAACAAAACAACCGAAGCCATCGACTTCACGAAACTAAAGTTATTTTGCACTTTGCAGTGTTTTTGGAAGTCGGTTGTTTTTCTTTCTTTACGTAGATAATATTTTTAGAAAGAGAAGTCTCTCCACTTCCCGATTACCTATAGGTACGTATAGTAAAAACTGCACACTAAAAGTAATCTCCCGTTCCTACGGCAGTCTTTCGGTCGAAAATATCTGCTTCGCACCGATTTCTTTTATCTTTTGTCGGCGCTATCGCAATACCGTCTGGACTAATGTCTGCTACGTAGTCTATCTAAAGATTGCTATCTAAAGATTATGTAATACCTTTTTTGATGTTTGCACTTGAATTTTTGCAATGTTTTCCCAAAAGGAGAGGCGATTCTGTAAAAATCACACCGTGAAATCATAAGTGAAGTGAGCACTTAATAGTGTCAATCCCTACCATTAGGGAATGACAGAGCTCACTTCCCGCTCACTTCACCTAAGTTCTCACAGTGAGATTTTTACAGAATAGCACTGCTGACTCGCTCATGCAAGCGTTATTTCGTTCAGTGATTTCCCGCAATTAAGTGGCTCCCTCACCTGGAGCGTTCGCCTGTAATGTAAATTTCAGATTCGATTTTTGAGCATTACTTTACAATATTGTCTCCTTGACTGACGAGCATTCGCCTGTAATGTAACATTAGATTCGATTTTGAGCATTTAGTAGATTCCACAATGTCAGAAAATGCTCGGTTTTCTTTCCTCACCAATGTAATGCTCGAATCTGTAACATTACAGATTGCGCACTGTAATGCTCGGTTCTCCTCTGTCGCTGATGTAATGCTCGACTCTGTAACATCATTACAGGCGAATGTTCCAAGTGAGGGAGCACCTTTAGATAAAGAAGAAAAGGACCAACAGCTTAACGTGCTTAACTTTGGTACAGTCTGTAACATAATCATAGACGCAATAGTTTTTCTTTATTTTGTTAAATCATATATACTGTTCATACAGCGTAACAAGACAAAACTAATCTTTGCTGGGTATTTAAACATTAGAGTGGAATAAAATAGTACTTGAAAAAAAAATACACTGAAATATTGAAAATCTTTGTATTAAACATGTAACTTAATTATAGACGCACTAAGAGAAACGCCGATGTATTTTTTAGTTTAATAGTCGATTGACTTGCCATGTTTCAAAATGAGTTTGAATACTCGATTTGGCATCGAATCTACAAGAGCTCGAAGTTCTTTTTGAGGTACAGCATTCCAAACATCGACTAAAGCTGATTTCAGCTCTGCAACACTGTAAAACTGACGATTATTTTCATATAATCTGCGTGTTATGTAACCCCATAAATTTTCCATGGGATTTAAATCTGCGCTTAAAGCTGGCCAATCTAATAAATTAACCAGATTGATCTGAAACCACTCCTTCATATCTTTGGAAGTGTGAACACTCGCGTTATCTTGCTGAAATTTCCAGTTGTTACCACCGATTTTTGATGCTTGTGGCAAAAGATAATTCTGAAGGATATCACGATACTTCTTAGAGTTTATTGAACCAGAAATTAAAGCTATATCTGTTTTTCCACTATATCCGAAACCTGCCCAGACCATTACACTACCTCCACCGTAAACACGTTTTGATAAAATTTTAGCCTCTTTACGTAATTCATGCCAATAATAATTGTAACCATCCGGTCCATCTAAATTAAATTTCTTTTCATCACTGAACACCACATCTCTCCATTCCAGTTTCCAGTGCATGTATTTTTTCGCCCAATCCAATCGAACTTTAATATGTTGTTTTTTTAATGAGGGTTTACTTTTGAGTTTTTGTCTCTTCAAGTGTGATGCTCCTCTTATCACTCTCCAGATAGTTTGTCTATGCACGTTTAAACCTAAATCTCGTTTTATTCTTTCAGCGGATTGATTTGTTTCCGATACAAGTCTTAAAATATTTCTTTTCTCTCTCGCTGTCAATTTTGATTTTCTACCACAGGACTTTTTTGTACCGTAGCTTTCTTTATTTTTAGCATAATTACGCACAACGTGATCTGATCTTCCAATCAATAGAGAAATTTCACGCTAATTTCTATTTTCAGAGAGTAATACATCGATTTTACTCCTCTCATAATCTGTTAGCTTTCGACCTCGCGGCATTTTGAAAATGAGAATACTGCACTATCAAAAAATAACTCAAGTTAAAGAGATACTATATTCTACAAATTTTCTTACTTTAATCAGTATAAAGTTACTTGTCAAGTTAAAAAACACTGATGCGTCTATTATTATGTTACATATTGAGCACACTCTTTGCCAAACTAGTTGCATAATATTTTGTAAGTGATGACGTCTAACTTTTTTGTATGCTATATGAGATTTGTAACGCGCGACATTTAAAATTAATTAATTGGAATTCGAAAATATTTATTAAAAAAAAAGTTATGCATATAATTCATAGTGCGTCTATGATTACGTTACAGACTGTATGTAAAGATGGTCTCCCATCCACGGACCAACCGCGGCAAGCGTAGCTTAACCTGACCGTTCGACCCGTGCGGTTGTTATTACTTAGCCACAAGCCCCTATCTGTCAGGTTTTATTATTTATTATGCACACACAGTAAAACACATTGAGTAAAGACCGGCGAATGACGTCACTGAAACGTTATTTATGAAAGTAAGCTAGTGTGTTTTAATAGAGAGCATTTTTTGACACCGTAAAGTGAAACTCTACTGACATTATTTTCGTGACAGGTGTCACTGCGGTCGAGGCCGAGGAGGCTGTGTGCAGACCACTCGAACAAAACCCCACTCGAGCTCTGAGCGTGGATCTTTGAGGAGCCTTCAATTTCGAGTGAGGTTTAATGACCCTTCTTCTTGAGGGCGTCGTCAAAAACTTGAGCAAATGGTAGGGGGTGACTTGCGGACTCAATAATGCCCCCCCTCGTAAACTGTTGCTAGCACATAGTGACGTAGCGACAAGGGGGCGACATGCCCTTAGGTATTTGAGGAGTGGAGAGACATTCTATAGCTGTCAGGACAATCCCAAAGCCGGGAAGACGGTCAAACTACTTCTCTCGTTCAAAAGGCTGCCCAATTTAAATGGGACTGGGTAGGACATATCTGCCGGGCAAACTGTGGGCACACAAATAGCACAGAACTGGTGCCCTGAGACTGAGGCGGAATGCCACATAGGATAGCGGGACGAACTGGATAGGTTCCATCCAAACTGACGACGAGGACGCGCAGGCTCGCGTTTTTTTATGTCTTGTAATTTTTACTAATACGCCTAACTGTGCGACAAAAAACAGGCCAATTCCCGTGATTAACCCGGCGGTACTCGCTAGGTGTTTACATGCACAAATACTCGCTACCGGGTAAAAAATACCACATGATTTAAATGACATTATCTTGGAAAATAAGTTAGCTTTACAGACTTTAATGGCGTATTTAGTTTATCAATACTAATGTCTAATAAATAAAAGAAAATTGAAAGTTTGAATTATTATTTATTTCAAATTATAGCTTATCTTAAAAAAGAACGCAAAATTAAAAACAAAAATTCTTCATAGTCTTAGAAAAATCAACAAAAAAATTTTTTTCTTAGGTATCACGTAAAATTGAGATCAAAAATTATAAATCGACAGTGCTAGTGTAGTTGTACTCTGTGGTATTTTTTACCCAGTAGCGAGTGCCGCCGGGTTAAAAACGTTCAAAATCTAGTCGTAATCTCATCTCGGCGACAATCAACGTCAATAACTTTTTGACAGATTGAGACTGAGATCTGACTGTGAACGTTCTTAAAATTACGAGAATTTGCCCTCTGAGCGTTTTATAGTGTCCTACGTTTGGGCAGCGCCTTATATTGCTATAATCGGCGTGGATTCACGCCACCGCTCAGCGCGCCGCTCTAGCAATACTAAATAATTCATAGTAAAATAAACATATAAGATATTAAAAAAAATATTTGAACCATGTTTTAGAACATAAATGTCTTAATTTACTAGGTTTAAAAGAAAATATAAATATTTCAGATTTCATCCTAAACTAACACTTTTGAATATACTTTTCTTGAATGAAAACTTACAGTAATCGTGTTTTTTTTTCAGCCATGCGCTAATAAATGTTATTATTTTTTTATAAAATAATGTTGTTATAAGTTTGTCGTATATGGTTTTACTAATATCTCGCATCTGCTTAGACCGTCGATCGCTAGTTTAAAAAAAGGCTTGCATAAAAACGGTTCTGATGAGAAAACTATACGAAAAATTGAAAATGTTTTTCAGCCATGCACTAGATTATAAAATTCCCAATAATATGACGTCAATATCTCATCTATAAATTAAACACATTATGGTTTTATTGTCCGTCGGAAATCACCAATTTTGAATCTCCAACATGGCTCTAACGGATAAACCCTCTTAAGAGGGTTCATGCGTTAGAGCCATGCTGGAGTCAAAATTGATGATTTCCGACGGACAATAAAACCATAATGTGTTTCATTTATACATGAGATATTGACGTCATATTATTGGGAATTTTATAATCTAGTGCATGGCTGAAAAACATTTTCAATTTTTTGTTTAGTTTTCTCATCAGAACCGTTTTTATGCAAGCCTTTTTTAAAACTAGCGATCGACGGTCTAAGCAGATGCTAGATATTAGTAAAACCATATATGGCAAACTTATTACAACATTACTTTATAAAAAATAAGAACATTTTTTAGTGCATGGCTGAAAAAAAAACACGATTACTGTAAGTTTTCATTCAAGAAAAGTATATTCAAAAGTGTCAATTGTAGCCACTTTTCGAGATATTAAACGTGTTAGTTTAGGATGAAATCTGAAATATTTATATTTTCTTTTAGGCCTAGTAAATTAAGACATTTATGTTCTAAAACATGGTTCAAATATTTTTTTAATAACTTATATGTTTAATTTACTATGAATTATTTAGTATTGCTATATAATCGGCGCGGATTCACGCCACCGCTCAATGCCGGCTGAGGCCTTTCAGAGACAGGACGTGTGTCGCTCCCATCGCTGCGTGTCGCGTAAAATATTATCGTACTTTCGCGAGTTTGTAGCGCGACTGGGACATATTGATACTTTTTATTATAATATATTTTTATTATATTACAGAACTTTGGTGAGTACATATTTTAATGTAATGGTATTCAATTAACTTAAGAAGATTAAATTAGACTTCTTTATGTATGTTTCGATTTTACTTTTTTTTAGATATGGCTAACAAAAGGCGCTATACGGGAATAAAAAGAAACAAATATGAAAATTTAGCCAAGGCTAATGAAGCTAAAAGGTAAGTTACCGAAGAGCCACTTTTTAACTATGTAACAGGTTATAGCCAATTCATATTTTTCTTACACGGGGATAGAATTCGTAATAATTTGCGTTTATTCTGTCTTATAATCTCATAAACTGAATTGACCATTCTGGGGTTGTCAGTTTTGGATAGTTGAGAATATACCACTGAAACGAGGTGGGTTCTCTACTTATAAAAAAAATATCTATATTAGGTGTAATTAGTAAACCATAAGAAACAATATTATACTTACTACTTTCTGAAGTCAATATAATTTTTTTAAATTACTTTTTGTCTGGGTATTTTTATGAAACACGGTAGTAATAAGATAAAATTAATATCCGATTCGTTGTTATAGGCAGAAAAGAGAAGTTCAAATATTTCAAAATGCTGTTGTAAGTTTTATTTTTTTTTTACTTCTTTATATTTTATGGCAATTTTTGAGATTTTATATCTAAACAGACACGTGTTTCCTTTATTTTGAATTAGCACCTATTAAACCAAAACTAAATAAGACATTTCTTCGTTATTTATTTATCTCAAGCCGACAATCGATCGCCTGTCGTGGTGCTTCTTATGGTTTGTGTCACTTCATATTATACTCTGCATATTATTTTCAGACTCAACAAAAAGAAAAAGTCACTGAAAAAACACTGGATATTCAGGAAAACTTGCAGGCGTTAGAAACGGTTCCAACTTTGTTGTTCCTACAACAAGGCTCTAGAAAATAGGTGGCTCGTTTAGATGCCAATGTATACGTTTTTATAATAAACTTCCTAGCCACATTCAAGAACTAAGCATTAATAAATTCAAATCTTTTATAAAGCTAAAACTATGCCAGAAAGCCTATTATACTGTAAAAGACTATATTGAGGACAAAAAAGCTTGGGATTGAGCTGCTCCAATAGGTCTAGACAGTGAATGTTGTTTATTTTTTATTTTTTGCTGATTTACACTTTTGTTTTTTTTTTTTTCTCTTTCTAAATATCTATTTATATACTGAATGATTTGAACATTTACTGTTTAAAGTCTTATATTATTTTAATTATTGTGATTGTGAGGACTATGTGGATCATTGTTTCCGTTTTAATCATGGTCTGGCACTTTGAGTGGTTTATGCGGTCTACACAAATGTCCTGTCCTTGGTATTACTCGTCGAATCGTTGAGCTCCTTAAGTTCTGAGTTGAGCTGCACGGTTACTGACGAATGCGTGCACCGACTGCACAGGTCCACTCAATCTGTGTGGTTCTTTCCTCAAAAGACCACTTCAGACACCAATCTACATAGTCCTCAAAGATCAAAGATTATTTCCGGATTTTTATAAACACATTGACATTGATGAATACTATAATATAAACAATGACATGGATATTTACTTTGTAAAGTATCTTATTTTTTATTATTATCATTGTGAGTGTGAAGACTATGTGGGTCATTTCTTTTTTCTGTTTTCCTTCTTAGTTAGTTTTAATCATGACCTGGCAGTTTGAGTAATTTATGCGGCCTACCCAAATGTCCTTTCATTGGTATTGTTCGTCGAATCGTAAGGCTCCTCAAGTTCTGAGTTGAGCTGCACGATTTTTGACAAATGCGTGCACTGACTGGACAGGTCCGCTCAATCTGTGTGGTTCTTTACTCAAAAGACCATTTCAGACACCAATCTACATGGTCTTCACATGATCTGACCAAGATTATGTCTGGACTTTAAAAGAGACTGTGACCTCTGAGTTTGTTTCGGCCTTTCTTCTCAGAGTAGTCAGATAGGAAACGCCGACCTCATCTAGTTTAAAAAAAATATGATTGACATGTAAAAGTGTTTGTACAAACCTACTTACAGAAAATAAATCATTTATCATTTATCATTTATAACTCAAGATCCTGACGCAGGAAATCTTGTAAGAATGACTTGGACATTTGTAAACATATTTACATATTTTAGCACAAATAAAACATTGTTGTGTCTCAAGCCGACAATTGGCCGCCGGACACGATGCTTACGGTTTGTGTCACTGTGTTATACCTACATGTTATTTTCAGACTCAACAAAAAGAAAAACTCAGTGAAATAACACTGAAAATTCAGGAAAACTCGCAAGCATTAGAAACGGCTTCATTCCACTATTATATACATAGAGTACTCACGGAGGATTTATGTCTGGTCAATAAAAGTGCAGTGTGGGTGCCCCACACTCTGAACACGGATCAGAAGGAGTTTCGTTATGAAACTGCGCGTAGCCATTTATCGTGGTATCGCCGTAAGAAAAATATACTTAATAGATTCATATGCCTTGATGAAACTTGGGTCGAATTTTATACTCCTCCTCAAAGACATCAGTCACGATTTTGGGTGGAACCGGGTACTTCAGCTGAACATTTACCACGTGCAGAGCTACATGAACGAAAAATACTACTAATAGTAGCTATGGATGTCAGAGGCATTGCTTTTTGGAGAACTTATGATGAAAATACAACTATGACTGGAGAGCGATATAAGTCATTTTTAGAAGAAAATATTCCTATTTGGGCAGACGAACATCATATAACGAGTCCTATAATTTTACATGATAACGCCAGGCCGCACAAATCAAAAATAGTTCAGAATTTAATTGAAGATAAAGGATGGATTGAAATTATTCAGCCGCCATATTCCCTGGATATGAATCCTTATGATTTCAATTGTTTTGGCCATGTGAAGAGGAAATTGTCGGGTACTCGATACAATAGCAAAAAGGAGTTAGATATTAAACTAAAGAGCATTATTGATGAATTAAATGAAAGTGGTACTTTAAATGGTGTTCAAGATTTGCCAGCAGTCTGGGAGCGAGTGATTAATAGTGGTGGAGATTATTGATTAGTGTCACAAGGTTATATAGTATAGTAGGCAGTTTTTGTAAAATAATAATAATAAAAAAATATGACACTGGAAGTGGGATGACCTAATATAATATTAATCGTTGTAGGACTTTACATTTGTATTACATTTCTAACTTTTCACCCCTGATTAGTATATATATACTTTATAAAGTATCCAAAACTGCCTATTTATTTCACAAGGTTGTAATAAAAATAAGAATAGTAAATAAAAATCAACTAACGGTTAAATAAGTATCATTATGCATAACTCAACGGATCAACATGGGTTAGTTTGACTATAATGACAGAGAGCACACCAACTCTACGCACACAGACACGCGCGCATCTGTGTGAGTGCAAAGAGCACTGCAATTACCTAAACTTGGTGCCGCGGATTTGGCGTTAACGCTCTTAAGGGCGAATTTCACCTATTAATGTGATCGTGATCAGCACATCCAAACCGTGTTCTAGAGCTGCCAGTGACATCATTGTTATGGAATATTGACAGCACGTGCCAGCTTTTGAGCGCAGCTTAGATTATGTTCATCCGTGGAGTTTCTTGTCGGCTCTTCTCAATCGGAAACGACCAGTTGGAACCGGGCACCTAGCTTCTAACATTTCATAAGTGCCCATGTTTGTTTATGCGAAATAAAATGTATTGTTTTTGATTTAAGTATGTATTTTTATTTCACATACGAGTATTTACGTAATATAAGCTAACAGACTTAAAATAATAATATGTACAGGTACTCGTATATGAAAAAAGAAGCAAAAGAATCTCACAAGGCATCAAAAAATTTGTACGTATCGCTGTCAACAAGAACAGTGCCCAAAAAGTGGTCAGCATTGCCACGTTGTATGGCAATGCTGATACTTTGGCCAAGAAATAGGCCAGCCCTCTGGTCACGTGAAGAGTCGACCAACCACTTGGGGATATCTAAACCAAGTAGGCACTCGGAACGCGTGGCCCTAGTGTTTCAACCGCAAACAGTTCGAACTTCCAATCACCTTAGAATATTTTCGCCGTTTGAGGTTTTCTGCGCCTGCAGCAGCCGCCCCACATATCCCACTGTGCTAGGAAGATGGGATGGCGCAAGGGTGTCGACACATGTTGCATCACACACCAAAGGTCTACCTAATTTGATCTCGTTCAGTTTCATTGGTAAAATCTGCACTAAATAATTGAATACGTAACACTGTACGTCCTTGACAGCAATCTGCAAGAATCTTCACTCGACTACATTGTTATATGTCTATGTAACTTTTGGCACTATGCCTATGTTCTGAAATCACGTCATTTGGGTAATGTGGAAATTGCTTTCAATTTCACTTTACATAACATTCTTCTGCTCTACCCCCATAGAGGTTAGGGATATGATATTTATATGGAAATATGCGCGGTTAATAAAGCTATTATTTGGTTGAAATGCCATCGAAATCTGTTTGGCGGTTTTTGTGTTATGGCCGTTTAAATAGATTGAACATTTTCGGTTAAATATGTATTCTGCTCTGGACTTTATTTGCCATATTTCTAGTTAATGATTTCTGTTTGAAGGGATCTTAGTAAATAGAAGGGATCCAATTATATAGGTACCAATCTAAACTCTTTCTCATCATAAACATTTCAACCGTAAGACGTCCAGTGCTGTACAGGCGCCAGCACATCAAGCTACTACAATCTGTCAAATTTCTTGAATAAATTTACAACTTTATCGCTAAAGTATAAGGTTCAAATTGATCGGAAAATTTTGTCAGTTTCGGGTAGCTTGATGTGCTGGCGTCTGTACATAGGCCTCCCCCAAGCACCACCACTTCGAGCGGTTCTGTGTTTCCCGCATCCAGCGGATTCCTGCGGCCTTCACAAGGTCATCGGTCCACCTTGATGGAGGTCCTCCGGTACGCGGTCGCCAGTCCTGAACCTTTCAGCCCCCACAAGCCGTCTGTTCTGAAATCATCCCAACTTCACATCCCAAGGTTTGGATTTAACAGTTTATAAAAAAAAGGAAGCTAAGAGAAATTTTATAATAGTTGTTTATATAATTTCTGAGAAGAAATTCAGTTTCAGTTCCAATTTGTAAGAGAGTTGAGAGAAGAGTTAAGAGTCGAGAAGAAGTAAGAATTGAGGGAAGAATTAAGAGTCGAATAAATAGTCAAACTCAAAGCATTTATTTCAAACTAGCTGCGCCCTGCGATTTCACCCGCATAAGTCACGATCCCGTAGGAATATCGGGATAAAAAGTATTCTATGTGTTAATCCTAGATATAAACTATCTGTGTGCCAAATTTCATCAAAATTAGTCCTGCCGTTTGAGCTTGACGAAGTAACAAACATACTCACAAACTACACACACTTCTCTACTCACAACTACACACACAAAACACACACACTCACAAACTTTCGCCTTTTTACTATTAGTGTGATAAACCAATTACAGGCTTTTCAATTGTCAAGGGGTCGGTCAGACAGAAAAATGTGACTAGTTGCCCATTTCAAAGTGTAGTATGTACCTATGGAGAAAAATGGGACAGGAACTAACTCCACGGACACTCTTTCAAATGAAATTGTTAAAAAAAACTTGTTTTATAACGAAAATGCGGAATCAACGACACCGACTTCCAAAATTAAAGTTATTTTTCACTTTTTGTAGTGTTTTTTTGGAAGTCGGTTGTTATTTTTAATAAAAAAAGTTGTTATTTTTCACTTTTTAGTTATAACTAAGTTATGCCAGAATTTACTTGCAAGATTAGAGGTACCCCAATAACAACTTTGACAGAAATTAGGGTGTACGGTGGTATACTGAACACATCTGCGTATTGCATCTGCGTTTATAGGGTACAGACGCGGTTATGTTGTTCGATTGCGTAAACACTGCATACATATGCGATAGCAGCAATCGCGGTTGTTTTACTGGTATTTATTGAAAAGTTCCCTTGTCTGTCTCCGAAACTCTTCACCAGATCTTTACGAAATTTAAATGAAACCATTTCGGGCTAAACCTCTATCGAACAAAAATAGAATTTTGCAAATCCGTCCCTACATTACGTAGTTATGCCCGAAAATACATTAAAAAAAAATTAAAAAAAAAATTATATAAAAAAAAACAACCGACTTCCAAAAAAACACTCCAAAGTGAAAAATAATTTTAATTTTGGAAGTCGGTGTCGTTGGTTCCGCATTTTGGTTTTTTGACACCGACTTCCGAAATTAAAATTATTTTTCACTTTGTACTGTTTGTTGGAAGTCGGTTGTTTTTTTTTATATAAAATTTTTTATTTTTCACTTTTTAGTTATATCTACCCCAATCAAATTCATATAAACACTACTTGCTATGTAAATATCAGTGACAGGAAGCTGCATCTGCGTTTATAGGGTACAGACACAGTAAATAAGTGGTACAGACGTGATGTTATGTTGTGCGATTGCGTAAACAATGCATACATATGCGATAGCAGCAATCGCGGTTGTTTTACTGGTATTAATTATTATTATAATAAAAAAAATTATAACCTTTGTAGTGAGTACAGGCGTGATATTATGTTGTGTGATGGTGTAAACAATGCTTAGATAATAATATGCTATAGCAACAATCGCGGTTAATCTGCTGTTATTTATTGAAGAGTTCCCCAGATTTCTACAAGATCCCATCATCAGATATTGAAATGGTGACAATGGGACCACACGGGAAGCACCAGCTTTCAAATAAAAAAAGAATCATGAAAATCGGTTCACCCAGTCGGTTATTATGAGGTAACAAACATAAAAAAAAAAAAATACAGTCGAATTGATAACCTCCTCCTTTTTTTGAAGTCGGTTAAAAATAGAAACGTCCGAATTGATAACCTCCTCCTTTTTGAAGTCGGTTAAAAATATTTATATATTAGTTGCGTAGAGATTAGAATTGTGATCATATTGAACAGTCAGTTCGTTCCCATACTTTTAACGCAGCTTATACGTTCTTTTGTAGATAAAAAAATATTCAGCTAATTACTAACCTTGTATTTCTATTTGTTTCAGGTTGATTTGTACC